>CM077350.1:28929399-29529399 GCA_039655645.1 Ammopiptanthus mongolicus
CAACTAGTCCATCAAATCATCGATCCTTGGAAGAGGATACTTGTTCTTGATTGTCACTTTGTTTAACTGATGGAAGTCTACACATAAGCGAAAGTCCCGTCCTTTTTCTTCACCAGTAAGATTGGAGCTCCCCACCGTTATACACTCGATCTAATAAATTCCTTTTCCCTCAGTTCCACCAGTTGCTTTTTCAAGTCCTCTAGTCCTGATGGTGACATACGATATGGTGCCATGGATATCGGTCCAGTGACCGGTACCAGATCAATCGCGAACTCAATGTCCCGAACAGGCAGTAGCCTCGGTACATCCTCAGGAAACACGTCCAGAAACTCATTGACGACAGGTATGGACTGTAGATCTAACTTACTCTCTACATCCAGGGAAAACAATAACATGTATCTTTGTGCTCCCTCTTTTAAAGAAGCTTTTACTTGGTTAGCAGATAAAAATCCAGAAATCTCTTCCTTAGGGAAGACTAAGGTTTTGTGAGCACAGTCTATGAGAATATGGTTGGAAGATAACCAATCCATGCCTAAAATTACATCTAATTGTATTAAAGTCAAGCAAATCAGATCAACAACAAAATGTCTATCCTGAATAACAATAGGACAGTTTAGGCATATAAAATTGACAATAACTGGTTTAGCAGTTGGGGTTGAAACAATTAGATTATAAGATAACGAAGAGATAGAAAATTTCAGCAGTTTCACACAATCCATCGAAATAAAGGAATGAGTCGCACCCGAATCGAAAAGTACAGTCAAGGGATTACCCGCTATGTCGCAACTACCTTTTACGAGATCGTCAGAGTTCTAAGCTTCAGCGTCGCTCATAGTGTAAACTCCTCCCGTCATCATCGATTTATTGGTCCTCGCGTGGTTGACAGCTGATCAACATTTTGGTGTATTGCAGTCCTTCACTAAGTGTCCCATTTGATTACAGTTGAAACACTTAACTGTCCCCAGTGGACAGGTATCAGCCATATGGTTTAGATTACCACATCTGTAACACTTCCTTACTTGGCCTTGGCTTTGGCTCTATTGGCCTCCACTCCCTGATGCAGCAACATTTGGACAGTATGGTTGTTGACTCGGATTACTCCCTGAGGTCAGAAATACGGTTTCCTCTGATGTTGCTTCCCCTTTTGACTCTGAGCTTGGAATTGGTTCTTGAACCGAGAGGGTCCTCCAGCATTCCCTCTATTATCTCTTCCTTTCCTCATCTGCTCCACCTTGCCACACATCTTGATTAGAGCTTGAAAGTTTCTAATCTGCAAGGGTAGCACAGATTCTTTGATCTCGAACCTTAACCCCGCCTCAAATCTCCCATATTTCCAGCTATCATTAGGTTGAGTCTGAAAGAAATGGAAGTACTTGGCGAGCGATTCAAACTTCGTTGCATACTCCCCGACAGAAAGATGCCTTTGTAGAAGACAAAGAAATTCTTGTTCCTTTTCGACTCTAGCACTTTCAGAAAATTACTTGTCCAAAAATGTGTTTCGGAACACATCCCAAGTAATCTCCTGATTTTTAGCTTCTAACAGTTGCCTGGTGCCTTTCCACCAATACTCTGCATCTCCCATCAGCAGGAAAGCGGCATATTGAACCTTAACTCCTTCTGGACCCAAGATGAGCTCAAAGATCTTCTCTAGTTCCCGTATCCACAGGCCAGCTTTCTCAGGTTCAGCATCTCCGCGAAACTGTGGAGGATTCTGATGTCGAAATGCAGTCAGACCTCTACCTTCTTCAGCTTGCTGGTTCTGAGCAGCCATAGCAGTTGTCTGTAGAGCAATAGCAACCGCAACATTCTCCATTGCATATGCAGTATAATCCACTGCACCCTCATAGTACTCATCAACAAGATCATGGTCATCGACAGGACCACCTCGACGACCCCTACCACGACCGCGCCCACGGCCACGTCCACGTCCACGTCCACTTCCACCTTCTGGTTCCATAACTGACCTGCAAGACAAACTCAGTTAAATGGCAACCAGAGACATGGAACGTTTGCTCACTAGTTAACACACATTACTTCTAAGAAGTAATTCAAACAAGTCTCAATCAGAGAACACACAACAGCAACAAAATAGACCTATTTCCCAAAGATTCTCGAAAGATTCGACCAGCTTTGATACCACTAATGTGACACCCCCTTCTGGGGCATCACATGGTAACCCGTTGTGGAAAATAAAACTTCATTAAACCTTTATGGTTGCTTTCGGAAAATAATATATTCTAAGTATTTGACTTAATTCGAAAATCCGTGATAAATTTTTTCTTAACTTTACAATACCTTCCAAGTAGTTGAACATACATTAATAGATGCATCAAGTATTTCAAACATACCAAGTCATTATAATTTCATATATAAGTCCTTCATACAAACGGCCATTCACAAAAGTCATGGCTTTTAGTAGCCAGAGCAAACTAACGAAATTGTTATCCAAAATAACAGGACTTATCCTATAGCTGGTCCCGCCTCTAATGTGGTCATGACTCATCGTACGTCACCCTTCTCCGCACACTCAAGCGTCAGGGAATGGATCCCTGAATGTTTCAGTGGCATCTTGGAACTCATCTGATGGTGCAAGGGTGAGATACCAATATATGGATTCAGGCACGATAACTACATGTGCGACACACCAACAACATATATATATAATCATGATGTATAAAATTCTATTGAATAAACAAGTAGTTTATCATAGGGTTTCATACCCGACAGTCATCGTCATTTATAAAAATGCATGAAATTTCAATGTTCAACGTCTATTTATTTACTTAATCTCCGGAGATCCCAGCACCGTATAAAATGAGTTGATCAAACTCGATAGCCAAAAAGGCACACCGTTGTTAAAAACATTGCACACTGTCCAACACAAGGCACATGTGATCATCGTTTATGATTTTCATTGTCCATCAAGGCACAATGATATATGCACCGTTTGAATATCCTGACCACCAATATATCCAGATAAACACCGTTGGCACGTCTGCCAATTTAATGCATGTAAAAACGTTTCATGTCTTGTCACTTTTCTTTGTGTTCTTTCTTTCCTTGTCGTTGCTCAACGGCTCCCGACCATTTGTAATTTACACCGTTTTAAAACTTTTTATCATTAACACAGGATGAAACGTCCGAGTGCTCAATCGCGGAGCCCTAGACCGATGCACCAGCCCAAGGTCTGTGATGATAGAAAACAATATTCACCTTTAATCACGTTTCCTCATAACGAGAGGAGGACACACAGTCCATGGGACACATAGTCCGTAAGACCGTAACACGGATCCTTAGATCTACGTGTTATTTTCACAAAACACTAGTATCCCGATGTCTTGTATACTAGGTTCACGTTTCAATGTTTTCACCGTTTTTCATTCTGTGAAACACAAATCCAAAACGAAATCTCCGCAACTCATCCAAGCTGTCGGATTTTACACCGTTGGGAAAAACTCGTTTATAGAAAAACTTTTCTGTTTGAAAACTTATTTGTAAACCGTCGAATTACTCATAAAATTTATCTTTAACTTGAAAGTCCCTTTCCAAAAAAAAAGTTTTTGTAAAGAAACAACTAAGACCCAAAACGTTGTCCCAAAACAGGATTACTATTTTTCGAAAACATTTTCCATAAATCTTTTCGGAATTAAACATTGTTTAGCGTAAAACGTCCTAAGTTAAAATCTTGACTTTTTCCTCTTAAGTTAATTTCTTCACTTAATGATTAACTCATTCTTGAAAATCTCACCTTTTCTACTAACTTTATAATTTACTTTAGGATCCCTTTTTATAAAACTCGCGTCATTGAAAATTTTCCAACGTTGCCCAAATAATTATATGGCGTTTCTTACAAAGCTTTTTCAAGACTTTTACCCCCGTTAATTAATTGAGCACTAATCACTGTCAGGCTTCGTAATCAACAATCAACATCCACAGTATTGATACCACATAGTTATAGCAGATAATACAGTTAAAACACTTATTAAAACACTATAACACATAGCAGCATATAATTATAAACAGATAAAACAATCATTGAAAGTAAATCAACCAAGCACCACACAGCTCAAATAAATATAATCAGACAAACACATATAACACATAGTTATCGAGAGATTCCCTCAGGCAAATCTCCCCTTACCTCTTGAAGTTTCCCGTTTAGCAAAAATTCGCCCGACCGATCCGAAAATCGCCCGATTTCCCGTCCGATTAATCGACGATAACTACACACATACAATCAATCAAGGCATCAACTTTAAATCATAAAATTTTCCCTAATCTTTTTCAACTAGGGTTCGTCCATAGCTAAGAAAAATAGCTAGGGAAGTCCAAAAATTCCTATCTCTTTGATTCAATACTAACTAGGTGTGATAAGACTAGATTCAATCTTAGAACACCAAAATTTCAACCAAAACTCTACTCACCCAAAGGGGGGTAGGTTCGGCCCTTTATACCCATTGGAGCTAGAGAGCTCCTTTGGTTTCAACCTCTTGGATTATGATAGAAGGCCATGAATCTAGTTCAAAGAAAGTGGTTTGACATTAAAAGGATATTTATACAATTTTTCATGGATTATGAAATTTATGCTTCAAAACCTAACCTTCCATGAATCATCAAATTGAACGGAGAAATATAGGAATTAAGAGATCAAGGATGGAGTTTATACCTCCTTGATGACAAAGCTTGAGAAGAAATCAACTTGCTTTCACCAAATTCTTCAAGGTTTAGAATGAAAATAGAGATAAATGGTGATGAAGGTGAAGAAAAATGAAGAACAAAAGTGAGAAGGGAGAACGGAAGAAGATGGCCGAATGGCCTAGTGTGAGGGAGCAAAATAATTTTTCATTAAGGGCATTAAGGCCATTTTACCATGGTTAAATGGTAATTTCATGGAAACTCAAGGGCGTTTTGGTCATTTCGCGTCCAGATATTTTCTAAAGACCATCATGACACTAGTACGCATTCCTAGGTGACTTGACCTGATGTGACATCAAGATTATCCTCTCGTGGGTCCCATTAAATCCATCTACAACTTCGTTTGTCTCCCAGTTCGAGTTTTCGCCCGAATAGTTTATATTATTTTCACTTTTTAATGTCAAGAACCAATTTTAGCAAAATTGTAGAGAATCGAATTCTATGACTAACTATTTCGTTCACGAGTCAAAATTAGGTCTTGATAGTAGTAAAACATTATCGTCCGTGAAAATGCAGACCAGGCTCCGTCTGAGTCTTCGACCCAAAATTTAACCACAGCTTCCTACGATAGCATAGAGCATGAATATAATTTGGTTTTCCCTAAATCATTTTCTAAAATACAGATAAAAACACAAACTCATTTATATCTATAAATAGTCACGGTTTTTATAAAACAGAGGAAAATCGGGGCGTTACAAAAACTCAGATAAAATATAAACGCATTGGTATTCGTTTCCAACCTTTGAAAGCAGCGAAAAATCGGGGTCTAACATTTTTAACCTTGAAATCCGTGCCGAACCCCATTTTTTGAGAATCAATTTTGATCATTTGTGGTGTTGTAATGAGTTGTTAGACCATTGGGGTTTGTAATTCATAGCATCGAAAAGATGTTTCATAGCTCAAGTTGCCTCCTTTCATCATATTCCATGTTTTAGATTTTTGAATTTTTTTGAATTTTTGATCTTGTTCTTGGAGTTTGAGCCACTTTGATCATGATGAAATTCACGAAATGGTTTAGAGTGATAATCTACACCTTGATTGAAAGATCTCCACAAATAGAATCAATTATACCAATCCATTTTAAGCTTAAACCATGAACTAGACATCAATTTGGGGGAATTTAATTTCTGGGCACACTTCCCAAGAACAGCCCCTTGTTCATCATGTTCATGCTTCAAAAGTGATGAGGACATAATAAGCAAGGACACTAGTGATGCACTTCAAGGACTAGGAAGACCAATGACAAGACCACGTGCTAAGAAAGCTAAGGAGGCCTTAAACCAAATGGTGACAACTATAATGGAAGCAAGGCCTAAACTAGAAGGAATGGAGCCAAAATTGGTCAACCACTTGAGTCAAGATAAAGGAGGGTTGGGCGCATGACATGCTACCCATTTTTTACTTGTCTATTTTAATTAAGTTGTAATAAAATGTGTGGGTGCAGAATATTTATTTAATTAGGCCCCAACACTTAAGTTTATTTTTCATGTGTGTTTATTTAAAATGGGGCAAGGGCTGCTACATGTGGTATGCGCTGCCTAAGCCCAAATGTTGAGTTATTTTTGTTTCTTTTTTTTTGTTTTGAATGAAAATTGGGCTGAAGCATGAGGAAGGGGCGTCATGAGGCTAAAAAAGGGGGTGCAAGAGCCCTTTTTTGGTGTTAGAAGAATCAATTCTTGGATGCCCTTTAGATACCTTGCAGAAGAATAATTATTAAGAGTTTTGTAACCACCATTCCATTAAGAGTAGACAAAGTCATAAAAAGGGAGGTTACAATTGCCACCAAGAATTATGCTAATTATGTGGCTTGTCTCCTTCATTGTAAAATTCAGCAAAGAGGATCCCTCCCTCTATATATATGTTGTGCCCAAATCAATAAAGGTTAGCTTGGAATTTTCAGAAAACTTGATACCTTGTGTATTGTTGAGAGCTTGTCTCGCTTTGGTTCTTCATTGAACCTTCCCTTTTTATCTTATAAAGAAACCAAGTTTTTTTGTGGTGATCATTCCCTAAGGCTTATCATTTCTTCTTCTCCATAGAAGCTAGGGTGTGGCGTCCCCCCCCCCCATTTCTTCCTATTCCATCTTTTTCATTTCTTCTTTTTTATAATTTCCTTATTCTTGTTCTTTACTATTCAGCCATTTTACATTTCCATGTCATTTAAATTCTTGCAAGTTACAATTCGTTGTCAATTTTATCATTTCCATTAAAAATTGTGAGTTGCAACTGAATTGCATAAGGATTGACAAACCATGCAAATTGGGTATTCATCAAATGGCATCAGAGCAAGGTTCCGTTTGGACCAATTCTTGCTGTCATTTTTGAATTCCATATACATATCCATTGTTGAATTTGTTCTTAGTATTATCATTGCAATTCCTTCCTTTTTCTGTTTGAATATTAAAAATAAAAAAAATAAAATAAAAAAAATGGATATGAGAGAAACAAAATTCTGGTGTGTGAAGGAATTGTGAATTATATTCTTGTCGCTTGCTGCCACACTCTAATTTCCTTTAAAAAAAATTGAGTTAGTTTGTTCCTTTCTCATACTTTCTTCCTCATTATTGTTATTGCTTTCCTTAAGTCTTGTGTGTGTGTTAACCAATAGAATTTTTGTTTTGTTGTGTGATTGAGGTTGGTTTCTTTAAAGAACTCAAAGAGAGCAATTGAGTGGAAGAAGGCAAGAGTGCACATTACAGAAAAGCATAAATTGAGTGAAACAGAGTGGTAACAATTTTTTTTTGAGTGAAACACGTGAGTAGAGTGGTGACATCCTATTCTCCATATTTAGTGTATTTGTCTCTTTTCCATAAAAGTCATGACTGAAGAGAGTCCCTCTCCTTCTCCAAGAACAACAGCTATGAGGTTGCAAATAACAACCTTGACTCAACACTTGGAAAGGCTAATGCGCGTACAAGCAGATGAATTCCATGAAAGACTGGATAAGTGGGAGAGGAATAGAACACCTAGAAGTTCTTCTCATGGTGAAAGTGAAGGTTCTGAAGGAAGGAGACGTAGGGAGAGACAAGAGAGAAGAAGGAGAGAAAAAGAGGGAAGAAATAATAGAGAGGAAAGGTTGGGTGGGATAATAATAAAAGTACCTACGCATATCAATATAAATTATTTTAATCTTGGCTCCCCGACAATATTGTGGTTCTTGATAGTAGTAAAACACTATTGTCCGTTAAAATGCAGAACGGGTTCCGTCTGAGTTTTCGACCCAAAATTTAACCGCAGCTTCCTAAGATAGTGTAGAGCATGAATATAATTTGGTTTTCCCAAAATCATTTTACAAAATAAAGATAAAAATACAAACTCATTTATATCTATAAATAGTCACAGTTTTTATAAAACAGAAAAAAATCGGGGCATTAACAGAACTCAGATAAAATGTAAACGCATTTGTTTTCATTTCCGACCTTAGAAAGTAGCGAAAAATCTGGGTGTTACATTTTTAACCTTGAAATCCACGCCCAACCCCATTTTTTGAGCATCAATTTTGATCATTTGTGGTGTTGTAATGAGTTGTTACACCATTGGGGTTCGTAATTTATAGCATCGAAAAGATGTTTCATAGCTCAAGTTGCTTCCTTTCATCATATTCCCTGTTTTAGATTTTTGAACTTTTTTGAATTTTTCATCTTGTTCTTGGAGTTTGAGCCACTTTGATCTTGATGAATTTCATGAAATAGTGTTAGAGTGAAAATCTACACCATGATTGAAAGATCTCTACAAGTGGAATCAATTATACCAATCGATTATAAGCTTAAACCATTAACTTGACATCAATTTGGGGGAAATTTAATTTCTGGGCACACTAGTGATGCACTTCAAGGACTAGGAAGACCAATGACAAGACAATGTGCTAAGAAAGCTAAGGAGGCCTTAAACCAAATGGTGATAACTATAATGAAAGCAAGGCCTCAATTAGAAGGAATGGAGCCAAACTTGGTCAACTACTTGAGTCCACATAAAGGAGGGTTGGGCGCATGACATGCTGCCCATTTTTTACTTGTCTATTTTAATTAAGTTGTAATAAAATGGGTGGGTGCAGAATATTTAGTTAAATAGGCCCCAACACCTAAGTTTATTTTTCATGTGTGTTTATTTCAAATGGAGCAAGGGCTGCTACATGTGGTATGCGCTGCCTAAGCCCAAATGTTGAGTTATTTTTGTTGTTTTTTTGTTTTGAATGAAAATTGGGCCGAAGCATGAGTAAGGGGCATCAGGGAGCTAAATATGGGGGGTGCAAGAGCACTTATTTGGTGTTAGAAGAATCAATTCTTGGATGCCTTTTAGATACCTTGCAGAAGAATAATTATTAAGAGTTTTGTAACCACCATTCCATTAAGAGTAGACAAAGTCATAAAATGGGAGGTTACAATTGCCACCAAGAATTATGCTAATTATGTGGCTTGTCTCCTTCATTGTAAAATTCAGCAAAGAGGATCCCTCCCTCTATATATATGTTGTGCCCAAATCAATAAAGGTTAGCTTCGAATTTTCAGAAAAGTTGATACCTTCTGTATTGTTGAGAGCTTGTCTCTCTTTGGTTCTTCATTGAACCTTCCCTTTTTATCTTATCAAGAAACCAAGTTTTTTTGTGGTGATCATTCCCCAAGGCTTGTCATTTCTTCTTCTCCATAGAAGCAAGAGTGTGGCGCCCCCCCCCCCATTTCTTCCTATTCCATCTTTTTCATTTATTCTTTGTTATAATTTCCTTATTCTTGTTCTTTACTATTCAGTCATTTTACATTTCCTTGTCATTTAAATTCTTGCAAGTTACAATTCGTTGTCAATTTTAGCATTTCCATTAAAAATTGTGAGTTGCAACTGAATTGCATAACGATTGACAAACCATGTAAATTTGGTATTCATCAAGTGGTATCAGAGCAAGGTTCCGTTTGGACCAATTCTTGCCGTCATTTTCGAACTCCATAGACATATCCATTGTTGAATTTGTGCTTGGTATTATCATTGCAATTCCTTCCTTTTTCTGTTTGATTATTAAAAATAAAAAAAACTAAAATAAAAAAACATGGATATGAGAGAAACAAAATTCCGGTGTGTGAAGGAAATGTGTAATATATTCTTGTTGCTTGCTGCCACACTCTAAGTTCCTTTAAAAAAAATTTAGTTAGTTTGTTTCTTTCTCATACTTTCTTCCTTATTATTGTTATTGCTTTCTTTAAGTCTTGTGTGTGTGTTAACCATTAGAATTTTTGTTTTCTTGTGTGATTGAGGTTGGTTTCTTTAAAGAACTCAAAGAGAGCAATTGAGTGGAAGAAGGCAAGAGTGCACATTACAAAAAAAGCCTAAATTGAGTGAAACACGAGTGGTAACAATTTTTTTTTTTTAGTGAAACACATGAGTAGAGTGGTGACGTGCTATTCTCCATATTTTGTGTATTTGTCCCTTTTCCATAAAAGTCATGACTGAAGAGAGTCCCCCTCCTTCTCTAAGAACAGCAGCTATGAGGTTGCAAATAACAACCTTGACTCAACACTTGGAGAGGCTAATGCGCTAACAAGCAGATGAGTTCCATGAAAGACTTGATCAGTTGGAGAGGAATAGAACACCTTGATGTTCTTCTCATGGTGAAAGTGAAGGTTCTGAAGGAAGGAGACGTAGGGAGAGACAAGAGAGAACAAGAAGAGAAAATGAGAGAAGAAATAATAGAGAGGAAAGGTTGGGTGGAATAAAAATAAAAGTACCTACGCATATCAATATAAATTATTTTAATCTTGCCTCCCCGACCATATTATTGTTCTTGATAGTAGTAAAACAATACTGTCCGTTGCAACACCCTTTCCCGAGTGTCACATTCCCGAACGTTTATAAGGTCGAAAATATTTATTAATGCGGAAAAATAAGGTTTTTTTTTCTTTTCACAAAGATGTAATGGGATTAGTAAAGGTAAATAATACTAATAAATGAACTTAGGTTCACCATGTATTTCTAGAACATACTGTGCTGAAAACACAGAAACTGAAATAACAACATTACTATATACAGACATAAGTCTAATGTATGACTGACATAAGAAATACAATAAGTACTAGGAGTCGTAGCTCCCAAAAGGTACTTCAAAAAAACTGACATAGTCTGGCCGACATCAAAACTAAAACAGCAAAAAGAGTCTGCCTCCGGCCTCAAGGAAACTGCTGAACTGAACCATCGTCAGGTCCATCTGTTCAAGCAGCAATAGCAAGTACCAGCAGAAAACATACAGATATGGGTGAGATTCCCGTTCATCAACACAACAAAACAGCAGTAGTAAAAACGGGACGGCTCACCAGGTAACAGTATACCCAACATGCTTACTAGAATTCTTAATATAAATCATGTTAAACAGTCAACAACATAATATCATGTCAAACAGTTAACAGTATAATATAAGGCATTCTTAAACAATACAGCGATGTATAACAGTAAATGTGAACATTAGCAGCCATGCAATGCGGTGCAATGTATATGACTCAATGCCAATGTCACTGGGTACTACTCTGACCCCTACTCCATGGAGCTAACAAAACATCGGAGAGAGTGAATGGGAGGACATGTTCCGGTTTCTGCCAGCCATGAGCAAGATGCTACAACATTAGTAACGTGCACGTATCTGGCTTTACGGAAACACTCTCGACCAAACATGAAAATGGCATCTAGTAGAGGATATCAGTGTATTGCACGGATTCGCCACGACACAGGAGAATCACCAATTGGTCACATGTCAGCCCTTCCAACCCTGATACCTCCAAAAAGACCATTGAAGATCGTCACTGTAAGATTCGCACCCGCATCAAGGTTTAAGCTCAACTCCTAGGCGCAAGGCCTTACAACTATGCAAATGAAATGCCAATGCTTACACAAAGCAGATGCGAAAAGCAATGTCTACCCCCCAAGTAAACCTCGATTTCCACTAAGGTTCTCTTCCTTAGGAACTATACGCGTCTTTGAAAAACAAAACCTTTATCCATAGGATAAATCTCATGACCCCTCCGGGATCGAGTCATCACAAGACTGAAACAATTAAATGACTGATCGGGATCCGAATCACCGGTCCGTCATCGAAATACTGTTTCAAAACCCAAAACGTTTCATGTTTGTGTTTATGTCTTATGAAGTCATTGATGTACTCAGTCATCAATGGTATAGTATATGGTCTTGTTCCAACACATACCATACTTAAATAACCCTTGTCTTCAACTCTAAGTTAGTTACTTAACTTAGGTTTTCATACGTAAAACTTTACAAGTTGAGTTAAAAACTCCTTTGTAGATCAAAACAACTTCTCAATTGAAAACTCATTTGATTTGAAACAACTTTTGAACCACTTACTCTATTTTTTTGCATTTTCTGAAAACATGAAATTCGCTTAGCGGAATTCCATTCGCTTAGCGAAAATGAGGCAGTAATACCTCCTTGGAGACTCCTCTGTATCGCTCGGCGAAACATAAATCGCGTAGCGAAATGTGTTGTATTCGCTTAGCGAAAATGGAGGCGGTTACACCTCTTTTGAAACTCCTCTGGATCGCTCGGCGAAATAGAATTTGCGTAGCAAAATTCTCTGGAATCGCTTAGCGAATATTAATTCGCTTAGCGAAAGTGAGGTAGTGATGCCCAACTTGGAATTCCTCTGTTTTCGCATAGCGAAGGTAAATTCGCTTAGCGAAAAGTTGCCTTAAAACAAGACATTAACCTTATGGAACAATTTTGATTCTCTTCATGAAAACACTTCTTGTCTCATTTTGAGTCACTTGATTAACTAGATGGACTAAGGATAAGGTATAAAACATGTTTCACTTTGGTGAAAACACTTTGAGATTTAATTCCATTTGATCTTTGGATCAAAGTCACTTAGGGTTTTTCTTTGAAAAACATAAGTTATTAAAACACTTTCCTTACTTGAAAACTTAATTTGCTCAAGAACTACACATTACCTTCCTTTTCTCAAGGTCATGGGCAAAAGCCAACTATGCACCAATGTGAAGATTTACTTCACCAAACTAACCAAGTTATAGCTCACAAAACTTACACAATTATGATAACAATAAACATACATCATTGCATCATAATCAAGCACAAAAGTCCATACTTGATCTAGTGATCAAAGTAGGTTTTCAACATACATGAAAATGATTTTCATTCAATCATCTCATCATCAACATATGCTAAAACACACTACAACATACTAAAGCATAAACTAATCATGACAATCTTGTTCTCCAAGGGAACTTAACAAAACTTAACAATTAAAAGTGAACCCAAACTAAAGGGTTTGACCCACACATAAACTTAAACAACCATCTTCACCACCACCATCTTGGTGTGATGAGGTTCACCCCCCATACCTGTTGATGAGCAGATTCCCGGATCAAAGTCGGTTGATCGGTTTATGAACCTCGTGACAATCGTCAACAACTACAATAACACAACAATCCAACATTAAACAACAATCAAAGCAAAACTCAACAATCCTAACAAAGATGGTTTTGGCCACCCTACGGTAAAGAGGTTATGAATTGCTCTTGGTTTTCCATTCATGGATTCAAAGGCAATAGGAAAGGTAAGGATGAAATCAAGTGTTAGAAATCAAAAATTGATGAAAAACACTATTCATCATCATCAAAAGGGTTCGGCCATATTGTGCTTTTTGAGATATGATGAGAGTTGAATCATAAGCTCTTGGGTTTAGGTAGAGAATGATGAGGTGAGTCTAAAGAAATTGGTCTTACCTCAAAAGGATTTTTCTACAATTTCCTATGGATTTTCAAAGTTTTGGATCTAAGAAATTCTTTTCATGAAAATGAATTTTGATCTTGAAATAAAGAAAGATTCAAGAAGCTAAGATATCATAGAAGTGATCTTACGTTAAAATGAAGGAAGATTGCTCAAGGAATCAAGTGATTCCAACAAGAAATCAAGGAGCTTCAAGAGCAACAATGGTGTTTCTTCAAGAGCAACTATGGTGTTCTAAAGGGGAGAGGGCTTTGCAAAAATGAGGGGGCTGTGGGGCTGAGTTCATCTCTTTAAGACCTCACTTAAGGGTAAAAAGGTCATTTGCCAAAAGGGTAGAATGGTAAAAGTGTAAAAGACTAAGGTTAGGGGCATTTTGGTCATTTTGCGTCCAGATATTTCCGAACGTCATGACAACTCTGGCATACTCTCCCAAGTGTCCTGGGATGATGTGAAAACAAGATTATCCATTGGCGAGTCCCGGTAAATCCATATGTGGCTCCGTTCGTTACCCGATTGAGGATTCCGCTTGAACAGAGGTCAGGAAATGATTTTTCTGAAGTTTTTGTGAAATTTAACCAAAACGTAGAGAATCGAATTCTAAGACTTATTGTCTCGTTCACGGGTCCATCTGAGGTCTCCTGATCAGTAAAATCATACTGTCAGTATAAAAACGCAAACCAGACTCCGTTTGAGTTTTTGACTCAAAACTTAATCGTAGCTTCCTATGATATTGTCGAGCATGACTATGTCTCGGAATGATTTATTTCCATTCCTAAGACCTCGAATAAAATAAAGACATTCAAATACTGAAGAATTAGAAAACGTGAAAAATTGGGGCGTTACATCCGTGAAAATGCAGACCGGGCTCCGTCTAAGTTTTCGACCCAAAATTTAACCTTATCATCCTACGATAGCATAGAGCATGAATATAATTTGGTTTTATCAAAATCATTTTCTAAAATACAGATAAAAATACAAACTCATTTATATCAATAAATAGTCACGATTTTTATAAAACAAAGAAAAATCGGGGCGTTATAAAAACTCAGTTAAATATAAACGCATTTGTATTCATTGCCAACCTTAGAAAGTAGCGAAAAATCGGGGTGTTACATCTTTAACCTTGAAATCCGAGCCAAACCCCATTTTTTGAGCATCAATTTTGATCATTTGTGGTGTTGTAATGAGTTGTCAGACCATTGGGGTTTGTAATTCATAGCACCGAAAAGATGTTTCATAGCTCAAGTTGCTTCCTTTCATCATATTCCATGTTTTAGATTTTTGAAGTTTTTTGAATTTTTCATCTTGTTCTTGGAGTTTGAGCCACTTTGATCTTGATGAATTTCACGAAATGGTGTTAGAGTGATAATCTACACATTAATTGATTGAAAGATCTCTACAAGTGGAATCAATTATACCAATCGATTTTAAGCTTAAACCATGAACTAGACATCAATTTGGGGGAATTTAATTTCTGGGCACACTTCCCAAGAACAGCCCCTAGTTCATCATGTTCATGCTTCAAAAGTGATGAGGACATAACAAGCAAGGACGCTAGTGATGCACTTCAAGGACAAGGAGGACCAATGACAAGAGCACGTTCTAAGAAAGCTAAGGAGGCCTTAAACCAAATGGTGACAACTATAATGGAAGCATGGCCAAAACTAGAAGGAATGGAGCCAAAATTGGTCAACTACTTGAGTCCACATAAAGGAGGGTTGGGCGCATGACATGCTGCCCATTTTTTACTTGTCTATTTTAATTAAGTTGTAATAAAAAGTGTGGGTGCGGAATATTTATTTAATTAGGCCCCAACACTTAAGTTTAGTCTTCATGTGTGTTTATTTCAAATGGAGCAAGGGCTGCCACATGTGGTATGCGCTGCCTAAGCCCAAATGTTGAGTTATTTTTGTTATTTTTTTGTTTTGAATGAAAATTGGGCTGAAGCGTGAGGAAGGGGCGTCTTGGAGCTAAAAAGGGGGGCGCAAGAGCACTTATTTGGTGTTAGAAGAATCAATTCTTGGATGCCTCTTAGATACCTTGCCGAAGAATAATTATTAAGAGTTTTGTAACCACCATTCCATTAAGAGTAGACAAAGTCATAAAAAGGGAGGTTACAATTGCCGCCAAGAATTATGCTAATTATGTGGCTCCTTCATTGTAAAATTCAGCAAAGAGGATCCCTCCCTCTATATATATGTTGTGCCCAAATCAATAAAGGTTAGCTGGGAATTTTCAGAAAAGTTGATTCCTGGGGTATTGTTGAGAGCTTGTCTCTCTTTGGTTCTTCATTGAACCTTCCCTTTTTATCTTATCAAGAAACCAAGTTTTTTTGTGGTGATCATTCCCCAAGGCTTATCATTTCTTCTTCACCAAAGAAGCAAGAGTGTGGCGCCCCCCCTTTCTTCCTATTCCATCTTTTTCATTTCTTCTTTGTTATAATTTCCTTATTCTTTTTCTTTACTATTCAGCCGTTTTACATTTCTTTGTCATTTAAATTCTTGCAAGTTACAATTCGTTGTCAATTTTATCATTTCCATTAAAAATTGTGAGATGCAACTGAATTGGATAAGGATTGACAAACCATGCAAATTGGGTATTCATCAAGTAGTATCAGAGCAAGGTTCCGTTTGGACCAATTCTTGCTGTCATTTTCGAATTCCCTATACATATCCATTCTTGAATTTGTTCTTAGTATTATCATTGCAATTCCTTCATTTTTCTGTTTGATTATTAAAATTAAAAAAACTAAAATAAAAAAAAATGGATGTGACAGAAACAAAATTCTGGTGTGTGAAGCAATTGTGAATTATATTCTTGTTGCTTGTTGCCACACTCTAATTTCCTTTAAAAATAATTGAGTTAGTTTGTTCCTTTTTCATACATTCTTCCTTATTATTGTTATTGCTTTCCTTAAGTCTTGTGTGTGTGTTAACCATTAGAATTTTTGTTTTCTTTTGTGATTGAGGTTGGTTCTTTAAAGAACTCAGAGAGCAATTGAGTGGAAGAAGGCAAGAGTGCACATTACAAGAAAAAGCCTAAATTGAGTGAAATACGAGTGGTAAAAATTGTTTTTGAGTGAAACACGTGAGTAGAGTGGTGACGTCCTATTCTCCATATTTTGTGTATTTTTCTCTTTTCCATCAAAGTCATGACTGAAGAGAGTCCTCCTCCTTCTCCAAGAACATCATCTATGAGGTTGCAAATAACAACCTTGACTTAACACGGAGAGGCTAATGCGCCAACAAGCAGATGAGTTCCATGAAAGACTTGATCAGTTGGAGAGGAATAGAACGCCTAGAAGTTCTTCTCATGGTGAAAGTGAAGGTTCTTAAGGAAGGAGACGTAGTGAGAGACAAGAGAGAAGGAGATAAAATGAGGGAAGAAATAATAGAGTGGAAAGGTTGGGTGGGATAAAAATAAAAGTACCTACGCATATCAATATAAATTATTTTAATCTTGCCTCCCCGACAATATTGTGGTTCTTGATATAAGTAAAACACTATTGTCCGTGAAAATGCAGACTGGGCTTCGTCTGAGTTTTCGACCCAAAATTTAACCGTAGCTTCCTACGATAGTGTCGAGCATGAATATAATTTGGTTTTCCCAAAATCATTTTCTAAAATACAGATAAAAATACAGACTCATTTATATCAATAAATAGTCACAGTTTTTATAAAACAGAGAAAAATCGGTGGTTACAAAAACTCAGATAAAATATAAACGCATTTGTATTCAATTACAACCTTAGAAAGCAGCGAAAAATCGTGGTGTTACATTTTTAACCTTGAAATTCGAGCCCAAACCCACTTTTTGAGCATCAATTTTGATCATTTGTGATGTTGTAATGAGTTGTTAGATCATTGGGGTTTGTAATTCATAGCATCGAAAAGATGTTTCATAGCTCAAGTTGCTTCCTTTCATCATATTCCATGTTTTAGATTTTTGAATTTTTTTGAATTTTTCATCTTGTTCTTGGAGTTTGAGTCACTTTGATCTTGATGAATTTCACGAAATGGTGTTAGAGTGATAATCTACACCTTGATTGAAAGATCTCTACAAGTGGAATCAATTATACCAATTGAATTTAAGCTTAAACCATGAACTAGACATCAATTTGGAGGAATTTAATTTCTGGGCACACTTCCCAAGAACATCCCCTTGTTCATCATGTTCATGCTTCAAAAGTGATGAGGACATAACAAGCAAGGACGCTAGTGATGCACTTCAAGGACTAGGAGGACCAATGACAAGAGCACGTGCTAAGAAAGCTAAGGAGGCCTTAAACCAAATGGTGACAACTATAATGGAAGCATGGCCAAAACTAGAAGGAATGGAGCCAAAATTGGTCAACTACTTGAGTCCACATAAAGGAGGGTTGGGCGCATGACATGCTGCCCATTTTTTACTTGTCTATTTTAATTAAGTTGTAATAAAAAGTGTGGGTGCGGAATATTTATTTAATTAGGCCCCAACACTTTAGTTTAGTCTTCATGTGTGTTTATTTCAAATGGAGCAAGGGCTGCTACATGTGGTATGCGCTGCCTAAGCCCAAATGTTGAGTTATTTTTGTTGTTTTTTTTGTTTTGAATGAAAATTGGGCTGAAGCGTGAGGAAGGATCGTCATGGAGCTAAAAAGGGGGGGGGGTGCAAGAGCACTTATTTGGTGTTAGAAGAATCAACTCTTGGATGCCTTTTAGATACCTTGTTGAAGAATAATTATTAAGAGTTTTGTAACCACCATTCCATTAAGAGTAGACAAAGTCAAAAAAGGGAGGTTACAATTGCCACCAAGAATTATGCTAATTATGTGGCTTGTTTGCTTCATCGTAAAATTCAGCAAAGGGGATCCCTCCCTCTATATATATGTTGTGCCCAAATCAATAAAGGTTAGCATGGAATTTTCAGAAAAGTTGATTCCTTGTGTATTGTTGAGAGCTTGTCTCTCTTTGGTTCTTCATTGAACCTTCCCTTTTTATCTTATCAAGAAACCAAGTTTTTTTGTGGTGATCATTCCCCAAGGCTTATCATTTCTTCTTCTCCATAGAAGCAAGAGTGTGGCGCCCCCCCTTTCTTCATATTCCATCTTTTTCATTTCTTCTTTGTTATTATTTCCTTATTCTTGTTCTTTACTATTCAGCCATTTTACATTTCCTTGTCATTTAAATTCTTGCAAGTTACAATTCGTTGTCAATTTTATCATTTCCATTAAAAATTGTGAGGTGCAAATGAATTGCATAAGGATTGACAAACCACGCAAATTGGGTATTCATCAAGTGGTATCAGAGCAAGGTTCCGTTTAGACAAATTCTTGCTGCCATTTTCGAATTCCATATACATATCCATTGTTGAATTTGTTCGTAGTATTATCATTGCAATTCCTTCCTTTTTCTGTTTGATTATTAAAAATAAAAAAACTAAAATAAAATAAAATTGGATATGAGAGAAACAAAATTCTGGCACATTCAAAAGGTTGTTTAACTCGTGCCATTCAGACCAGTTAGTGTATTATGCTTCTTTGACCCTGTTACTGGCCGAATTAGGATTCGATGTCCACATTAAACTTGTATATACGGATATTAGGTTTAATTAGACAATAATTTCATTCAATTCGGACACCTACACCTCAATATATGACCACCAGACGGTACAAAGGTATGATTGTCAGGAACAAAATCTTGTCACCAACTTACGGATGCAATTTAACAAAGACAGAGATCGTATTCGCTCTTGACCTCTTCATAAGAGTTGCAGAAATTTCTCCGAGCCTTACAAGGATACCAAGATCGATGCATCTGAACACCTAAAGCTCTAGAAATTGTCATCAGACGCTTGCATGTTCTTAATGTCACGAACAGTATCGCATCTCAAGCTTGAAGAAGGAATTTGACTCAGATAGAGATTGATTCAGATCTCGACTTCTTCAGGAAACATGTAGGCATTTCTCTTATCCTTCTAACCAAGCCAAGATCGCTACATTTGGACGAGCGTACCTCACAATACGTTGTTTTGGGACGGTTGATTATTGCAACAGGCGCTTGACCTCAATTTTCAGTTTTTATGCTTTTGCAGCTTTTGTAGTTTTGTCTTTGTCCACGCTTTTCCTCTCTTTCTTCTATTAGGATTGCTGATGCTTTTGTCTTCTTCTTTTACAGTACTTGATGCTTCAGAGCTTTATTGAAAAGGGTACCTCATTTTCTGGTCAAGCTTGAACTTTGAATATCTTAATACTTCATTGAAAATTACTTCTCCACCCATCATAATGTTCTGTATTCTTAGTAGACAATTGATTAGCTTCACTGGACGCTTCTGAAATGAGCTAAGGAGCTTGGTTATCCTCTGGGCACATTCACAAGGTTGTTTAACTCATGGCATTTAGACCAGTTAGTGTATTATGCTTCTTTGACCCTGTTACTGGCCGAATTAGGATTCGATGTCCCCATGAAATTTGTAAATATGGATATTAGGTTTAAGTAGGCACTAATTTCATCCAATTTGGACACCTACAGCTCCATATATGGGCATCAGACGCTACAAAGGTATGACTATAAGGAACAACATCTTGTCACCTACTTACAGATGCAATTTAAGAAAGATAGAGATCGATTTCGCTCTTGACCTCTTCATGAGAGTTGCAATATTTCTCCTAGCCTTCCAGCGATACCAAGATCGATGCATTTGAACACCTAAAGCTCTAGAAATTGTCAGCAGACGCTTGCATGTTCTTATTGCCATGAACAATATCACATCTCAAGCTTGAAAAAGGAATTTCACTCAGATAGAGATGATTCAGATCTCGACTTCTTCAGGAAAAATTTGAACGAGCGTACCTCAAAATACGATGTTTCGGATGCTTGATTGTTTGCAGCAGGCGCTTGACTTCAATCTTCAGTGTTTTTGCTTTTACAGCTTTTGTACTTTTGTCTTTGTCCACGCTTTTCTTCTTTTTCTTCTATTTGGATTGTTGAAGCTTTTGTCTTCTTCTGTTACAGTACTTGATGCTTCAGAGCTTTATTGAAAACCGTACCTTATTTTCTGGTCAATCTTGGACTTTGAATATCTTAATACTTCATTCAAAATTACTTGTCCAGCCATCATAATATTTTGTATTATGAGCAGACGCTTGATTAGCTTCACTGGACGCTTCTTAAAAGATAAGGAGCTTGGTTATCCGCTGGGCACATTCACAAGGCAGTTTAACTCGTAGTATTCTAACCAATTAGCGTATTACGATTCTTTGACCCTGTTACTGCCCGAATTAGGATTCGATGTCCGCATGAAACTTGTATATATGGATATTAGCTTTAATTAGGCGCTAATTTCTTCCAATTCTGACACCTACAACTCAATATATGGACATCAGACGCTACAAAGGGGTTACTATCACGAACAACATCTTTTCACCAATTTACGGTTGCAATTTAACAAAGATAGAGAACGATTTCGCTTTTGACCTCTTCATGAGAGTTGCAGATATTTCTCTCAGCCTTGCAACGATACCAAGATCGATGCATCTGAACACCTAAAGCTCTAGAAATTTTCAGATAGAGATTGATTCAGATCTCGACTTCTTCAGGAAACATGTAGGTATTTCTCTTATCTTTCTAACCAAACCAAGATCGCTACATTTGGACGAGCGTACCTCAAAATACGATATTTCAGACGATTGATTGTCTGCAGCAGGCGCTTGACTTCAATCTTCAATGTTTTTGATTTTGCAGCTTTTGTACTTTTGTCTTTGTCCAAGCTCTTCTTCTCTTTCTTCTATTAGCATTGCTAAAGCTTTTGTCTTCTTCTATTACAGTACTTGATGCTTCAGAATTTTATTGAAAAGGGTACCTCATTTTCTGGTCAATCATGGACTTTGAATATCTTAATACTTCATTCAAAATTACTTCTCCAGCCATCATAATATTTTGTATTATGAGTAGACGCTGGATTAGCTTCACTGGACGCTTCTTAAAACATAAGGAGCTTGGTTATCCCTTGGGCATATTCACAACGCAGTTTAACTCGTGGTATTCTAACTAGTTAGCGTATTACGCTTCTTTGACTTCTTACTGGCCGAATTAGGATTCGATGTCCGCATCAAAATTGTATATATGGATATTAGGTTTAATTAGATACTAATTTCATCCAATTTGGACACCTATAGCTCCATATATGGCCATCAGACGCTACAAAGGTATGACTATAAGGAATAACATCTTGTCACCTACTTACGGATGCAATTTAAGAAAGATAGAGATCGATTTCGCTCTTGACCTCTTCATGAGAGTTGCAGATATTTCTCCTAGCCATGCAGCGATACCAAGATCGATGCATTTGAACACCTAAAGCTCTAGAAATTGTCAGCAGACGCTTGCATGTTCTTATTGTCACGAACAGTTTCACATCTCAAGCTTGAAAAAGCAAATTCACTCAGATAGAGATTGATTCAGATCTGGACTTCTTCAGGAAACATTTGGACGAGCGTACTTCAAAATACGATGTTTCGCACGCTCGATTGTTTGCAGCAGGCGCTTGACTTCATTCTTCAGTGTTTTTGCTTTTACAGCTTTTGTACTTTTGTCTTTGTCCACGCTTTTCTTCTCTTTCTTCTATTAAAATTGTTGATGCTTTTGTCTTCTTCTAATACAGTACTTGATGCTTCAAAGCTTTTTTGAAAAGGGTACCCCATTTTCGGGTCAAGCTTAAACTTTGAATAGCTTAATACTTCTTTCAAAATTACTTCTCCAGCCGTCATAATATTCTGTATTATGAGTAGATGCTTCATTAGCTTCACTGGACGGTTCTTAAAAGATAAGGAGCTTGGTTATCCCCTGGGCACATTGGCAAGGCAGTTTAACACGTAGTATTCTAACTAGTTAGCGTATTACGATTCTTTTACTCTGTTACTGGCCGAATTAGGATTCGATGTCCGCATGAAACTTGTACATATGGATATTAGGTTTAATTAGGCATTAATTTCATCCAATTCAGACATCTACAACTCAATATATGGACATCAGACGCTACAAAGGAATTGCTATCAGCAAACAACATCTTGTCACCAATTTACGGATGCAATTTAACAGAGATAGAAAACGATTTCGCTTTTGACCTCTTCATGAGAGTTGCCGATATTTCTCTCAGCCTTCCAACGATACCAAGATCGATCCATCTGAACACCTAAAGCTCTAGAAATTGTCAGCAGACGCTTGCATGTTCTTAATGTCCTGAACAATATCGTAACTCAAGATTGAAGAAGGAATTTCACTTAGATAGAGATTGATTCAGATCTCGTCTTCATCAGGAAACATGTAGGTATTTATCTTATCTTTTTAACCAAACCAAGATCGCTACATTTGGACGAGCGTACCTCAAAATATGATGTTTCGGATGCTTGATTATCTACAGCAGGCGCATGACTTCAATCTTCAGTGTTTTTGCTTTTACAGCTTTTGTACTTTTGTCTTTGTCCACGCTTTTCTTCTCTTTCTTCTGTTAGGATTGTTGATGCTTTCGTCTTCTTATTTTACAGTACTTGATGCTTCAGAGCTTTTTTGAAAAGGGTACCTCATTTTCTGGTCAAGCTTGGACTATGAATATCTTAATACTTCATTCAAATTACTTTTCCAACCATCATAATGTACTGTATTTTGAGTGGGTAATTGATTAGCTTCACTGGACGCTTCTGAAATGAGCTAAGGAGCTTTGTTATCCCCTGGGCACATTCACAAGGTTGTTTAACTCGTGGCATTCAGACCAGTTTGTGTATTATAGTTCTTTGACCCTATTACTGGCCGAATTAGGATTCGATGTCCTCATGAAAATTGTATATATGGATATCAGTGTTAATTAGACACTAATTTCATCCAATTCGGACACCTACAACTCAATATATGGACATCAGACGCTACAAAGGGATTACTATCAGGAACAACATCTTGTCACCAATTTACAGATGCAATTTAACAAAGATAGAGATCGATTTGGCTTTTGACCTCTTCATGAGATTTGCAGATATTTCTCTCAGCCTTGCAATGATACCAAGATCGATGCATCTAAACACCTAAAGCTCTAGACATTGTCAGCAGACGCTTGCATGTTCTTATTGTCACGAATAGTATCCCATCTCAATCTTGAAAACGGAATTTCACTTAGATAGAGATTGATTCCGATCTTGACTTCTTCAGGAAACATGTAGGTATTTATCTTTTCTTTCTAACCAAACTAAGATCACTACGTTTGGACGGGCATACCTCAAAATACGATGTTTCGGAAGCTTGATTGTTTGCTGTAGGCGCTTGACGTCAATCTTCAGTGTTTTTGCTTTTGCAGCTTTTGTACATTTGTCTTTGTCCATGCTTTTCTTCTCTTTCTTCTATTTGGATTGTTGATGCTTTTGTCTTCTTCAGTTACAGTACTTGATGCTATAGAGCTTTATTGAAAAGGTTACCCCATTTTCTCGTTAAGCTTAAACTTTGAATATCTTAATACTTCATTCAAAACAACTTCTCCAGCCATTATAATGTTCTGTATTCTGAGTAGATGCTTGATTAGCTTCACTGGATGCTTCTTAAATGAGATAAGGAGTTTGGTTATCCCCTGGGCACATTCACAAGGCAGTTTAACTCGTGGCATTCTAACGAGTTAGTGTATTATGCTTCTTTGACCCTATTACTGGCCGAATTAGGATTCGATGTCCTCATGAAACTTGTATAAATGGATATTAGCATTAATTAGGCACTAATTTCATCCAATTTGGACACCTACAACTCAATATATGGACATCAGATGCTACAATGGGATTACTATTAGGAACAACATCTTGTCACCAATTTACGGATGATATTTAACAAAGATAGAGAACGATTTCGCTTTTGACCTCTTCATGAGAGGTGCAGATATTTCTCTCAGCCTTGCAACGATACCAAGATCGATGGATCTGAACACCTAAAGCTCTAGACATTGTCAGCAGACGCTTGCATGTTCTTAATGTCACGAATAGTATCCCATCTCAATCTTGAAAACAGAATTTCACTTAGATAGAGATTGATTCAGATCTCGACTTCTTCAGGAAACATGTAGGTGTTTATCTTTTCTTTCTAACCAAACTAAGATCACTACATTTGGACGGGCGTACCTCAAAATACGATGTTTCGGAAGCTTGATTGTTTGCAGCAGGCGCTTGACTTCAATTTTCAGTGTTTTTGCTTTTGCAGCTTTTGTACTTTTGTCTTTGTCCACGCTTTTCTTCTCTTTCTTCTATTTGGATTGTTGATGCTTTTTTCTTCTTCTGTTACAGCACTTGATGCTTCAGAGCTTTATTGAAATGGATACCCCATTTTCTGGTTATGCTTAAACTTTGAATATCTTAATACTTCATTCAAAACTACTTCTCCAGCCATCATAAAGTTCTGTATTCTGGGTAGACGCTTGATGAGCTTCACTGGACGCTTCTTAAATGAGCTAAGGAGCTTGGTTATCCCCTGGGCACGTTCACAAGGCAGTTTAACTCGTGGTATTCTAACGAATTAGTGTATTATGCTTCTTTGACCCTATTACTGGCCGAATTAGGATTCGATGTCCTCATGAAACTTGTATATATGGATAATAGAATTAATTAGGCACTAATTTCATCCAATTCGGACACCTACAACTCAATATATGGACATCAGATGCTACAATGGGATTACTATCAGGAACAACATCTTGTCACCAATTTACGGATGCAATTTAACAAAGATAGCGAACGATTTCGCTTTTGACCTCTTCATGAGAGGTGCAGATATTTCTCTCAGCCTTGCAACGATACCAAGATCGATGGATCTGAACACCTAAAGCTCTAGACTTTGTCAGCAGACGCTTGCATGTTCTTAATGTCACGAATAGTATCCCATCTCAATCTTGAAAACGGAATTTCACTTAGATAGAGATTGATTCAGATCCCGACTTCTACAGGAAACATGTAGGTATTTATCTTTTCTTTCTAACCAAACTAAGATCACAACATTTGGATGGGCGTACCTCAAAATACGATGTTTCGGAAGCTTGATTGTTTGCAGCAAGCGCTTGACTTCAATTTTCAGTGTTTTTGCTTTTGCAGCTTTTGTACTTTTGTCTTTGTCCACGCTTTTCTTCCCTTTCTTCTATTTGGATTGTTGATGCTTTTTTCATCTTCTGTTACAGTACTTGATGCTTCAGAGCTTTATTGAAATGGGCACCCCATTTTCTGGTTATGCTTAAACTTTGAATATCTTAATACTTCATTCAAAACTACTTCTCCAGCCATCATAAAGTTCTGTATTCTGAGTAGACGCTTGATGAGCTTCACTGGACGCTTCTTAAATGAGCTAAGGAGCTTGGTTATCCCCAGGTCACATTCACAAGTCAATTTAACTCGTGGCATTCTAAACAGTTAGTGTATTATGCTTCTTTGACCCTATTGCTGGCCGAATTAGGATTCGATGTCCTCATGAAACTTGTATATATGGATATTAGCATTAATTAGGCACTAATTTCATCCAATTCGGACACCTACAACTCAATATATGGACATCAGATGCTACAATGGGATTACTATCAGGAACAACATCATGTCACCAATTTACGGATACAATTTAACAAAGATAGAGAACGATTTTGCTTTTGAGCTCTTCATGAGAGGTGCAGATATTTCTCTCAGCCTTGCAACGATACCAAGATTGATGCATTTGAACACCTAAAGCTCCAGAAATTTCCAGCAGACGCTTGCATGTTCTTAATGTCACGAACAGTATCCCATCTCAAGCTTGAAAACGGAATTTCACTTAGATAGAGATTGATTCAGATCTCGACTTCTTCGGGAAACATGTAGGTATTTATCTTTTCTTTATAACCAAACTAAGATCACTACATTTGGACAGGCGTACGTCAAAATATGATGTTTTGGACGCATGATTGTTTGCAGCAGACGTTTGACTTCAATCTTCAGTGTTTTTGCTTTTGCAGCTTTTGTACTTTTGTCTTTGTCCACGCTTTTGTTCTCTTTCTTCTATTTGGATTTTTGATGCTTTTGTTCATCTTCTATTACAGTACTTGATGCTTTTTTCATCTTCTGTATTCTGAGTAGACGCTTGATGAGCTTCACAGGACGCTTCTTAAATGAGCTAAGGAGCTTGGTTATCCCCTGGGCACATTCACAAGGCAGTTTAACTCGTGGCATTCTAACTAGTTAGCGCATTATGCTTGTTTGACCCTGTTACTGGCCGAATTAGGATTTGATGCCCTCATGAAACTTGCATATATCAGCATTAATTAGGCACAAATTTCATCCAATTCAGACGCCTACAACTCAATATATGGACATCAGACGCTTCAAACGGATTACTATCAGGAACAACATCTTGTCACCAATTTACGGATGCAATTTAACAAAGATAGAGAACGATTTCGCTTTTTACCTCTTCATGAGAGTTGCAGACAATTCTCTCAGCCTTACAACGATACCAAGATCGATGCTTCTGAACACCTAAAGTTCTAGAAATTGTCAGAAGACGCTTGCATGTTCTTAATGTCACGAACAGTATCCTATCTCAAGCTTGAAAACGGAATTTCACTTAGATAGAGATTGATTCAGATCTCGACTTCTTCAGGAAACATGTAGGTATTTATTTTTTCTTTCTAACCAAACGAAGATCATTACATTTGGACGGGCATACCTCAAAATACGATGTTTCAGACACTTGATTGTTTGTAGTAGGCGCTTGACTTCAATCTTCAGTGTTTTTGCTTTTGCAGCTTTTGTACTTTTGTCTTTGTCCCCGCTTTTCTTCTCTTTCTTCTGTTAGGATTGCTGAAGCTTTTGTCTTCTTCTATTACAGTACTTGATGCTTCAAAATTTTAATGAAAAGTGTACCTCATTTTCTGGTCAATCTTAGACTTTGAATATCTTAATACTTCATTCAAAATTAATTCTCCAGCCATCATAATGTTCTGCATTCTGAGTAGATGCTTGATTAGCTTCATTGAGCTTGGTTATCCCCTGAGCACAATCACAAGGCTGTTTAACTCGTATTTTTTTGACCAGTTAGTGTATTATGCTTCTTTGACCCTGTTACTGGCCGAATTAGGATTCGATGTCCGCATGAAACTTGTATATATGGATATTAGATTTAATTAGGTGCTAATTTCTTCCAATTCGAACACCTACAGCTCAATAAATGGACATCGGACGCTACAAAGGGATTACTATCAGGACCAACATCTTCTCATCAATTTACGGATGCAATTTAACAATGATAGAGAACGATTTGGCTTTTGACCTCTTCATGAGAGTTGTAGATATTTCTCTCAGCCTTGCAACGATACCAAGATCGATGCATCTGAACACCTAAAGCTCTAGAAATTGTCAGCAGATGCTTGCTAGTTCTTAATGTCACGAACAGTATCGTATCTCAAGCTCGAAGAAGGAATTTCACTCAAATAGAGAGTGATTCAGATCTCGACTTCTTCAGGACACATGTAGGTATTTATATTTTCTTTCTGAGCAAATGAAGATCACTAAATTTGGACGAGCGTACCTCAAAATACGATGTTTCGGACGCTTGATTGTTTGCAGCAGGTGCTTGACTTCAATCTTCAGTGTTTTTGCTTTTGCAGCTTTTTTACTTTTGTCTTTGTCCACACTTCTCTTCTCTTCCTTCTATTTGGATTATTGATGCTTTTGTCTTCTTCTGTTACAGTACTTGAGGCTTCAGAGCTTTATTGAAAAGCGTACCCGATTTTCTGGTTAAGCTTAAACTTTGAATATCTTAATACTTCATTCAAAACTACTTCTCCAGCCATCATAATGCTCTGTATTCTGAGTAGACGCTTGATTAGCTTCGCTGGACGCTTCCTAAAGGAGCTAAGGAGCTTGGTTATCCCCTTCGCACAATCACAGGGGTGTTTAACTCGAATTTTTCTGACTAGTTAGTGTATTATGCTTCTTTGACCCTCTTACTGGCCGAATTAGGATTCGATGTCCTCATGAAACTTGTATATATGGATATTAGCTTTAATTAGGCGCTAATTTCTTCCAATTCGGACACCTACAACTCAATATATGGAGATCAGACGCTACAAAGGGATTACTATCAGGAACAACATCTTGTCACCAATTTACGGATGCAATTTAACAAAGATAGAGAACGATTTCGCTTTTGACCTCTTCATGAGAGTTGCAGATATTTCTCTCAGCCTTGCAACGATACCAAGATCGATGCATCTGAAAAGCAAAAGCTCTAGAAGTTGTCAGCAGACGCTTGCATGTTCTTAATGTCACTAACAGTATCGCATCTCAAGCTTGAAGAAGGAATTTCACTCAAATAGAGATTGATTCGGATCTCGACTTCTTCAGGCAACATGTAGGTATTTATCTTTTCTTTCTAACCAAACAAAGATCACTATATTTGGACGGGCGTACCTCAAAATACGATGTTTGGGACGCTTGATTGTTTCCAGCAGGCGCATGACTTCAATCTTCAATGTTTTTGATTTTGCCGCTTTTGAACTTTTGTCTTTGTCCACACTTTTGTTGTCTTTCTTCTATTAGGATTGTTGATGCTTTTGTCATCTTCTGTTGCAGTACTTGATGCTTCAGAGCTTTATTGAAAAGGGCACCCCATTTTCTGGTTAAGCTTAAACTTTGAATATCTTAATAATTCATTCAAAACTACTTCTCCAGCTATCATAATGTTCTGTATTCTAAGTAGACGCTTGATTATCTTAGCTAGACTCTTCTTAAATGAGCTAAAGAGCTTGGTTATCCCCTGGGCACATTCACAAGGCAGTATAACTCGTGGCATTCTAACCAGTTAGCGTATTATGCTTCTTTGACACTGTTACTGGCTGAATTAGGATTCGATGTCCGCATGAAACTTTTATATGTGGATATTATCTTTAATTTGGCACTAATTTCATCCCATTCGGACACCTACAGGTCAATATATGGACATCAGACGCTACAAAGGGATTACTATCAGGAACAACATCTTGTCACCAATTTACGGATGCAATTAAACAAAGATAGAGAACGATTTCGCTTTTGACCTCTTCATGAGAGTTGCAGATATTTCTCTCAGCCGTGCAACGATACCATGATCGATGCATCTGAACACCTAAAGCTCTAGAAATTGTCTGCAGACGCTTGCATGTTCTTAATGTCACGAACAGTATCGCAACTCAAGCTTGAAGAAGGAATTTCACTCAAATAGAGATTGATTCAGATCTCGACTTCTTCAGGAAACATGTAGGTATTTATCTTTTATTTCTAACCAAACGAAGATCACTATATTTGGATGGGCGTACCTCAAAATACGATGTTTGGGACGCTTGATTGTTTGCAGCAGGCGCATGACTTCAATCTTCAGTGTTTTTGATTTTGCAACTTTTGTACTTTTGTCTTTGTCCACGCTTTTCTTGTCTTTCTTCTATTAGGATTGTTGATGCTTTTGTCTTCTTCTGTTACATTACTTGATGCTTCAGAGTTTTATTGAAAAGGGTACCCCATTTTCTGGTTAAGCTTAAACTTTGAATATCTTAATACTTCATTCAAAACTACTTCTCCAGCCATCATAATGCTCTATATTCTGAGTAGATGCTTGATTAGCTTCGTTGGACGCTTCTTAAAGGAGCTAAGGAGCTTGGTTATCCCCTTGGTACAATCACAGGGGTGTTTAACTCGTATTTTTTTGACTAGTTAGTGTATTATGCTTCTTTGACCCTCTTACTGGCCGAATTAGGATTCAAAGTCCTCATGAAACTTGTATATATGGATATTAGCTTTAATTAGGCGCTAATTTCTTCCGATTCAGACATCTACAACTCAATATATGGAGATCAGACGCTACAAAGGGATTACTATCAGGAACAACATCTTATCACCAATTTACGGATGCAATTTAACAAAGATAGAGAACGATTTCGCTTTTGACCTCTTCATGAGAGTTGCAGATATTTCTCTCAGCCTTGCAATGATACCAAGATCGATGCATCTGAAAAGCAAATGCTCTAGAAATTGTCAGCAGACGCTTGCATGTTCTTAATGTCACGAACAATATCGCATCTCAAGCTTGAAGAAGGAATTTCACTCAAATAGAGATTGATTCAGATCTCGACTTCTTCAGGCAACATGTAGGTATTTATCTTTTCTTTCTAACCAAACAAAGATCACTACATTTGGACCGGCGTACCTCAAAATACGATGTTTGGGACGCTTGATTGTTTCCAGCAGGCACATGACTTCAATCTTCAGTGTTTTTGATTTTGCCGCTTTTGTACTTTTGTCTTTGTCCACGCTTTTGTTGTCTTTCTTCTATTAGGATTGTTGATGCTTTTGTCATCTTCTGTTGCTGTACTTGATGCTTCAGAGCTTTATTGAAAAGGGTACCCCATTTTCTGGTTAAGCTTAAACTTTGAATATCTTAATAATTCATTCAAAACTACTTCTCCAGCCATCATAATGTTCTGTAATCTGAGTAGACGCTTGATTATCTTAGCTAGTTGGTTCTTAAATGAGCTAAAGAGCTTGGTTATCCCCTGGGCATATTCACAAGGCAGTATAACTCGTGGCATTCTAACCAGTTAGCGTATTATGCTTCTTCGACACTGTTACTGGCCGAATTAGGATTTGATGTCCGCATGAAACTTTTATATGTGGATATTATCTTTAATTAGGCACTAATTTCATCCCATTCGGACACCTACAAGTCAATATATGGACATCAGACGCTACAAAGGGATTACTATCAGGAACAACATCTTGTCACCAATTTACGGATGCAATTTAACAAAGATAGAGAACGATTTCGCTTTTGACCTCTTCATGAGAGTTGCAGATATTTCACTTAGCCTTGCAACGATACCAAGATCGATGCATCTGAACACCTAAAGCTCTAGAAATTGTCAGCAGACGCTTGCATGTTCTTAATGTCACGAACAGTATCGCATCTCAAGCTTGAAGAAGGAATTTCACTCAAATAGAGATTGATTCAGATCTCGACTTCTTCAGGAAACATGTAGGTATTTATCTTTTCTTTCTAACCAAATGAAGATCACTACATTTGGATGGGCGTACCTCAAAATACGATGTTTGGGACGCTTGATTGCTTGCAGCAGGCGCATGACTTCAATCTTCAGTGTTTTTGATTTTGCAACTTTTGTACTTTTGTCTTTGTCCACGCATTTCTTGTCTTTCTTCTATTAGGATTGTTGATGCTTTTGTCTTCTTCTGTTACATTACTTGATGCTTCAGAGTTTTATTGAAAAGGGTACCCCATTTTCTGGTTAAGCTTAAACTTTGAATATCTTAAAACTTCATTCAAAACTACTTCTCCAGCCATCATAATGTTCTGTATTCTGAGTAGACGCTTGATTTGCTTAGCTGGACGCTTCTTAAATGAGCTAAAGAGCTTGGTTATCCCCTGGGCACATTCACAAGGCAATATAACTCGTGGCATTCTAACCAGTTAGCGTATTATGCTTCTTTGACACTGTTACTGGCCGAATTATGATTCGATGTCCGCAAGAAACTTTTATATATGGATATTAGCTTTAATTAGGCACTAATTTCATCCAATTCGGACACCTACAACTCAATATATGGACATTAGACGCTACAAAGGGATTACTATCAGGAACAACATCTTGTCACCAATTTACGGATGCAATTTAACAAAGATAGGGAACGATTTCGCTTTTGACCTCTTCATGAGAGTTGCAGATATTTCTCTTAGCCTTGCACCGATACCAAGATCATTGCATCTGAACACTTAAAGCTCTGGAAATTGTCAGCAGACGCTTGCATGTTCTTAATGTCACGAACAGTATCCCCATCTCAAGCTTGAAAACGGAATTTCACTTAGATAGAGATTGATTCAGATATCGACTTCTTCAGGAATCATGTAGGTATTTATCTTATCTTTCTAACCAAACCAAGATCACTACATTTGGAACAACATACCTCAAAATACGATGTTTCGGATGCTTTATTGTCGGCAGCAGGCGATTGACTTCAATCTTCAGTGTTTTTGCTTTTGCAGCTTCGGTACTTTTGTCTTTGTCCACGCATTTCTTCTCTTTCTTCTGTTAGGATTGCTGAAGGTTTTGTCTTCCTCTATTTCAGTACTTGATGCTTCAGAATTTTATTGAAAATGGTACCTCATTTTCTGGTCAATCTTGGAATTTGAATATCTTAATACTTCATTCAAAATTAATTCTCCAGCCATCATAATGTTCTGTATTCTGAGTAGACGCTTGATTAGCTTCGCTTGACGCTTCTTAAATGAGCTAAGGAACTTGGTTATCCCCTGGGCACAATCACAAGGCTGTTTAACTCGTATTTGTCTGTGTAGTTAGTGGATTATGCTTCTTTGACCGTGTTACTGGCCGAATTAGGATTCGATGTCCGCATGAAACTTGTATATATGGATATGAGCTTTAATTAGGCTCTAATTTCTTCCAATTCGGACACCTAGAACTCAATATATGGACATCAGACGCTACAAAGGGATGACTATCTGGAACAACATCTTGTCACCAATTTACCGATGCAATTTAATAAAGATAGAGAACGATTTCGCTTTTGACCTCTTCATGAGAGTTGCAGATATTTTTCTCAGCCTTGCAACGATACCAAGATCGATGCATCTGAACACCAAAAGCTCCAGAAATTGTCAGCAGACACTTGCATGTTCTTAATGGCACGAACAGTATCCCATCTCAAGCTTGAAAACGGAATTTCACTTAGATAGAGATTTATTCAGATCTCGACTTCTTTAGGAAACGTGTAGGTATTTATCTTTTCCTTCTAACCAAATAAAGATCACTACATTTGGACGGGTGTACCTCAAAATATGATGTTTCGAACGCTTGATTGTTTGCAGCAGGCGCTTGACTTCAATCTTCAGTGTTTTTGATTTTGCAACTTTTGTAGTTTTGTCTTTGTCCATGATTTTCTTGTCTTTCTTCTATTAGGATTGTTGATTCTTATGTCTTCTTCTTTTACAGTACTTGATGCTACAGAGCTTTATTGAAAAGGGTACCCATTTTCTGGTTAAGCTTAAACTTTGAATATCTTAATACTTCATTCAACTACTTTTCCAGCCATCATAATGTTCTGTATTCTGAGTAGACGCTTGATTAGCTTCACTGGACGCTTCTTAAATGAGCTAAGGAGCTTGGTTATCCCCTGGGCACATTCACAAGGCAGTATAACTCGTGGCATTCTAACCAGTTAGCGTAATATGCTTCTTTGACACTGTTACTGGCCGAATTAGGATTCGATGTCCGCATGAAACTTTTATATATGGATATTAGGTTTAATTAGGCAATAATTTCATACAATTCGGACATCTACAACTCAATATATGGACATCAGACGCTACAAAAGGATTACTATCAGGAACAACATCTTGTCACCAATTTACGGATGCAATTTAACAAAGATAGAGAACGATTTTGCTTTTGACCTCTTCATGAGAGTTGCAGATATTGGTCGGAGCCTTCCAATGATATCAAGATCGATGCATCTGAACACCTAAAGCTCTAGAAATTCTCAGCAGACGCTTGCATGTTCTTAATATCACGAACAGTATCGCACCTCAAGCTTGAAGAAGGAATTTCACTCAGATAGAGATTGATTCAGATCTCGACTTCTTCAGGAAACATATAGGCATTTATCTTTTCTTTCTAACAAAACAAAGATCACTACATTTGGACGGGCGTACCTCAAAATACGATGTTTCGGACAATTGATTGTTTGCAGTAGGCGCTTGACTTCAATCTTCAGTGTTTTTGCTTTTGCAGCTTTTGTACTTTTGTCTTTGTCCCCGCTTTTTTTCTCTTTCTTGTATTTGGATTGTTGATGCTTTTGTCTTTTTCTGTTACAGTACTTGATGCTTCAGAGAATTATTGAAAGGGGTACCCCATTTTCTGGTTAAGCTTAAACTTTGAATATCTAAATACTTCATTCAAAACTACTTCTCCAGCCATCATAATGTTATGTATTCTGAGTAGACGCTTGAGTAGCTTCACTGGACGCTTCTTAAATGAGCTAAGGACCTTGGTTTTCCCCTGGGCACATTCACAAGGCAGTTTAACTCGTGGCATTCTAACCCGTTCATGTATTATGCTTCTTTGACCCTGTTATTGGCTGAATTAGGATTCGATGTCCGCATGAAATTTGTATATATGGATATTAGCATTAATTAGGCCGTAATTTCATCCAATTTGGACACCTACAACTCAATATATGGACATCAGACGCTACAAAGGGATTACTATCAGGAATAACATCTTGTCACCAATTTACAGATGCAATTTAACAACGATAGAGAACGATTTAGCTTTTGACCTCTTCATGAGAGTTGCAGATATTTCACTAAGCATTGCAACGATACCAAGATCGATGCATCTGAACACTTAAAGCTCTAGAAAATGTTAGCAGACGCTTGCATATTCTTAATGGCACGAACAGTATCCCATCTCATGCTTGAAAACGGAATTTCACTTAGATAGAGATTGATTCAGATATCGACTTCTTCAGGAAACATGTAGGTATCTATCTTATCTTTCTAACCAAACCAAGATCACTACATTTGGAAGAGCATACCTCAAAATACGATGTTTCGGATGCTTGATTGTCGGCAGCAGGCGATTGACTTCAATCTTCAGTGCTTTTGCTTTTGCAGCTTCGGTACTTTTGTGTTTGTCCACGCTTTTCTTCTTTTTTTTCTGTTAGGATTACTGAAGTTTTTGTCTTCTTCTATTACAGCACTTGATGCTTCAGAATTTTCTTGAAAAGGGAACCTCATTTTCTGGTCAATCTTGAACTTTGAATATCTTAATACTTCATTCAAAATTAATTCTCCAGCCATTAGAATGTTCTGTATTCTGAGTAGACGCTTGATTCGCCTCGCTGGATGCTTCTTAAATGAGATAAGGAGCTTGGTTATCCCCTGGGCACAATCACAAGGCTGTTTAACTCGTATTTTTCTGACCAGTTTGCGTATTATGCTTCTTTGAGCCTATTACTGGCCGAATTAGGATTAGATGTTTGCATGAAACTTGTATAAATGGATATCAGCTTTAATTAGGCGCTAATTTCATCCAATTTTGACACCTACAACTCAATATATGGACATCAGACGCTACAAAGGGATTACTATCAGGAACAACATCTTGTCACCAATTTACGGATGCAATTTAACAAAGATAGAGAACGATTTCGCTTTTGACCTCTTCATGAGAGTTGCAGATATTGGTCGGAGCCTTCCAACGATATCAAGATCGATGCATCTGAACACCTAAAGCTCTAGAAATTGTCAGCAGACGCTTGCATGTTCTTAATGTCACGAACAGTATCGCACCTCAAGCTTGAAGATGGAATTTCACTCAGATAGAGATTGATTCAGATCTCGACTTCTTCAGGAAACATGTAGGTATTACTCTTATCTTTCTAACCAAATGAAGATCGCTACATTTGGATGAGCGTACCTCAAAATACGATGTTTCGGACGCTTGATTGTCTTCAGCAGGCGCTTGACTTCAATCTTCAGTGTTTTTGCTTTTGCAGCTTTTGTACTTTTGTCTTTTTCCACGCTTTTCTTCTCTGCCTTCTGTTAGGATTGCTGATGCTTTTGCCTTCTTCTGTTACAGTTCTTGATGCTTCAGAGCATTATTGAAAAGGGTACCTCATTTTCTGGTCAAGCTTGGACTTTGAATATCTTAATACTTCATTCAAAATTACTTCTCCACCCATCATAATGTTCTGTATTCTGAGTAGACAATTGATTAGCTTCACTGGACGCTTCTAAAGTGAGCTAAGGAGCTTGGTTATCCCCTGGGCACATTCACAAGGTTGTTTAACTCGTGGCATTCAGACCAGTTAGTGTATTATGCTTCTTTGACCCTGTTACTGGCCGAATTTGGATTCGATGTCCGCATGAAACTTGTATATATTGATATTAGGTTTAATTAGACACTAATTTTATCCAAATCGGACACCAACGCCACAATATATGGCCACCAGACGCTACAAAGGTATGACTGTGAGGAACAAAATCTTGTCACCAGCTTATAGATGCAATTTCAAAAAGATAGAGATCAAATACCCTCTTGACCTCTTCCTGAGGGTTGCAGTAATTTCTACGAGCCTTCTAGCGATACCAAGATCAATGCATTTGAATGCCTAAAGCTCTAGAAATTGTCAGCAGACGCTTGCGTGTTCTTGTTGTCACGGAGAGTATCACATCTCAAGCTTGAAGAAGGAATGTCACTCAGTTAGAGATTGATTCAGATCTCGACTTCTCCAGGAAACATGTAGGTATTTCACTTATCTTTCTAACCAAACCAAGATCACTACATTTTGAAGAGCGTACCTCAAAATACGATGTTTCGGATGCTTGATTGTCGACAGTAGGCGCTTGACTTCAATCCTCAGTGTTTTTGCTTTTGCATCTTTTGTACATTTGTCTTTGTCCACGCTTTTCTTCTCTTTCTTCTGTTTGGGTTGCTGAAGCTTTTGTCTTCTTCTATTACAGTACTTGATGCCTCAGAATTTTCTTGAAAAGGGTACCTCATTGTGTGGTCAATCTTGGACTTTGAATATCTTAATACTTCATTCAAAATTAATTCTCCAGCCATCATAATGTTCTGTATTCTGAGTAGACGCTTGATTAGCTTCGCTGGAAACTTCTTAATTGAGCTAAGGAGCTTGGTTATCCCCTGGGCACAATCACAAGGCTGTTTAACTCGTATTTTTCTGACCAGTTAGTGTATTATGCTTCTTTGAGCCTGTTACTAGCCGAATTAGCATTCGATGTCCGCATGAAACTTGTATAAATGGATATCAGCTTTAATTAGGCGCTAATTTCTTCCAATTTGGACACCTACAACTCAATATATGGACATCAGATGCTACAAAGGTATGACTATCAGGAACAAAATCTTGGCACCAACTTATGGATGCAATTTAACAAAGATAGAGATCGAATACCTTCTTGACCTCTTCCTGAGAGTTGCAGTAATTTCTACGAGCCTTCAAGCGATACCAAGATCAATGCATTTGAACGCCTAAAGCTCTAGAAATTGTCAGCAGACGCTTGCGTGTTCTTATTGTCACGGAGAGTATCACATCTCAAGCTTAAGGATTGTCACTCAGATAGAGATTGATTCAGATCTCGACTTCTTCAGGAAACATGTAGGTATTTCACTTATCTTTCTAACCAAACCAAGATCACTACATTTGGATGAGCGTACCTCAAAATACGATGTTACGGATGCTTGATTGTCGGCTACAGGCACTTGACTTCAATCATCAGTGTTTTTGCTTTTGCAGCTTTTGTACTTTTGTCTTTGTCCACACTTTTCTTCTCTTTCTTCTGTTATGATTGCTGAAGCTTTCGCCTTCTTCTCTTACAGTACTTGATGCTTCAGAATTTTATTAAAAAGGGTACCTTATTTTCTGGTCAAGCTTGGACTTTGAATATCTTAACACTTCAATCAAAATTACTTCTCCACCCATCATAATGTTCTGTATTCTCAGTAGGCAATTGATTAGCTTCACTGGACGCTTCTGAAATGAGCTAAGGAGCTTGGTTATCCCATGCCCACAATCACAAGGTTGTTTAACTCATAATATTCTGTATTCTGCTAGTGTATTATGCTTCTTTGACCCTGTTACTGGCGGAATTAGGATTTGATGTCCACACGAAACTTGTATATATGGATATTAGTTTTAATTAGGCACCAATTTCATCCAATTCGGACACCAATAACTCAATATATGGACATCAGATGCTACAAAGGTATGACTATCAGGAACAAAATCTTGTCACCAACTTACGGATGCAATTTAACAACGATAGAGATCGAATTCGCTCTTGACCTCTTCATGAAAGTTGCAGAAATTTCTCCGAGCCTTACAGCGATACCAAGATCGATGCATCTGAACACCTAAAGCTCTAGAAATTGTCAGCAGACGCTTGCATATTCTTAATGTCACGAACAGTATCGGATCTCAAGTTTGAAGGAGGAATTTCACTCAGATAGAGATTGATTCCGATCTCGACTTGGTTATCCCTTGGGCACATTCAAAAGGTTGTTTAACTCATGGCATTCAGACCAGTTAGTGTATTATGCTTCTTTGACCCTGTTACTGGCCAAATTAGGATTCGATGTGCTCATGAAACTTGTATATATGGATATTAGGTTTAATTAGACAATAATTTCATCCAATTCGGACACCTACACCTCAATATAAGGCCACCAGACGCTACAAAGGTATGACTGTCAGGAACAAAATCTTGTCACCAAATTACGGATGCAATTTAACAAAGATAGAGATCGTATTTGCTCTTGACCTCTTCATAAGAGTTGCAGAAATTTCTCCGAGCCTCACAATGATACCAAGATCGATGCATCTGAACACCTAAAGCTCTAGAAATTGTCATCAGACGCTTGCATGTTCTTAATGTCAGGAACAGCATCGCATCTCAAGCTTGAAGAAGGCATTTGACTAAGATAGAGATTGATTTAGATCTCGACTTCTTCAGGAAACATGTATGTATTTATCTTATCTTTCTAACCAAAGCAAGATCACTACATTTGGACGAGCGTACCTCAAAATACAACGTTTCGGATGCTTGATTGTCTGCAGCAGGCGCTTGGCTTCAATCTTCAGTGTTTTTCCTTTTGCAGCTTTTGTACTTTTGTCTTTGTCCACCCTTTTCTTCTCTTTCTTCTGTTAGGATTGCTGATGCTTTTGTCTTCTTATTTTACAGTACTTGATGCTTCAGAATTTTATTGAAAAGGGTACCTCATTTTCTGGTCAATCTTGGACTTTGAATACTTCATCCAAAATTACTTCTCCAGCCATCATAATATTTTGTTTTATGAGTAGACGCTTCATTAGCTTCACTAGATGCTTCTTTAAAGATAAGGAGCTTGGTTAACCCCTGGGCACCTTCACAAGGCAGTTTAACTCGTAGTATTCTGACCAGTTAGCGTATTACGCTTCTTTGACTATGTTACTGGCCGAATTAGGATTCGATGTCCGCTTGAAACTTGTATATATGGATATTAGGTTTAATTAAGCACTAATTTCATGCAATTTGGACACCTACAACTCAATATATGGACATCAGACGCTACAAAGGGATTATTATCAGGAACAACATCTTGTCACCAATTGACGGATGCAATTTAACAAAGATAGAGAACGATTTCGCTTTTGACCTCTTCATGAGCGTTGCAGATATTTCTCTCAGCCTTCCAACGATACCAAGATCGATGCATCTGAACACCTAAAGCTCTAGAAATTATCAGCAGAAGCGTGCATGTTCTTAATGTCACGAACAGTATCGCATATCAAGATTGAAGATGGAATTTCACTCAGATAGAGATTGATTCAGATCTCAATTTCTTCAGGAAACATTTAGGTATTTCTCTTATCTTTCTAACCAAACGAAGATCACTACATTTGGACGAGCGTACCTCAAAATACGACGTTTCAGACGCTTGGTTGTCTGCAGCAGGCGCTCGGCTTCAATCTTCAGTGTTTTTCCTTTTGCAGCTTTTGTTCTTTTGTCTTTGTCTACGCTTTTCTTCTCTTTCTTCTGTTTGGATTGCTGATGCTTTTGTCTTCTTATTTTACAGTACTTGATGCTTCAGAGCTTTATTGAAAAGGGTACCTCATTTTCTGTTCAAGCTTGGGCTATAAATATCTTAATACATCATTCAAAATTAATCCTCCAACCATCATAATGTTCTGTATTCTGAGTGGATCATTGATTAGCTTCACTGAACGCTTCTGAAATGAGGTAAGGAGCTTGGTTATCCCCTGGGCACATTCACAAGGTTGTTTAACTCGTGGCATTCAGTCCAGTTAGTGTATTATGCTTCTTTGACACTGTTACTGGCCGAATTAGGATTCGATGTCCCCATGAAACTTGTATATATGGATATTAGGTTTAATTAGACACTAATTTCATCCAATTCGGACACCTACACCTCAATATATGGCCACCAGACGCTACAAAGGTATGACTGTCAGGAACAAAATCTTGTCACCAACTTACAGATGCAATTTAACAAAGATAGAGATCGAATTCGCTCTTGACCTCTTCATGAGAGTCGCAGAAATTTCTCTGAGGCTTTTAGCGATGCCAAGATCGATGCATTTGAACACCTAAAGCTCTAGAAATTGCCAACAGACACTTGCATGTTCTTATTATCACTAACAGTATCACATCTCAAGCTTGAAGAGGGAATTTCACTCAGAGAGAGATTGATTCAGATCTCGAATTCTTTAGGAAACGTGTAGGTATTTCACTTATATTTCTAAACAAACCAAGATCACTACATTTGGAAGAGCGTACCTCAAAATACGATGTTTCAGACGCTTGATTCTCGGCAGCAGGCGCTTGACTTCAATCTTCAGTGTTTTTGCTTTTGCAGCTTTTGTTCTTTTGTCTTTGTCCTCGCTTTTCTTATCTTTCTTCTATTAGGATTGCTGAAGCTTTTGTCTTCTTCTATTACACTACTTGATGCTTCAGAATTTTTTTGAAAAGGGTACCTCATTTTCTGGTCAATCTTGGACTTTGAATATCTTAAAACTTCATTCAAAATTACTTCTCCAGCCATCATAATGTTCTGTATTCTGAGTAGACGCTTGATTAGCTTCGCTGGAAACTTCTTAATTGAGCTAAGGAGCTTGGTTATCCCCTGGGCACAATCAGAAGGCTGTTTAACTCGTAATATTCTGTATTTTGTTACTGTATTATTCTTCTTTGACCCTGTTATTGGCCGAATTAGGATTTGATGTCTGCACGAAACTTGTATATATGGATATTAGCTTTAATTAGGCACTAATTCCATCCAATTCGGACACCAACAACTTAATATACGGACATCAGATGCTACAAAGGTATGACTATCGGGAACAACATCTTGTCACCAATTTACGGATCCAATTTAACAAAGATAGAGAACGATTTCGCTTTGGACCTCTTCATGAGAGTTGCAGATATTTTTCTCAGCCTTACAACGATACCAAGATCGATGCTTCTGAACAGCTAAAGCTCTCGAAATTGTCAGCAGACGCTTGCAAGTTCTTAATGTCACGAACAGTATCCCATCTCAAGCTTGAAGAAGGAATTTCACTCAAATAGAGATTGATTCAGATCTCGACTTGGTTATCCTCTGGGCACATTCAAAAGGTTGTTTAACTGATGGCATTCATACCAGTTAGTGTATTATGCTTCTTTGACCCTGTTACTGGCCGAATTAGGATTCGATGTCCTGATGAAACTTGTATATATGGATATTAGGTTTAATTAGACAATAATTTCATCCAATTCGGACACCTACACATCAATATATGGCCACCAGACGCTACATAGGTATGACTGTCAGGAACAAAATCTTGTCACCAACTTACGGTTGCAATTTAACAAAGATAAAGATCGTATTTGCTGTTGACCTCTTCATAAGGGTTCCAGAAATTTCTCCCAGCCTTACAACGATTCCAAGATCGATGCATTTGAACACCTAAAGCTCTTGAAATATTCATCAGACGCTTGCATGTTCTTAATGTCACGAACAGTATCGCATCTCAAGCTTGAAGAAGGAATTTGACTCAGATAGAGATTGATTTAGATCTCGACTTCTTCAGGAAACATGTAGGTATTTCTCTTATCTTTCTAACCAAACCAAGATCGCTACATTTGGACGGGCGTACCTCAAAATACAATGTTTCGGACGCTTGATTGTTTGCAGCAGGCGCTTGACTTTAATCTTCAGTGTTTTTGCTTTTGCAGCTTTTGTACTTTTGTCTTTGTCCATGCTTTTCTTCTCTTTCTTCTATTAGGATTGTTGATGCTTTTGTCTTCTTCTGTTACAGTACTTAATGCTTCATAGCTTTATTGAAAAGGGTACCCCATTTTCTGGTCAAGCTTAAACATTGAATTGCTTAATACTTCACTCATAATTACTTCTCTAGCCATCATAATATTCTGCATTCTGAGTAGACGCTTGATCAGCTTCACTGGATGCTTCTGAAAATATAAGGAGCTTGGTTATCCCCGGGACACATTCACAAGGCAGTTTAACTAGTAGTATTCCAACTAGTTAGCGTATTACGCTTCTTTGACTCTGTTACTGGCCGAATTAGGATTCGATATCCGCATGAAAATTGTATATATGGATATCAGGTTTAGTTAGGCACTAATTTCATCCAATTTGGACACCTACAACTCCATAAATGGCCATCAGATGCTACAAAGGTATGACTATAGGGAACAACATATTGTCACCTACTTACGGATGCAATTTACGAAAGATAGAGATCGATTTCGCTCTTGACCTCTTCATGAGAGTTGCAGATATTTTTCCTAGCCTTCCAGCAATACCAAGATCGATGCATTTGAACACCTAAAGCTCTAGAAATTTTCAGTAGCTGCTTGCATGTTCTTATTGTCACGAACAGTATCACATCTCAAGTTTAAAAAAGGAATTTCACTTAGATAGAGACTGAGTCAGATCTCGACTTCTCCAGGAAACATTTGGACGAGCGTACCTCAAAATACGATGTTTCAGACGCTTGATTATCTAAAGCAGGCGCTTGACTTCAATCTTCAGTGTTTTTCCTTTTGCAGCTTTTGCACTTTTGTCTCTGTCCACGCTTTTCTTCTCTTTCTTCTATTAGGATTGCTAATGCTATTGTCTCCTTCTGTTATAGTACTTGATGCTTCAAAGCATAATTGAAAAGGGTACCTCATTTTCTGGCCAAGCTTAAACTTGGAATAGCTTAATACTTTAGTCAAAATTACTTCTCCAGCCATCATAATATTCTGTATCCTGAGTAGACGCTTGATTAGCTTCACGGGACGCTTCTTAAAAGATAAGGAGCTTGGTTATCCGCTGGGCACATTCACAAGGCAGTTTAACTCGTAGTATTCTAACCAGTTAGCATATTACGCTTCTTTGACTCTGTTACTGACCGAATTAGGATTCAATGTCCGCATGAAACTTGTATATATGGATATTAGGTTTCATTAGGCACTAAATTCATCCAATTTGGACATCTAGAACTCAATATGTGGACATCAGACGCTACAAAGGTATGACTATCAGGAACAACAACTTGTCACCAATTTACGGATGCAATTTAATAAAGATAGAGAACGATTTCGCTTTGGACCTCTTCATGAGAGTTGCAGATATTTCTCTAAGCCTTACAACGATACCAAGATCGATGCTTATGAACACCAAAAGCTCTAGAAATTGTCAGCAGATATCACGAACAGTATCGCATCTCAAGCTTGAAGAAGGAATTTCACTCAGATAGAGATTGATTCAGATCTCGACTTGGTTATCCCCTAGGCACATTCAAAAGGTTGTTTAACTCGTGGCATTCAGACCAGCTAGTGTATTATGCTTCTTTGACCTTGTTTCTGGCCGAATTAGGACTCGATGTCCGCATGAAACTTGTATATATGGATATTAGGTTTAATTAAAAAATAATTTCATCCAATTCGGACACCTACAACTAAATATATGGCCACCAGACGCTACAAAGGTATGACTGTCAGGAACAAAATCTTGTCACCAACTTATGGATGCAATTTAACAATGATAGAGATCGTATTCGCTCTTGAACTCTTCATAAGAGTTGCAAAAATAACTCCGAGCCTTACAACGATACCAAGATCGATGCATCTGAACACCTAAAGCTCAAGAAATTGTCATCAGACGCTTGCATGTTCTTAATGTCACGAACAGTATCGCATCTCAAGCTTGAAGAAGGAATTTGACTCAGATAGAGATTGATTCAGATCTCGACTTCTTCAGGAAACATGTAGGTATTTCTCTTATCTTTCTAACCGAACCAAGATCGCTACATTCGGACCAGCGTACCTCAAAATATGACATTCCGGACGCTTGATTGTCTGCAGTAGGCGCTTGACTTCAATCTTCAGTGTTTTTGCTTTTGTAGCTTTTGAACTTTTGTCTTTGTCCACGCTCTTCTTCTCTTTCTTCTATTTGGATTGCTGAAGCTTTTGTCTTCTTCTATTAAAGTACTTGATGCTTCAGAATTTTTTTGAAAAGGGTACCTCATTTTTTGGTCAAGCTTGGACTATGAATATCTTAATACTTCATTTAAAATTACTTCTCCAACCATTATAATGTTCTGTATCCTGAGTGGATAATTGATTAGCTTCACTGGACGCTTCCGAAATGAGGTAATGAGCTTGTTTATCTCTTGGACACATTCACAAGGTTGTTTAACTCGTGGCATTCAGACCTGTTAGTGTATTATGGTTCTTTGACCTTATCAGTGGCCGAATTAGGATTCGATGTCCTCATGAAACTTGTATATATGGATATTTGGTTTAATTAGACACTAATTTCATCCAATTCGGACACCTACACCACAATAATTGGCCACCAAACGCTACAAAGGTATGACTGTCAGGAACAAAATCTTGTCACCAAATTACGGATGCAATTTAACAAAGATAGAGATCGAATTCGCTCTTGACCTCCTCATGAGAGTTGCAGAAATTTCTCTCAGCCTTTCAACGATACCAAGATCGATGCTCCTGAACAACTAAAGCTCTAGAAATTGTCAGCAGACGCTGGCATGTTCTTAATGTCACGAGCAGTATCCCATCTCAAGCTTGAAGAAGGAATTTCACTCAAATAGAGATTGATTCTGATCTCGACTTGGTTATCCCCTAGGCACATTCAAAAGGTTGTTTAACTCATGGCATTCAGACCAGTTAGTGTATTATGGTTCTTTGACCTTGTTACTGGCCGAATTAGGATTCGATGTCCTGATGAAACTTGTATATATGGATATTATGATTAATTATACAATAATTTAATCCAATTCGGACACCTACACCTCAATATTTGGCCACCAGACGCTACATAGGTATGACTGTCCGGAACAAAATCATGTCACCAAATTACAGTTGTAATTTAACAAAGATAAAGATCGTATTTGCTCTTGACCTCTTCATAAGGGTTGCAAAAATTTCTCCGAGCCTTACAACGATACCAAGATCGACGCATTTGAACACCTAAAGCTCTAGAAATTGTCATCAGACGCTTGCATGTTCTTATTGTCACGAACAGTATCGCATCTCAAGCTTGAAGAAGGAATTTCACTCAGATAGAGATTGACTCAGATCTCGACTTCTTCAGGAAACATGTAGGTATTTCACTTATCTTTCTAACCAAACCAAGATCGCTACATTTGGACGAGCGTACATCAAAATACGATGTTTCGGATGTTTGATTGTCGGCAGCAGGCCCTTGACTTCAATCTTCAGTGTTTTTGCTTTTGCAGTTTATTTACTTTTGTCTTTGTCCACGCTTTTCTTCTCTTTCTTCCATTAGGATTGCTGAAGATTTTGTCTTCTTCTCTTACAGCACTTGATGCTTTAGAATTTTAATGAAAAGGGTACCTCATATTTTGGTCAATCTTGGACTTTGAATATCTTAATACTTCATTCAAAATTACTTCTCCAGCCATCATAATATTCTGTATTTGGAGTAGACGCTTGATTAGCTTCGCTGGACGCTTCTTAAAAGATAAGGAGCTTGGTTATCCCTGGGCACATTCACACGGCAGTTTAACTCGTAGTATTCTAACCAGTTAGTGCATTACGCTTCTTTGACTCTGTTACTGGCCGAATTAGGATTCGATGTCCACATGAAACTTGTATATATGGATATTAGGTTTATTAGGAACTAATTTCATCCAATTCGGACACCTACAACTCAATATATGGACATCAGACGCTACAAAGGGATTACTATCAGGAACAACATCTTGTAACCAATTTACGGATGCAATTTAACAAAGATAGAGAACGATTTCGCTTTTGACCTCTTCATGAGAGTTGCAGATATTACTCTCCGCCTTGCAACCATACCCAGTACGATGTATCTGCACACCTAAAGCTCTAGAAATTGTCAGCAGACGCTTGCATGTTCTTACTGTCACGAACAGTATCGCATCTCAAGCTTGAAGAAGAAATTTCACTCTGATAGAGATTGATTCAGATCTCGACTTCTGTAGGAAACATGTAGGTATTTATCTTATCTTTATAACCAAACCAAGATCGCTACATTTGGACAAGCGTACATCAAAATACGACATTTCGAACGCTTGATTGTCTGCGGCAGGCTCTTGACTTCAATCTTCAGTGTTTTTGCTTTTGCAGCTTTTGTACTTTTGTCTTTGTCCACGCTTTTCTTCTCCATCTTCTGTTAGGATTGCTTATGCTTTTGCCTTCTTCTATTACAGTAACTGATGCTTCAGAGCTTTTTTGAAAAGGGTACCTCATTTTCTGGTCAAGTTTGGATTTTGAATATCTTAATACTTCAATCAAAATTACTTCTCCACCCATCATAATTTTCTGTATTTTCAGTAGACAATTGATTAGCATCACTGGACACTTCTAAAATGAGCTAAGGAGCTTGGATATCCCCTGGGCACATTCACAAGGTTGTTTAACTCGTGGCATTCTGACAAGTTAGTGTATTATGCTTCTTTGACCCTGTTACTGGCCGAATTAGGATTCGATGTTCTCATGAAAATTGTATATATTGATATAAGTTTTAATTTGACACTAATTTCATCCAATTCGGACACCTACACCTCAATATATGGCCACCAGACGCTACAAAGGTATGACTGTCAGGAACAAAATCTTGTCACCAACTTACAGATGCAATTTAATAAAGATAGAGATCGAATTCCCTCTTGACCTCTTCATGAGAGTTGCGGAATTTTATCCGACCCTTCCAGCAATACCAAGATCAATGCATTTGCACACCTAAAGCTCTAGAAATTGTCAGCAGACACTTGCATGTTCTTATTGTCACGAACAGTATCACATCTCAAGCTTGAAGAAGGAATTTCACTCAGATAGAGATTGACTCAAATCTCGACTTCTTCAGGAAACATGTAGGTATTTCACTTATCTTTCTAACCAAACCAAGATCGCTACATTTGGACGAGCGTACATCAAAATACGATGTTTCGGATGTTTGATTATCGGCAGCAGGCCCTTGACTTCAATCTTCAGTGTTTTTGCTTTTGCAGTTTATTTACTTTTGTCTTTGTCCACGCTTTTCTTCTCTTTCTTCTATTAGGATTGCTAAAGATTTTGTCTTCTTCTCTTACAGTACTTGATGCTTTAGAATTTTAATGAAAAGGGTACCTCATATTTTGGTCAATCTTGGACTTTGAATATCTTCATACTTCTTTCAAAATTACTTCTCCAGCCATCATAATATTCTGTATTTGGAGTAGACGCTTGATTAGCTTCGCTGGACGCTTCTTAAAAGATAAGGAGCTTGGTTATCCCTGGGCACATTCACACGGCAGTTTAACTCGTAGTATTCTAACCAGTTAGCGCATTACGCTTCTTTGACTCTGTTACTGGCCGAATTAGGATTCGATGTCCACATGAAACTTGTATATATGGATATTAGGTTTATTAGGAACTAATTTCATCCAATTCGGACACCTACAACTCAATATATGGACATCAGATGCTACAGAGGGATTACTATCAGGAACAACATCTTGTCACCAATTTACGGATGCAATTAAACAAAGATAGAGAACGATTTCGCTTTTGACCTCTTCATGAGAGTTGCAGATATTACTCTCCGCCTTGCAACCATACCCAGATCGATGTATCTGCACACCTAAAGCTCTAGAAATTGTCAGCAGACGCTTGCATGTTCTTACTGTCACGAACAGTATCGCATCTCAAGCTTGAAGAAGGAATTTCACTCAGATAGAGATTGATTCAGATCTCGACTTCTTCAGGAAACATGTAGGTATTTCTCTTATCTTTCTAACCAAACCAAGATCGCTACATTTGGACGAGCGTACCTCAAAATACGACATTTCGGACGCTTGATTGTCTGCTGCTGGCGCTTGACTTCAATCTTCAGTGTTTTTGCTTTTGCAGCTTTTGTACTTTTGTCTTTGTCCACGCTCTTCTGTCTTCTTGTATTACAGTACTTGATGCTTAAGAATTTTATTGAAAAGGGTACATCATTTTCTGGTCAATCTTGGACTTTGAATATCTTAATACTTCATTCAAAATTACTTCTCCAGCCATCATAATATTTTGTATTCTGAGTGGATAATTGATTAGCTTCACTGGAAGCTTCTGAAATCAGCTAAGGAGCATGGTTACCCCCTGGACACATTCACAAGGTTGTTTAACTCGTGGCATTCAGACCAGTTAGTGTATTATGGTTCTTTGACCTTGTTACTGGCCGAATTAGGATTCGATGTCCTCATGAAACTTGTATATATGGATATTTGGTTTAATTAGACACTAATTTCATCCAATTCGGACACCTACACCTCAATATATGGCCACCAGACGCTACAAAGGTATGACTGTCACGAACAAAATCTTGTCACCAAATTACGGATGCAATTTAACAAGGATAGAGATCGAATTCGCACTTGACCTCCTCATGAGAGTTGCAGAAATTTCTCCGAGCCTTTTAGCGATACAAAGATAGATGCATTTGCACACCTAAAGCTCTAGAAATTGTCAGCAGACACTTGCATGTTCTTATTGTCACGAACAGTATCACATCTCAAGCTTGAAGAAGGAATTTCACTCAGATAGAGATTGATTCAGATCTCGACTTCTTCAGGAAACATGTAGGTATTTCACTTATCTTTCTAACCAAACCAAGATCGGTACATTTGGACGAGCGTACACCAAAGTACGATGTTTCGGATGTTTGATTGTCGGCAGCAGGCCCTTGACTTCAATCTTCAGTGTTTTTGCTTTTGCAGTTTATTTACTTTTGTCTTTGTCCACGCATTTCTTCTATTTCTTCTGTTAGGATTGCTGAAGATTTTGTCTTCTTCTCTTACAGTACTTGATGCTTTATAATTTTAATGAAAAGGGTACCTCATATTTTGGTCAATCTTGGACTTTGAATATCTTAATACTTCATTCAAAATTACTTCTCCAGCCATCATAATATTCTGTATTTTGAGTAGACGCCTGATTAGCTTCGCTGGACGCTTCTTAAAAGATATGGAGCTTGGTTATCCCTGGGCACATTCACACGGCTGTTTAACTCGTAGTATTCTAACCAGTTAGCGCATTACGCTCCTTTGACTCTGTTACTGGCCGAATTAGGATTCGATGTCCGCATGAAACTTGTATATATGGATATTAGGTTTATTAGGAACTAATTTCATCCAATTCGGACACCTACAACTCAATATATGGACATCAGACGCTACAAAGGGATTACTATCAGGAACAACATCATGTCACCAATTTACGGATGCAATTTAACAAAGATAGAGAACGATTTCGCTTTTGACCTCTTCATGAGAGTTGCAGATATTACTCTCCGCCTTGCAACCATACCCAGATCGATGTATCTGCACACCTAAAGCTCTAGAAATTGTCAGCAGACGCTTGCATGTTCTTACTGTCACGAACAGTATCGCATCTCAAGCTTGAAGAAGGAATTTCACTCAGATAGAGATTGATTCAGATCTCGACTTCTTCAGGAAACATGTAGGTATTTCTCTTATCTTTATAACCAAACCAAGATCGCTACATTTGGACAAGCGTACATCAAAATACGACATTTCGGACGCTTGATTGTCTGCGGCAGGCTCTTGACTTCAATCTTCAGTGTTTTTGCTTTTGCAGCTTTTGAACTTTTGTCTTTGTCCACGCTTTTCTTCTCCATCTTCTGTTAGGATTGCTTATGCTTTTGCCTTCTTCTATTACAGTATGTGATGCTTCAGAGCTTTTTTGAAAAGGGACCTCATTTTCTGGTCAAGTTTGGACTTTGAATATCTTAATACTTCAATCAAAATTACTTCTCCACCCATCATAATTTTCTGTATTTTGAGTAGACAATTGATTAGCATCACTGGACACTTCTAAAATGAGCTAAGGAGCTTGGATATCCCCTGGGCACATTCACAAGGTTGTTTAACTCGTGGCATTCTGACAAGTTAGTGTATTATGCTTCTTTGACCCTGTTACTGGCCGAATTAGGATTCGATGTTCTCATGAAAATTGTATATATTGATATTAGATTTAATTAGACACTAATTTCATCCAATTCGGACACCTACACCTCAATATATGGCCACCAGACGCTACAAAGGTATGACTGTCAGGAACAAAATCTTGTCACCAACTTACAGATGCAATTTAATAAAGATAGAGATCGAATTCCCTCTTGACCTCTTCATGAGAGTTGCAGAAATTTCTCCGAGCCTTTTAGCGATACAAAGATAGATGCATTTGAACACCTAAAGCTCTAGAAATTGTCAGCAGACGCTTGCATGTTCTTACTGTCACGGACAGTATCACATCTTAAGCTTGAAGAAGGAATTTCAGTCCGATAGAGATTGATTCGGATCTCGACTTGGTTATCCCTTGGGCACATTCAAAAGGTTGTTTAACTCCAGGCATTCAGTCCAGTTAGTGTATTATGCTTCTTTGACCCTGTTACTGGCTGAATTAGGATTTGATGTCCACACGAAACTTGTATATATGGATATTATCTTTAATTAGGCACTAATTTCATCCAATTCGGACACCAACAACTTAATATATGGACATCAGATGCTACAAAGATATGACTATCGGGAACAACATCTTGTCACCAATTTACGGATGCAATTTAACAAAGATAGTGAACGATTTCGCTTTGGACCTCTTCATGAGAGTTGCAGATATTTCTCTCAGCCTTACAACGATACCAAGATCGATGCTCCTGAACAACTAAAGCCCCAGAAATTGTCAGCAGAAGCTTGCATGTTCTTAATGTCATGAACAGTATCCTATCTCAAGCTTGAAGAAGGAATTTCACTCAAATCGAGATTGATTCAGATCTCGACTTGGTTATCCCCTAGGCACATTTAAAAGGTTGTTTAACTCATGGCATTCAGACCAGTTAGTGTATTATGCTTCTTTGACCCTGTTACTGGCCGAATTAGGATTCGATGTCCTGATGAAACTTGTATATATGGATATTAGGTTTAATTATACAATAATTTCATCCAATTCGGACACCTACACCTCAATATATGGCCACCAGACGCTACATAGGTATGACTGTTAACAAAGATAAAGATCGTATTTGCTCTTGACCTCTTCATAAGGGTTGCAGAAATTTCTCCGAGCCTTACAACGATACCAAGATCGATGCATTTGAACACCTAAAGCTCTAGAAATTGTCGTCAGACGCTTGCATGTTCTTAACGTCACGAACAGTATCGCATCTCAAGCTTGAAGAAGGAATTTGACTCAGATAGAGATTGATTCAGATCTCGACTTCTTCAGGAAACATGTAGGTATTTCTCTTATCTTTATAACCAAACCAAGATCGCTACATTCGGAGGAGGGTACCTCAAAATATGACATTTCGGACGCTTGATTGTCTGCAGCTGGCGCTTGACTTCAATCTTCAGTGTTTTTGCTTTTGCAGCTTTTGTACTTTTGTCTTTGTCCACGCTCTTCTTCTCTTTCTTCTATTAGGATTGCTGATGCTTTTGTCTTCTTGCATTACAGTATTTGATGCTTCAGAATTTTATTGAAAAGGGTACATCATTTTCTGGTCAATCTTGGACTTTGAATATCTTAATACTTCATTCAAAATTACTTCTCCGGCCATCATAATATTTTGTATTATGAGTAGACGCTTGATTAGCTTCACTGGCCGAATTAGGATTTGATGTCCGCCCGAAACTTGTATATATGGATATTAGCTTTAATTAGGCAATAATTTCATCCAATTCGAACACCAACAACTCAATATATGGACATCAGATGCTACAAAGGTATGACTATCCAGAACAACATCTTGTCACGAACTTACGGATGCAATTTAACAAAGATAGAGATCGATTTCGTTTTTGACCTCTTCATGAGTGTTGCAGATATTTTTCTCAGCCGTCTAACCATACCATGATTGATGCATCTGAGCACCTAAAGCTCCAGAAATTGTCAGCAGACGCTCGCATATTCTTAATGTCACGAACAGTATCGCATCTCAAGCTTGAAGAAGGAATTTCACTTAGATAGAGATTGATTCAAATCTCGACTTCTTCAGGAAATATGTAGGTATTTCTCTTATCTTTCTAACCGAACCAAGAACACTACATTTGGACGAGCGTACCTTCACAGTACGTTGTTTTAGATGCTTGATTGTCTGCAGCCGGCGATTGACTTCAATCTTAAGTTTTTTTGCTTTTGCAGCTTTTGTACCTTTGTCTTTGTCCATGCTTTTCTTCTCTTTCTTTTGTTAGGATTGCAGATGCTTTTGTCTTCTTCTTTTACAGTACTTGATACTTCAGAGCTTTATTGAAAAGGGTACCTCATTTACTGGTCAAGCTTGCACTTTGAATATCTTAATACTTCATTGAAAATTACTTCTCCACCCATCATAATGTTCTGTATTCTTAGTAGACAATTGATTAGCTTCACTGGATGCTTCTGACATGAGCTAAGGAGCTTGGTTATCCTCTGGGCAGATTCACAAGGTTGTTTAACTCGTGGCATTCGGACCAGTTAGTGTATTATGCTTCTTTGACCCTGTTACTGGCCGAATTAAGATTCGATGTCCGCATGAAACTTGTATATATGGATATTAGGTTTAATTCGGCACTAATTTCATCCAATTTGGACACCTACAACTCAGTATATGGACATCAGACGCTACTAAGGGATTACTATCAGGAAAACATCTTGTCACCAATTTACGGATGCAATTTAACAAAGATAGAGAACGATTTCGCTTTTGACTTCTTCATGGGAGTTACAGATATTTCTCTCAGCCTTCCAACAATACCAAGATCGATGCATCTGAACACCTAAAGCTCTAGAAATGGTCAGCAGACGCTTTCATGTTCTTAATGTCACGAACAGAATCGCATCTCGAGATTGAAGAAAGAATTTCACTCAAATAGATTGATTCAGATCTCGACTTCTTCAGGAAACATGTAGGTATTTCTCTTATCTTTCTAACAAAACCAAGATCGCTACATTTGGACTAGCGTACCTAAGAATATGACGTTTCGGACGCTTGATTGTCTGCAGCAGGCGCTCGACTTCAATCTTCAGTGTTTTTGCTTTTACAGTAGTTGATGCTTCTGAGCTTTATTGAAAAAGGTACCTCATTTTCTGGTCAAGCTTGGACTATGAATATCTTAATACTTCATTAAAAATTACTTTTTCTACCATCATAATGTTCTGTATTCTGAGTGGATAATTGATTAGCTTCACTGGACGCTTCTGAAATGAGCTAAGCAGCTTGGTTATCCCCTGGGCACATTCACAAGTTTGTTTAACTCGTGGCTTTCAGACTAGTTAGTGTATTATGGTTCTTTGACCTTGTTACTGGCCGAATTAGGATTCGATGTCCTCATGAAACTTGTATATATGGATATTAGGTTTAATTAGACACTAATTTCATCCAATTGGGACACCTACACCTCAATATATGGCCACCAAATGCTACAAAGGTATGACTGTCAGGAACAAAATCTTGTCACCAACTTACAGATGCAATTTAACAAAGATAGAGATCGAATTCGCTCTTGACCTTTTCAGGAGAGTTGCAAAAATTTTTCCCAGCCTTCTAGTGATACCAAGATCGATGCATCTGAACAACTAAAGCTCTAGAAAATGTCAGCAGACGCTTGCATGTCCTTAATGTCACGAACAGTATCGCATCTCAAACTTGAAAAAGCAATTTCACTCAGATAGAGATTGATTCGGATCTCGACTTCTTCAGCAAACATGTAGGTATAACCAAGATCGCTACATTTGGATGAGCGTACATCAAAATACGACGTTTCGGACGCTTGATTGTCTGCAGCAAGCGCTTGACTTCAATCTTCAGTGTTTTTGCTCCTGCAGCTTTTGTACTTTTGTCTTTGTCCACACTTTTCTTCTCTGTCTTCAGTTAGGATTGCTTATGCTTTTTCCTGTTTCTATTATAGTATTTGATGCTTCAGAGCTTTTTTGAAAAGTGTACCTCATTTTCTGGTCAAGGTTGGACTTTCAATATCTTAATACTTCAATTAAAATTACTTCTCTACCCATCATAATGTTCTGTATTTTGAGTAGACAATTATTAGCTTCACTGGACGCGTATAAAATGAGCTAAGGAGCTTGGATATCCCCTGGGCACATTCACAAGGTTGTTTAACTCATGGTATTCAGACTAGTTAGTGTATTATGCTTCTTTGACCCCGTCACTGGCCGAATTAGGATTCGATGTCCTCATGAAAATTGTATCTATTGATAATAGATTTAATTAGACACTAATTTCAACCAATTCCGATACCTAAACCTCAATATATGGCCCCCAGACGCTACAAAGGTATGACTGTCAGGAACAAAATCTTGTCACAAACTTACAGATGCAATTTAACAAAGATAGAGATCGAACTCCCCCTTGACCTCTTCATGAGAGTTGCAGAATTTTCTCCGAGCCTTCCAGCGATACCAAGATCAATGCATTTGCACACCCAAAGCTCTAGAAATTGTCAGCCGCTGCTTGCATGTTCTTATTGTCACGAACAGTATCACATCTCAAGCTTGAAGAAGGAATTTCACTTAGATAGAGATTGAGGCAGATCTCGACTTCTTCAGGAAACATGTAGGTAATTCACTTATCTTTCTAAGCAAACCAAGATCAGCACATTTGGAAGAGCGTACCTCAAAATACGATATTTCGGATGCTTGATTGTCGGCAGCAAACGCTTGACTTCAATCTTCAGTGTTTTTGCCTTTGCAGCAATTGTACTTTTGTCTTTGTCCACGCTTTTCTTCTCAGTCTTCTGTTAGGATTGCTTGTGCTTTTGCCTACTTCTATTACAGTATTTGATGCTTCAGAGCTTTTTTGAAAAAGGTACCTCATTTTCTGGTCAAGCTTGGACTTTGAAAATCATAATACTTCAATCAAAATTACTTCTCCACCCATCATAATGTTTTGTATTTTCAGTAGACAATTGATTAGCTTCACTGGACGCGTCTAAAATGAGCTAAGGAGCTTGGATATCCCCTGGGCAAATTCACAAGGTTGTTTAACTCGTGGCGTTCGGACTAGTTAGTGTATTATGCTTCTTTGACCCTTTTACTGGCCGAATTAGGATTCTATGTCGTCATTAAAATTGTATATATTGATATTAGATTTAATTAGACACTAATTTCATCCAATTCTACACCTCAATATATGGCCACTAGACGCTACAAAGGTATGACTGTCACGAACAAAATCGTGTCACCAACTTACAGAAGCAATTTAACAAAGATAGAGATTGATTTCCCACTTGACCTCTACATGAGAGTTACAGAATTTTCTACGAGCCTTCCAGCGATACCAAGATCAATGCATTTGCACACCTAAAGCTCTAGAAATTGTCAGCAGACACTTGCATGTTCTTATTGTCACGAACAGTATCACATCTCAAGCTTGAAGAAGGAATTTCACTCAGATAGAGATTGACTCAGATCTCGACTTCTTCAGGAAACATGTAGATATTTCACTTATCTTTCTAACCAAACCAAGATCGCTACATTTGGACGAGCTTACATCAAAATACGATGCTTCGTATGCTTGATTGTCGGCAGCAGGCCCTTGACTTCAATCTTCAGTGTTTTTGCTTTTGCAGTTTATGTACTTTTGTCTTTGTCCACGCTTTTCTTCTCTTTCTTCTGTTAGGATTGCTGAAGATTTTGTCTTCTCCTCTTACAGTACTTGATGCTTTAGAATTTTATTGAAAAGGGTAACTCATTTTTTGGTCAGTCTTGGACTTTGAATATATTAATACTTCATTCAAAATTACTTCTCCAGCCATCATAATATTCTGTATTTTGAGTAGACGCTTGATTAGCTTCACTGGACGCTTCTTAAAATATAAGGAGCTTGGTTATCCCAGGGCACATTCACACGGCAGTTTAACTCGTAGTATTCTAACCAGTTAGCGCATTACGCTTCTTTGACTCTGTTACTGGCCGAATTAGGATTCGATGTCCACATGAAACTTGTATATATGGATATTAGGTTTAATTAGGAACTAATTTCATCCAATTCGGACACCTACAACTCAATATATGGACATCAGACGCTACAATGGGATTACTATCAGGAACAACATCTTGTCACCAATTTACGAATGCAATTTAACAAAGATAGAGAACGATTTCGCTTTTGACCACTTCATGAGAGTTGCAGATATTACTCTCCGCCTTGCAGCCATACCCAGATCGATGTATCTGCACACCTAAAGCTCTAGAAATTGTCAGCAGACGCTTGCATGTTCTTACTGTCACGAACAGTATCGCATCTCAAGCTTGAAGAGGGAATTTCAGTCAGATAGAGATTGATTCAGATCTCGACTTCTTCAGGAAACATGTAGGTATTTCTCTTATCTTTCTAACCAAACCAAGATCGCTACATTTGGACAAGCGTACATCAAAATACGACATTTCGGACGCTTGATTGTTTGCGGCAGGCTCTTGACTTCAATCTTCAGTGTTTTTGCTTTTGCAGCTTTTGTACTTTTGTCTTTGTCCACGCTTTTCTTCTCCGTCTTCTGTTAGGATTGCTTATGCTTTTTCCTTCTTCTATTACAGTATTTGATGCTTCAAAGCTTTTTTGAAAAGGGTACCTCATTTTCTGGTCAAGCTTGGACTTTGAATATCTTAATACTTCAATCAAAATTACTTCTCCACCCATCATAATGTTCTGTATTTTGAGTAGACAATTGATTAGCATCACTGGACGCTTCTGAAATGAGCTAAGGAGCTTGGATATCCCCTGGGCACATTCACAAGGTTGTTTAACTCGTGGCATTCAGACAAGTTAGGGTATTATGCTTCTTTGACCCTGTTACTGGCCAAATTAGGATTCGATGTCCTCGTGAAAATTGTATATATTGATATTAGATTTAATTAGACACTAATTTCATCCAATTCGGACACCTACACCTCAATATATGGCCACCAGACGCTACAAAGGTATGATTGTCAGAAACAAAATCTTGTTACCAACTTACAGATTCAGTTTAATAAAGATAGAGATCGAATTCCCTCTTGACCTCTTCATGAGAGTTGCAGAATTTTATCCGAGCCTTCCAGTGATACCAAGATCAATGCATTTGCACACCTAAAGCTCTAGAAATTGTCAGCAGACGCTTGCATGTTCTTATTGTCACGAACAGTATCACATCTCAAGCTTGAAGAAGGAATTTGACTCAGATAGAGATGGATTCAGATCTCGACTTCTTCAGGAAACATGTAGGTATTTCTCTTATCTTTCAAACCAAACCAAGATCGCTACATTCGGACGAGCGTACCTCAAAATACGACATTTTGGATGCAACACCCTTTCCCGAGTGTCACATTCCCGAACGTTTATAAGGCTGAAAATATTTATTAATGCGGAAAAATACGATTTTTCTTTTTCTTTTCTTTTCATAAAGATGTAATGGGATTAGTAAAGGTAATAAATAATACTAATAAGTGAACTTAGGTTCACCATGCATTACTAGGACATACATACAGTATTATAATACAGAAAACAGAAATAACAACATTACTATATATAGACATAAGTCTAATGTATGACTGACATAAGAAATACAATAAGTACTAGGAGTCATAGCTCCCAAAAGGTACTACAAAAACTGACATAGTCTGGCCGACAACAAAACCAAAACAGCAAAAGAGTCCACCTCCGAACTCAAAGGGACTGCGGAATCGAACCATCGTCGCGTCCATCTGTTCAAGCATCAACAGCAAGTACCAGCAGAAAACATACAGATATGGGTGAGATTCCCGTTCATCCACACAACAAAACAGCAGTAGTAAAAACGGGACGACTCACCGGGTAACAACGTACCCAACATGCTTACAAAGGTTCTCAGTATAAATCATGTTAAGCAGTTAACAACATAATAGCATGCTAAACATTTAACAGCATAATATACGGCATCCTTAAACAATACATCGATGTATAATAGTAAATGTAAACATCAATAGCCATGCAATGCAATGCAATGTATATGACTCAATGTCAATGTCACTGGGTACTACTCTGACCCCTACTCCATGGAGCTAACAAAACATTCGGAGAGAGTGAATGGGAGGACATGTTCCGGTTTCTGCCAGCCATGAGCAAGATGCTACGACATTCGTAACGTGCACGTATCTGGCTTTACGGTAACACTCTCGACCAAACATGAAAAGTACGGCATCTAGTAGAGGATATCAGTGTATTGCACGGATTCGCCACGACACAGAAGAATCACCAACTGGTCACATGTCAGCCCTTCCAACCCTGATACCTCCAAAAAGACCATTGAAGATCGTCACCGTAAGATTCGCACCCGCATCAAGGTGTAAGCTCAACTCCTAGGCTCAAGGCCTTACAACTATGCACATGAAATGCCAATGCTTACACAAAGCAGATGCGATAAAGCAATGTCTATCCATTGGATAGACCTCAAGGTTCACTAAGGTTCTCTTCCTTAGAAACTACACACATCTTTGTTTTATAAAACATTTATCCATCGGATAAAACAATTATCCATCGGATAAATATCTCGTGATTCCTTTGGAATGATCCAGACTGCTTTCAGAATCGCCGACTGTCCCCACAGACCAACACAAGTCTTTTCAGCGTGTTTTGTCCTCACTCACACGCTTTCTAGGAAACTTCCCAGAAGGTCACCCATCCCATAATTACTCTAAGTCAAGCACGCTTAACTATAAAGTACTTATGTTCTAAGCTCCCGAAAAGAAGATAAATCTTGTTGGTATGGGTAGTACCAATCAATTCTTATATGCCTTCCCTTAACTATACAGTCCCATACCTGCATAGCCTCAGGATTCCTTCCACTGTACAGTCCCATACCTGCACAGCCTCAGGATCTCTCTCATTCCAGTTATCACAAGACAGAAACAATTGAACGATTAACCTGGATCCGAATCATCGGTCCGTCATCGAACTATTGTTTCAAAACCCAAAACGTTACATGTTTGTGTTTATGTCTTATGAATTATGTCTCAAGTCCTAAGCATTATGAATAAGGATTGAGAATCCTCTTAGATAAGTCTTTAAGCCTTTCTAAGATATTAATCCCTTGTTTTTCAATTAAGGAAACAAGTGTTGATTTCACTTAAGTCTTATGAAGTCATTGATGTACTAAGTCATCAATGGTATAGCGCATGGTCTTGTTCCACCACATACCATACTTAATTAACCCTTGTCTTCAACTCTAAGTTAATTATTTAACTTAGGTTTTTCACACATAAAACTTTAAGATTGAGTTAGAAAACTCCTTTTGTAAACCAAACAACTTTTACGATTGAAAACTCATTTGATTTGAAACAACATTTGAACTACTTACTTCACTTCTAGCATTTTCTAAAACATGAAATTCGCTTAGCGAGAGTACATTCGCTTAGCTAAATTAAGGTAGTGATTCCTTTCTCGCGGGGCGAACAGAAGTTTCGCGTCGCGAGGCTGAGAGTTATATTTGCTCCTTATACAAATCCTCTGTATCGCGAGGCGAATATTGTCTCGCGTCACGAGGCAGAGAACTGTATTTCAAATCGACCTTCTGCATCGCGAGGCGATAATTGTCTCGCGTCGCGAGGCAGAGCTGCAATTCTTCACTGCTTAGGCGGTTCGTGGGGCGAGAGCTACTTCGCTACGCGAGGCAGAGAAGCTGCGTATTTGCTGCTCGGGCTAGTCCACTGTCTCGTGAGGCGAGGCAATGTTAGCCTGGAGAATGCCTTATCTTCCCTCTGTCTCGCGAGGATGACGGGGTTCGCCGGGCGAGTGCCCTGTTTTCACTTTTCCTTAACTTCTTCATTAATTCTCTTTTGAAACACTTAGTTTGATTAACAAACCTATGGCTAAAGAAAAGACATTTTCCACTTTGGTGACACACTTAAAAGGTTAAAACTTCATTTGATCTTTGGATCAAAATCACTTTTGTTTCTCTTTGAAAACATAGGTTATGAAATCATGTTTTGTTACATCAAAACCTTGCTAGATCAAGAACAACACATGTTCTTATATTTTCCTCTTACTAAGGCCACAAGCCTACTCCAATGAAAAATGGAGACTTTGCTTCACCAACTAAGCAAATATAGCTCGAAAGCTCACACCAAGTATGACAAACCACAATTACACCTTATTACATCATAACAAAACATACAAGTCCATCACACATCATGGTCTCATAATCAAGCACAAAAGTCCATACTTGATCTAGTGATCAAAGTAGGTTTTTCAACATACATGGAAATGATTTTCATTCAATCATATCATCATCAACTTATGCTAAAGCACACTACAACATACTCAAGCATAAACTCATCATAACAATCTTGTTCTCCAAGAGAACTTAACAAAACTTAACACATAAAAGTGAACCCAAACTAAAGGGTTCCACCCACACATAAACTTAAACAACCATTCTCACTACCACCATCTTGGTGTGATGAGGTTCTTCTCCCCATACCTGTTGAAGAGCAGATTCCCGGATCAAAGTCGGTTGATCGGTTTGTGAACCTCCTGATAGTTGTCACCAACTACAAACAACCAAACAATCAATAATTAAACAACAATCAAACCAAACTCAACAATTCTCACAAAGAGGGGTTCGGCCACCCTAAAGAGAATAAAGCTAGGAATTGATCTTGGTTTTCCATTTCATGGATTCAAAGGCATTAGGAAAGCTAAGAATGAAATCAAGTGTTAGAAATCAAAAATTGATGAAAACACTGTTCATCATCATCAAGAAGGGTTCGGCCCTAATATGCTTTTTGAGCTATGATGAGAGTTGAATCATAAGCTCTTGGGTTTAGGTGGAGATTAATGATATGAGTTCAAAGAACTTGGTCTTACCTCAAAAGGATTTTTCTACAATTTCCTATGGATTTTCAAAGTTTTGGATCTAAGAAATAATTTTCATGAAAATGGATCTTGATCTTGAAATAAAGAGATATTCAAGAAGCTAAGAGATCATAGAAGTGATCTTACCTTGAAATGAAGGAAGATTGCTCAAGGAATCAAGTGATTCCAACAAGAACTCAAGCTTTTTCAAGAACAACAATGGTGTTCTTCTCTCAAGAACAACTATGGAGCTCTATCTTTGGAGGGGCTGTGCGAAAATGAGAGTGTGAGGGTCTGAGTTCAGCCTTAAAACAAGTCACTTAAGGGCAAAATGGTCATTTGCCAAAAGGGTAAAATGGTAAAAGTGCAAAAGACTAAGGTTAGGGGCATTTTGGTCATTTCGCATCTAGATTTTCCCGATCGTCATGACGACTCTGGCATACTCTCCCAAGTGTCCTGGGATGTTGTGATATCAAGATTATCTGTTGGCGAGTCTCGGTAAGTCCATATGTGGCTCCGTTCGTCACCCGATTGAGAATTCCGCCCGAACGAAGGTCAGGAAGTTATTTTTCTGAAATTTTTACGAAATTTAACCAAAACCTAGAGAATCAAATTCTAAGACTTACTGTCTCGTTCACGGGTCCATCTAAGGTCTTCTGAGCAGTAAAATCATACTGTCGATGTAAAAACGCAGACCGGACTCCGTTTGAGTTTTTGACTCAACTTAATCGTAGCTTCCTACGATATCGTCGAGCATGACTATGGTCTCGGAATATTTTATTTCCATTCCTAAGACCTTTAATAAAATAAAGACATTAAAATACTGAAGAATTAGAAAACGTGAAAATCGGGGCGTTACATTCCTACCCCTCTTAAAAGAATTTTGTCCTCGAAATTCCGTGACTTTAAACTAAACCTACTCGGTCGCTGAAGATTAAGGAAAGAAATTTTCAACAAAGGAAATTTTTCCTGGTCTTGGTGTCAGAAGAAAATAACAAAAGAATTTTACCAATCTGGAATGAATACAGGAATATCCAGTATGCAAAAAGACTCTTCAGTAGGTTCGTGAGTGTAAAAATGCATAGCTAATACATTTTTACATCCATGACTCTAATAAAGTTCCTTCTTTCATAAGAACCTTCCAATAAATTTGGGAATCAAAAGATAAACAGTCTGGCAAAAATCAGACTGGATCACCTACACCAAAAGTAAAAGTGATTAGACTAAGTTTCATCAAGAAACTTTCAGTATCAAGAAGTTGTTTATGTTATAACTCAAGAAATAGTAATAACAAAACTTTCAGTGAAGTAATACAAAAATGTCCAGACCAATGGACACCATATTACCAATTCACTCAATTGTCTAATACACTGAGGAATATGTAGGAGTGTGAACACAAATGTTCCCTTGAGATCAGGCAGCACTAACACAGGTGAAGTAGTCAACCTTCTCTCTAATCCTTGCAAACTTTCCTCACAGGCTTCAGTCCATTCAAACGCTTTATCCTTCCTTTGAAATCACATGACCCAAAAACTTTACTTCGTCGAGCCAAAACTCACACTTGGACAACTTTGCAAACAGCTGTTTCTCCTTCAGAACCTGAAGAATCACACTAAGATATTCAGCGTGTACTTCCTGGTTTCGCGAATAGATGAGTATGTCGTCTATGAAACAACGACAAACTTATCTAGATATGAACGAAAGATCCTATTCATGTAATCCATGAATATAGAGGAGTATTCACCATACCAAACGGCATTACAAGGTACTCGTAGTGCCCATAGCATGTTTGAAACGCTGTCTTTGGTATATCTTCTGTCTTCACACGAATCTGGTGATAACCCGATCGCAAATCAATCTCGGAGAAAACTGCCGCTCTCCTCAACTGATCCATCAAGTCATTTATTCCCGGAAGATGATACTTGTTCTGAATGGTAACTTTGTTCAACTGGCGCTAATCCACACATAAGCGAGATGTTTCGTCTTTCTTTCTCACCAATAGCACAAGCGTTCCCTAAAACGACACACTGGGTCTAACGAACTGTTTTCCCAATAAGTCCACCAATTGTTCCTTCAAGGTTTCCAACTCAGCAGGTGCCATATGATAAGGTGCCATAGACGCTAGTCCTGTTCCTGGCACAAGTTCGATCACAACTCGATGTCTCGAACTGGCGGTACACCTGGTACATCTTCAAGAAAGACTTCCAGAAACTCGTTAGTAACATGTATTCGTTGAGCTCGTCCTCTCAAAGAAACGTTTCCTTGGTTGGCAATCCAAATCCAGAATTCCCACAACCAGGGAAAACTAAGGTTTTGTTTGCACCGTCTAATGGGATATGGTTACAAGATAACCAATTCATCCCTATGATCAAATCCATTTGCGAAAGAGGCAAACAGATCAAATCAATCAAAAACGTTCTATCCATTACAGAAAATAGAACAGTTCAAATAGACTTTCGCAGTTATAACAGGCTTTGCAGGAAGTGCAAGAATTACCAAATCTAAGGGTAAGGAAAGATACAGATAAGGTTTTACCTTCCACGACGATCTGACCGTGAATCAAATCTTCCCTTTGAGAAGTCTCAGCATCATCCCCAGTATAAACTCCACTCATTGCCTTAGGCTTCGCTGCTTGCACATCGTTGACAGAATGTCTAGCTTTTGATTGCACACAATCGCGTGAAGTATGTCCTGGCTTCCCACACTTGAAGCATATGATCCCCTTGATTAAGCATTCTCTGGTGACATGATTATTCTTGCCACACTTCATGCACTTCTTTGGGGCGCTTCCAGATTGACTAATACTCCCGCTGCTTCCACCTACAGAACGTTGTTGTTGACCTTGCCATTTTGAATATGGTTTTGATCGAGATCTATCATCACGACCATTGGTGCCTTTATGGAACCTAGTCGGTCTAGAGTGACGTTGCCTTCCTCCACAAGTCTTCATCAGATCTTCGATTACGAAGCATTCATCTACCAACACCGAGAACTCTTTGACCTCAAGAGGTAGCACCTCTCCTCGAATCTCGTCCGTTAAACCTTCTTCGAACTTTGTGCACTTCCACTCCTCATCGGGATGAAGATGGAAATACCTTGAAGACTTCAGCAGGGACTCAAAACGATCAGCATATTCTTTGACAGACATTCCTCCTTGACGTAGCTGCAGGAACTCCATGTCTTTCAACTCGTCTGGCACTAGTCGGAAAACACTCGTTCTGAAAAACTCTGCGAGCGACAACTTACAAGAAAGCAAAAACATTACTACCCTGTCCAATATCATTCCCCTTCAGAAACAATAATGCAGAGAGTAACAAACAATCATTGTCTTCTTCAAAGAAACACAACACAGAGAACAAACAATACAATAGGATAGACCGAAGTCATCATCCTCTCCAACATTGTTTTCTCTCAGAAACAATAGCACAGAAAGACAATCAGAGAAAACACAACACAAACAAGACAGATCATAACCTACAAACCCCAAAAGACTCGGCCAGCTCTGATACCAAATAATGCAACACCCTTTCCCGAGTGTCACATTCCCGAACGTATATAAGGCCGAAAATATTTATTAATGCGAAAAAATACGATTTTTCTTTTTCTTTTCTTTTCATAATGATGTAATGGGATTAGTAAAGGTAATAAATAATACTAATAAGTGAACTTAGGTTCACCATGTATTACTAGGACATACATATAGTATTATAATACAGAAAACAGAAATAACAACATTACTATATATAGACATAAGTCTAATGTATGACTGACATAAGAAATACAATAAGTACTAGGAGTCATAGCTCCCAAAAGGTACTACAAAAACTGACATAGTCTGGCCGACAACAAAACTAAAACAGCAAAAGAGTCCACCTCCGAACTCAAAGAGACTGCGGAACCGAACCATCGTAGAAAACATACAGATATGGGTGAGATTCCCGTTCATCAACACAACAAAACAGCAGTAGTAAAAACGGGACGACTCACCGGGTAACAACGTACCCAACATGCTTACAAAGGTTCTCAGTATAAATCATGTTAAGCAGTTAACAACATAATAGCATGCTAAACATTTAACAGCATAATATAAGGCATCCTTAAACAATACAGCGATGTATAATAGTAAATGTAAACATCAATAGCCATGCAATGCAATGCAATGCAATGTATATGACTCAATGTCAATGTCACTGGGTACTACTCTGACCCCTACTCCATGGAGCTAACAAAACATTCGGAGAGAGTGAATGGGAGGACATGTTCCGGTTTCTGCCAGCCATGAGCAAGATGCTACGACATTCGTAACGTGCACGTATCTGGCTTTACGGTAACACTCTCGACCAAACATGAAAAGTACGGCATCTAGTAGAGAATATCAGTGTATTGCACGGATTCGCCACGACACAGAAGAATCACCAACTGGTCACATGTCAGTCCTTCCAACCCTGATACCTCCAAAAAGACCATTGAAGATCATCACCGTAAGATTCGCACCCGCATCAAGGTGTAAGCTCAACTCCTAGGCTCAAGGCCTTACAACTATGCACATGAAATGCCAATGCTTACACAAAGCAGATGCGATAAAGCAATGTCTATCCATTGGATAGACCTCATGGTTCACTAAGGTTCTCTTCCTTAGAAACTACACACATCTTTGTTTTATAAAACATTTATCCATCGGATAAATATCTCGTGATTCCTTTGGAATGATCCAGACTGCTTTCAGAATCGCCGACTGTCCCCACAGACCAACACAAGTCTTTTCAGCGTGTTTTGTCCTCACTCACACGCTTTCTAGGAAACTTCCCAGAAGGTCACCCATCCCATAATTACTCTAAGTCAAGCACGCTTAACTATAAAGTACTTATGTTCTAAGCTCCCGAAAAGAAGATAAATCTTGTTGGTATGGGTAGTACCAATCAATTCTTATATGCCTTCCCTTAACTATACAGTCTCATACCTGCATAGCCTCAGGATTCCTTCCACTGTACAGTCCCATACCTGCACAGCCTCAGGATCTCTCTCATTCCAGTTATCACAAGACAGAAACAATTGAACGATTAACCTGGATCCGAATCATCGGTCCGTCATCGAACTATTGTTTCAAAACCCAAAACGTTACATGTTTGTGTTTATGTCGTATGAATTATGTCTCAAGTCCTAAGCATTATGAATAAGGATTGAGAATCCTCTTAGATAAGTCTTTAAGCCTTTCTAAGATATTAATCCCTTGTTTTTCAATTAAGGAAACAAGTGTTGATTTCACTTAAGTCTTATGAAGTCATTGATGTACTAAGTCATCAATGGTATAGCGCATGGTCTTGTTCCACCATATACCATACTTAATTAACCCTTGTCTTCAACTCTAAGTTAATTATTTAACTTACGTTTTTCACGCATAAAACTTTAAGATTGAGTTAGAAAGCTCCTTTTGTAAACCAAACAACTTTTACGATTGAAAACTCATTTGATTTGAAACAACATTTGAACTACTTACTTCACTTCTAGCATTTTCTAAAACATGAAATTCGCTTAGCGAGAGTACATTCGCTTAGCTAAATTAAGGTAGTGATTCCTTTCTCGCGGGGCAAACAGAAGTTTCGCGTCGCGAGGCTGAGAGTTATATTTGCTCCTTATACAAATCCTCTATATTGCGAGGCGAATATTGTCTCGCGTCGCGAGGCAGAGAACTGTATTTCAAACCGACCTTTTGCATCGCGAGGCGATAATTGTCTCGCGTCGCGAGGCAGAGCTGCAATTCTTCACTGCTTAGGCGGTTCGCGGGGCGAGAGCTACTTCGCTACGCGAGGCAGAGAAGCTGCGTATTTGCTGCTCGGGCTAGTCCACTGTCTCGCGAGGCGAGGCAATGTTAGCCTGGAGAATGCCTTATCTTCCCTCTGTCTCGCGAGGATGACGGGATTCGCCGGGCGAGTGCCCTGTTTTCACTTTTCCTTAACTTCTTCATTAATTCTCTTTTGAAACACTTAGTTTGATTAACAAACCTATGGCTAAAGAAAAGACATTTTCCACTTTGGTGACACACTTAAAAGGTTAAAACTTCATTTGATCTTTGGATCAAAATCACTTTTGTTTCTCTTTGAAAACATAGGTTATGAAATCATGTTTTGTTACATCAAAACCTTGCTAGATCAAGAACAACACATGTTCTTATATTTTCCTCTTACTAAGGCCACAAGCCTACTCCAATGAAAAATGGAGACTTTGCTTCACCAACTAAGAAAATATAGCTCAAAAGCTCACACCAAGTATGACAAACCACAATTACACCTTATTACATCATAACCAAAACATACAAGTCCATCACACATCATGGTCTCATAATCAAGCACAAAAGTCCATACTTGATCTAGTGATCAAAGTAGGTTTTTCAACATACATGGAAATGATTTTCATTCAATCATATCATCATCAACTTATGCTAAAGCACACTACAACATACTCAAGCATAAACTCATCATAACAATCTTGTTCTCCAAGAGAACTTAACAAAACTTAACACATAAAAGTGAACCCAAACTAAAGGGTTTCACCCACACATAAACTTAAACAACCATTCTCACTACCACCATCTTGGTGTGATGAGGTTCTTCTCCCCATACCTGTTGAAGAGCAGATTCCCGGATCAAAGTCGGTTGATCGGTTTGTGAACCTCCGGATAGTTGTCACCAACTACAAACAACCAAACAATCAATAATTAAACAACAATCAAACCAAACTCAACAATTCTCACAAAGAGGGGTTCGGCCACCCTAAAGAGAATAAAGCTAGGAATTGATCTTGGTTTTCCATTTCATGGATTCAAAGGCATTAGGAAAGCTAAGAATGAAATCAAGTGTTAGAAATCAAAAATTGATGAAAACACTATTCATCATCATCAAGAAGGGTTCGGCCCTAATGTGCTTTTTGAGCTATGATGAGAGTTGAATCATAAGCTCTTGGGTTTAGGTGGAGATTAATGATATGAGTTCAAAGAACTTGGTCTTACCTCAAAAGGATTTTTCTACAATTTCCTATGGATTTTCAAAGTTTTGGATCTAAGAAATAATTTTCATGAAAATGGATCTTGATCTAGAAATAAAGAGATATTCAAGAAGCTAAGAGATCATAGAAGTGATCTTACCTTGAAATGAAGGAAGATTGCTCAAGGAATCAAGTGATTCCAACAAGAACTCAAGCTTTTTCAAGAACAATAATGGTGTTCTTCTCTCAAGAACAACTATGGAGCTCTATCTTTGGAGGGGCTGTGCGAAAATGAGAGTGTGAGGGTCTGAGTTCAGCCTTAAAACAAGTCACTTAAGGGCAAAATGGTCATTTGCCAAAAGGGTAAAATGGTAAAAGTGCAAAAGACTAAGGTTAGGGGCATTTTGGTCATTTCGCATCTAGATTTTCCCGATCGTCATGACGACTCTGGCATACTCTCCCAAGTGTCCTGGGATGTTGTGATATCAAGATTATCTGTTGGCGAGTCTCGGTAAGTCCATATGTGGCTCCGTTCGTCACCCGATTGAGAATTCCGCCCGAACGAAGGTCAGGAAATTATTTTTCTGAAATTTTTACGAAATTTAACCAAAACCTAGAGAATCAAATTCTAAGACTTACTGTCTCGTTCACGGGTCCATCTAAGGTCTTCTGAGCAGTAAAATCATACTGTCGATGTAAAAACGCAGACTGGACTCCGTTTGAGTTTTTGACTCAAAACTTAATCGTAGCTTCCTACGATATCGTCGAGCATGACTATGGTCTCGGAATATTTTATTTCCATTCCTAAGGCCTGAAATAAAATAAAGACATTAAAATACTGAAGAATTAGAAAACGTGAAAATCGGGGCGTTACATCGGACGCTTGATTGTCTGCAGCTAGCGCTTGACTTCAATCTTCAGTGTTTTTGCTTTTGCAGCTTTTGTACTTTTGGCTTTGTCCACGCCCTTCTTCTCTTTCTTCTATTAGGATTGCTGATGCTTTTGTCTTCTTGTATTACAGTACTTGATGCTTCAGAATTTTATTGAAAAGGGTACATCATTTCCTGGTCAATCTTGGACTTTGAATATCTTAATACTTCATTCAAAATTACTTCTCCAGCCATCATAATATTTTGTATTATGAGTAGACGCTTGATTAGCTTCACTGGACGCTTCTTAAAAGATAAGGAGCTTGGTTATCCGCTGGGCACATTCACAAGGCAGTTTAACTCACAGTATTCTAACCAGTTAGCGTATTACGCTTCTTTGACTCTGTTACTGGCCGAATTAGGATTCGATGTGTGCATGAAACTTGTATATATGGATATTAGGTTTAATTAGGCACTAATTTCATCCAATTTGGACGCCTAAAACTCAATATGTGGACATCAGACGCTACAAAGGGATTACTATCCGGAACAACATCTTGTCACCAATTTACGGATGCAATTTAACTAAGATAGAGAACGATTTCGCTTTTGACCACTTCATGAGAGTTGCAGATATTTCTCTCAAAATTCCAACGATACCAAAATCGATGCATCTGAACACCTAAAGCTCTAGAAATTGTCAGCAGACGTTAGCATGTTCTTAATGTCACAAACAGTATCGCATCTCAAGATTGAAGAAGGAATTTCACTCAGATAGAGATTAATTCAGATCTCGACTTCATCAGGAAACTTGTAGGTATTTTTCTTATCTTACAAACCAAACCAAGATCGCTACCTTTGGACGAGCGTACCAGAAAATACGACATTTCGGACGCTTGATTGTCTGCAGCAGGCGCTCGACTTCAATCTTTAGTGTTTTTGCTTTTGCAGCTTTTGTACTTTTGTCTTTGTCCACACTTTTCTTCTCTTTCTTCTGTTAGGATTGCTGATGCTTTTGTCTTCTAATTTTACAGTACTTGATGCTGCAGAGCTTTATTGAAAAGGGTACCTCATTTTCTGGTCAAGCTTGGACTTTGAATATCTTAATACTTCAATCAAAATTACTTCTCCACCCATCATAATATTTTGTATTTTGAGTAGACAATTGATTAGCTTCACTGGACGCTTCTAAAATAAGCTAAGGAGCTTGGTTATCCCCTGGGCACATTCACAAGGTTGTCTAACTCATGGCATTTAGACTCGTTAGTGCATTATGCTTCTTTGACCCTGTTACTGGCCGAATTAGGATTCGATGTCCGTATGAAACTTGTATATACTGATATTAGATTTAATTAGACTCTAATTTCATCCAATTCGAACACCTACAGCTCAATATATGGCCACCAGACGCTATAAAGGTATGACTGTCAGGAACAAAGTCTTGTCACCAACATACAGATGCAATTTAACAATGATAGAGATCGAATTCCCTCTTGACCTCTTCATGAGAGTTGTAGAATTTTCTCCGAGCCTTCCAGGATACCAAGACCAATGCATTTGCACACCTAAAGCTCTAGAAATTGTCAGCAGACACTTGCATGTTCTTAATGTCACCAACAGTATCACATCTCAAGCTTGAAGAAGGAATTTTACTCTGATAGAGATTGGTTCAGATCTCGACTTCTTTAGGAAATATGTCGGTATTTCACTTATCTTTCTAACCAAACCAAGATCACTACATTTGGAATAGCGTTCCTCGAAATACGATGTTTCGGATGCTTGATTAGCTTCAATGGACGCTTCTTAAATGCGCTAAGGAGCTTGGTTATCCCCTGGGCACAATCATAAGGCTGTTTAACTCGTATTTTTCTGACCTGTTAGTGTATTATGCTTCTTTGACCCTGTTACTGGCCGAATTAGGATTTGATGTCCGCCCGAAACTTGTATATATGGATATTAGCTTTAATTAGGCAATAATTTCATCCAATTCGGACACCAACAACTCAATATGTGGACATCAGATGCTACAAAGGTATGACTATCCGGAACAACATCTTGTCACGAACTTACGGATACAATTTAACAAAGATAGAGATCGATTTCGCTCTTGACCTCTTCATGAGTGTTGCAGATATTTTTCTCAGCCTTGTAACCATACCATGATTGATGCATCTTAGCACCTAAAGCTCTAGAAATTGTCAGCAGAGGCTCGCATGTTCTTAATGTCACGAACAGTATCGCATCTCAAGCTTGAAGAAGGAATTTCACTTAGATAGAGATTGATTCAGATCTCGACTTCTTCAGGAAATATGTAGGTATTTCTCTTATCTTTCTAACTGAACCAAGAACACTACATTTGGACGAGCGTATCTCACAATACGTTGTTTTAGATGCTTGATTGTCTGCAGCAGGCGATTGACTTCAATCTTAAGTTTTTTTTGCTTTTGCTGCTTTTGTACCTTTGTCTTTGTCCATGATTTTCTTCTCTTTATTTTATTTGGATTGCAGATGCTTTTGTCTTCTTTTTTTACAGTACTTGATACTTCAGAGCTTTGTTGAAAAGGGTACCTCATTTTCTGGTCAAGCTTGCACTTTGAATATCTTAATACTTCATTGAAAATTACTTCTCCACCCATCATAATGTTCTGTATTCTTAGTAGACAATTCATTAGCTTCGCTGGACGCTTCTGAAATGAGCTAAGGAGCTTGGTTATCCTCTGGGCACATTCACAAGGTTGTTTAACTCGTGGCATTCAGACCAGTTAGTGTATTATGCTTCTTTGACCCTGGTACTGGCCGAATTAGGATTCGATGTCCCCATGAAACTTGTATATATGGATATTAGGTTTAATTCGGCTCTAATTTCATCCAATTTGGACACCTACAACTCAGTATATGGACATCAGACACTACTAAGGGATTACTATCAGGAAAACATCTTGTCACCAATTTACGGATGCAATTTAACAAAGATAGAGAACGATTTCGCTTTTGACTTCTTCGTGAGAGTTGCAGATATTTCTCTCAGCCTTCCAACGATACCAAGATCGATGCATCTGAACACCTAAAGCTCTAGAAATGGTCAGCAGACGCTAGCATGTTCTTAATGTCACGAACAGAATCGCATCTCAAGATTGAAGAAGGAATTTCACTCAAATAGAGATTGATTCAGATCTCGGCTTCTTCAGGAAACATGTAGGTATTTCTCTTATCTTTCTACCCAAACCAAGATCGCTACATTTGGACTAGCGTACCTAAGAATATGACGTTTCGGATGCCTGATTGTCTGCAGCAGGCGCTCGACTTCAATCTTCAGTGTTTTTATTTTTACAGTAGTTGATGCTTCTGAGCTTTTTTGAAAAGGGTACCTCATTTTCTAGTCAAGCATGGACTATGAATATCTTAATACTTCATTAAAAATTGCTTTTCCAACCATCATAATGTTTTGTTTTCTGAGTGGATAACTGATTAGCTTCACTAGACGCTTCTGAAATAAGCTAAGCAGCTTGGTTATCCCCTGGGCACATTCACAAGTTTGTTTAACTCGTGGCTTTCAGACTAGTTTGTGTATTATGGTTCTTTGACCTTGTTACTGGCCGAATTAGGATTCGATGTCCTCATGAAACTTGTATATATGGATATTATGTTTAATTAGACACTAATTTCATCCAATTGGGACACCTACAACTCAATATATGGCCACCAAACGCTACAAAGGTATGAATGTCTGGAACAAAATCTTGTCACCAACTTACAGATGCAATTTAACAAAGATAGAGATCGAATTCGCTCTTGACCTTTTCAGAGGAGTTGCAAAAATTTCTCCGAGCCTTCTAGTGATACCAAGATTGATGCATCTGAACACCTAAAGCTCTAGAAAATGTCAGCAGACGCTTGCATGTCCTTAATGTCACGAACAGTATCGCATCTCAAACTTGAAGAAGGAATTTCACTCAGATAGAGATTGATTCATATCTCGACTTTTTCAGGAAACATGTAGATATAACCAAGAACGCTACATTTGGATGAGCGTACATCAAAATACGACATTTCGGACGCTTGATTGTCTACAGCAGGCGCTTGACTTCAACCTTCAGTGTTTTTGCTTTTGCAGCTTTTGTACTTTTGTCTTTGTCCACACTTTTCTTCTCTGTCTTCAGTTAGGATTGCTTATGCTTTTTCCTGTTTCTATTACAGTATTTGATGCTTCAGAGCTTTTTTGAAAAGGGTACCTCAATTTCTGGTCAAGCTTGGACTTTGAATATCTTCATAGTTCAATTAAAATTACTTCTTCACCCAGCATAATGTTTTGAGTAGACAATTATTAGCTTCACTGGACGCGACTAAAATGAGCTAAGGAGCTTGGATATCCCCTGGGCACATTCACAAGGTTGTTTAAGTTATGGCATTCGGACTAGTTAGTGTATTATGCTTCTTTGACCCTGTTAGTGGCCGAATTAGGATTCGATGTCCTCATGAAAATTGTATATATTGATATTAGATTTAATTAGACACTAATTTCATCCAATTCAGACACCTAAACTTCAATATATGGCCCCCAGACGCTACAAAGGTATGACTGTCAGGAACAAAATCTTGTCACCAACTTACAGATGCAATTTAACAAAGATAGAGATCGAATTCCCCCTTGACCTCTTCATGAGAGTTGCAGAATTTTCGCCGAGCCTTCCAACGATACCAAGATCAATGCATTTGCACACCCAAAGCTCTAGAAATTGTCAGGAGCTGCTTGCATGTTCCTATTGTCACGAACAGTATCACATCTCAAGCTTGAAGAAGGAATTTCACTCAGATAGAGATTCAGTCAGATCTCGACTTCTTCAGGAAACATGTAGGTAATTCACTTCTCCTTCTAACCAAATCAAGATCACTACATTTGGAAAAGCGAACCTCAAAATATGATGTTTCGGATGCTTGATTGTCGGCAGAAGACGCTTGACTTCAATCTTCAGTGTTTTTGCCTTTGCAGCAATTGTACTTTTGTCTTTGTTCACGCTTTTCTTCTTAGTCTTCTGTTAGGATTGCTTATGCTTTTGCCTACTTCTATTACAGTATTTGATGCTTCAAAGCTTTTTTGAAAAGGGTACCTCATTTTCTGGTCAAGCTTGGACTTTGAATATCTTAATACTTCAATCAAAATTACTTCTCCACCCATCATAATGTTTTGTATTTTGAGTAGACAATTGATTAGCTTCACTGGACGCGTCTAAAATGAGCTAAGGAGCTTGGATATCCCCTGGACACATTCACAAGGTTGTTTAACTCGTGGCGTTCAGACTAGTTGGTGTATTATGCTTCTTTGACCCTGTTACTGGCCGAATTAGGATTCGATGTCGTCATGAAAATTGTATATATTGATATTAGATTTAATTAGACACTAATTTCATCCAATTCAGACACCTAAACTTCAATATATGGCCCCCAGACGCTACAAAGGTATGACTGTCAGGAACAAAATCTTGTCACCAACTTACAGATGCAATTTAACAAAGATAGAGATCGAATTCCCCCTTGACCTCTTCATGAGAGTTGCAGAATTTTCTCCGAGCCTTCCAACGATACCAAGATCAATGCATTTGCACACCCAAAGCTCTAGAAATTGTCAGGAGCTGCTTGCATGTTCCTATTGTCACGAACAGTATCACATCTCAAGCTTGAAGAAGGAATTTCACTCAGATAGAGATTCAGTCAGATCTCGACTTCTTCAGGAAACATGTAGGTAATTCACTTCTCCTTCTAACCAAATCAAGATCACTACATTTGGAAAAGCGAACCTCAAAATATGATGTTTCGGATGCTTGATTGTCGGCAGAAGACGCTTGACTTCAATCTTCAGTGTTTTTGCCTTTGCAGCAATTGTACTTTTGTCTTTGTTCACGCTTTTCTTCTTAGTCTTCTGTTAGGATTGCTTATGCTTTTGCCTACTTCTATTACAGTATTTGATGCTTCAAAGCTTTTTTGAAAAGGGTACCTCATTTTCTGGTCAAGCTTGGACTTTGAATATCTTAATACTTCAATCAAAATTACTTCTCCACCCATCATAATGTTTTGTATTTTGAGTAGACAATTGATTAGCTTCACTGGACGCGTCTAAAATGAGCTAAGGAGCTTGGATATCCCCTGGACACATTCACAAGGTTGTTTAACTCGTGGCGTTCAGACTAGTTGGTGTATTATGCTTCTTTGACCCTGTTACTGGCCGAATTAGGATTCGATGTCGTCATGAAAATTGTATATATTGATATTAGATTTAATTAGACACTAATTTCATCCAATTCGGACACCTACACCTCAATATATGGCCACCAGACGCTACAAAGGTATGACTGTCACGAAAAAAATCTTGTCACCAACTTACAGAAGCAATTTAACAAAGATAGAGATCGAATTCCCTCTTGATCTCTTCATGAGAGTTCCAGAATTTTCTCCGAGCCTTCCAGCAATACCAAGATCAATGCATTTGCACACCTAAAGCTCTAGAAATTGTCAGCAGACACTTGCATGTTCTTATTGTCACGAACAGTATCACATCTCAAGCTTGAAGAAGGAATTTCACTCAGATCTCGACTTCTTCAGGAAACATGTAGGTATTTCACTTATCCTTCTAACCAAACCAAGATCACTACATTTGGACGAGCGTACATCAAAATACGATGTTTCGGATGCTTGATTGACGGCAGCAGGCCCTTGACTTCAATCTTCAGTGTTATTGCTTTTGCAGTTTATTTACTTTTGTCTTTGTCCACGCTTTTCTTCTCTTTCTTCTGTTAGGATTGCTGAAGATTTTGTCTTCTTCTCTTACAGTACTTGATGCTTTAGAATTGTATTGAAAAGGGTAACTCATATTTTGGTCAATCTTGGACTTTGAATATCTTAATACTTCATTCAAAATTACTTCTCCAGCCATCATAATATTCTGTATTTTGAGTAGACGCTTGATTAGCTTCGCTGGACGCTTCTTAAAAGATAAGGAGCTTGGTTATCCCTGGGCACATTCACACGGCAGTTTAACTCGTAGTATTCTAACCAGTTAGCGCATTACGCTTCTTTGACTCTGTTCCTGGCCGAATTAGGATTCGATGTCCGCATGAAACATGTATATATGGATATTAGGTTTATTAGGAACTAATTTCATCCAATTCGGACACCTACAACTCAATATATGGACATCAGACGCTACAAAGGGATTACTATCAGGAACAACATCTTGTCACCAATTTACGGATGCAATTTAACAAAGATAGAGAACGATTTCGCTTATGACCGCTTCATGAGAGTTGCAGATATTACTCTCCGCCTTGCAACCATACCCAGATCGATGTATCTGCACATCTAAAGCTCTAGAAATTGTCAGCAGACGCTTGCATGTTCTTACTATCACGAACAGTATCGCATCTCAAGCTTGAAGAAGGAATTTCACTCTGATAGAGATTGATTCAGATCTCGACTTCTTCAGGAAACATGTAGGTATTTCTCTTATCTTTCTAACCAAACCAAGACCGCTACATTTGTACAAGCGTACATCAAAATACGACATTTCAGACGCTTGATTGTTTGCGGCAGGCTCTTGACTTCAATCTTCAGTGTTTTTGCTTTTGCAGCTTTTGTACTTTTGTCTTTGTCCAAGCTTTTCTTCTCAATCTTCTGTTATGATTGCTTATGCTTTTGCCTTCTTCTATTACAGTATTTGATGCTTCAGAGCTTTTTTGAAAAGGGTACCTCATTTTCTGGTCAAGCTTGGACTATGAATATCTTAATACTTCATTAAAAATTACTTTTCCAACCATCATAATGTTTTGTATTCTGAGTGGATAATTGATTAGCTTCACTGGACGCTTCTGAAATGAGCTAAGCAGCTTGGTTATCCCCTGGGCACATTCACAAGTTTGTTTAACTCGTGGCTTTCGGACTAGTTATTGTATTATGGTTCTTTGACCTTGTTACTGGCCGAATTAGGATTCGATGTCCTCATGAAACTTGTAAATATGGATATTAGGTTTAATTAGACACTAATTTCATCCAATTGGGACACCTACACCTCAATATATGGCCACCAAACGCTACAAAGGTATGAATGTCTGGAACAAAATCTTGTCACCAACTTACAGATGCAATTTAACAAAGACAGAGATCGAATTCACTCTTGACCTTTTCAGGAGAGTTGCAAAAATTTCTCCAAGCTTTCTAGTGATACCAAGATCGATGCATCTGAACACCTCAAGCTCTAGAAAATGTCAGCAGACGCTTGCATGTCCTTAATGTCACGAACAGTATCGCATCTCAAACTTGAAGAAGGAATTTCAATCAGATAGAGAATGATTCAGATCTCGACTTCTTCAGGAAACATGTAGGTATAACCAAGATCGCTACATTTGGTGGAGCGTACATCAAAATACGACGTTTCGGACGCTTGATTGTCTGCAGCTGGCGCTTGACTCCAATCTTCTGTGTTTTTGCTTTTACAGCTTTTGTACTTTTGTCTTTGTCCACACTTTTCTTCTTAGTCTTCTGTTAGGATTGCTTATGCTTTTGCCTACTTCTATTACAGTATTTGATGCTTCAAAGCTTTTTTGAAAAGGGTACCTCATTTTCTGGTCAAGCTTGGACTTTGAATATCTTAATACTTCAATCAAAATTACTTCTCCACCCATCATAATGTTTTGTATTTTGAGTAGACAATTGATTAGCTTCACTGGACGCGTCTAAAATGAGCTAAGGAGCTTGGATATCCCCTGGACACATTCACAAGGTTGTTTAACTCGTGGCGTTCAGACTAGTTGGTGTATTATGCTTCTTTGACCCTGTTACTGGCCGAATTAGGATTCGATGTCGTCATGAAAATTGTGTATATTGATATTAGATTTAATTAGACACTAATTTCATCCAATTCAGACACCTAAACCTCAATATATGGCCCCCAGACGCTACAAAGGTATGACTGTCAGGAACAAAATCTTGTCACCAACTTACAGATGCAATTTAACAAAGATAGAGATCGAATTCCCCCTTGACCTCTTCATGAGAGTTGCAGAATTTTCTCCGAGCCTTCCAACGATACCAAGATCAATGCATTTGCACACCCAAAGCTCTAGAAATTGTCAGGAGCTGCTTGCATGTTCCTATTGTCACGAACAGTATCACATCTCAAGCTTGAAGAAGGAATTTCACTCAGATAGAGATTCAGTCCGATCTCGACTTCTTCAGGAAACATGTAGGTAATTCACTTCTCCTTCTAACCAAATCAAGATCACTACATTTGGAAGAGTGAACCTCAAAATATGTTGTTTCGGATGCTTGATTGTCGGCAGAAGACGCTTGACTTCAATCTTCAGTGTTTTTGCCTTTGCAGCAATTGTACTTTTGTCTTTGTTCACGCTTTTCTTCTTAGTCTTCTGTTAGGATTGCTTATGCTTTTGCCTACTTCTATTACAGTATTTGATACTTCAAAGCTTTTTTGAAAAGGGTACCTCATTTTCTGGTCAAGCTTGGACTTTGAATATCTTAATACTTCAATCAAAATTACTTCTCCACCCATCATAATGTTTTGTATTTTGAGTAGACAATTGATTAGCTTCACTGGACGCGTCTAAAATGAGCTAAGGAGCTTGGATATCCCCTGGACACATTCACAAGGTTGTTTAACTCGTGGCGTTCAGACTAGTTGGTGTATTATGCTTCTTTGACCCTGTTACTGGCCGAATTAGGATTCGATGTCATCATGAAAATTATGTATATTGATATTAGATTTAATTAGACACTAATTTCATCCAATTCGGACACCTACACCTCAATATATGGCCACCAGACGCTACAAAGGTATGACTGTCACGAAAAAAATCTTGTCACCAACTTACAGAAGCAATTTAACAAAGATAGAGATCGAATTCCCTCTTGACCTCTTCATGAGAGTTGCAGAATTTTCTCCGAGCCTTCCAGCAATACCAAGATCAATGCATTTGCACACCTAAAGCTCTAGAAATTGTCAGCAGACACTTGCATGTTCTTATTGTCACGAACAGTATCACATCTCAAGCTTGAAGAAGGAATTTCACTCAGATCTCGACTTATTCAGGAAACATGTAGGTATTTCACTTATCCTTCTAACCAAACCAAGATCACTACATTTGGACGAGCGTACATCAAAATACGATGTTTCGGATGCTTGATTGACGGCAGCAGGCGCTTGACTTCAATCTTCAGTGTTATTGCTTTTGCAGTTTATTTACTTTTGTCTTTGTCCACGCTTTTCTTCTCTTTCTTCTGTTAGGATTGCTGAAGATTTTGTCTTCTTCTCTTACAGTACTTGATGCTTTAGAATTGTATTGAAAAGGGTACCTCATATTTTGGTCAATCTTGGACTTTGAATATCTTAATACTTCATTCAAAATTACTTCTCCAGCCATCATAATATTCTGTATTTTGAGTAGACGCTTGATTAGCTTCGCTGGACGCTTCTTAAAAGATAAGGAGCTTGGTTATCCCTGGGCACATTCACACGGCAGTTTAACTCGTAGTATTCTAACCAGTTAGCGCATTACGCTTCTTTGACTCTGTTACTGGCCGAATTAGGATTCGATGTCCGCATGAAACATGTATATATGGATATTAGGTTTATTAGGAACTAATTTCATCCAATTCGGACACCTACAACTCAATATATGGACATCAGACGCTACAAAGGGATTATTATCAGGAACAACATCTTGTCACCAATTTACGGATGCAATTTAACAAAGATAGAGAACGATTTCGCTTATGACCTCTTCATGAGAGTTGCAGATATTACTCTCCGCCTTGCAACCATACCCAGATCGATGTATCTGCACATCTAAAGCTCTAGAAAATGTCAGCAGACGCTTGCATGTTCTTACTATCACGAACAGTATCGCATCTCAAGCTTGAAGAAGGAATTTCACTCTGATAGAGATTGATTCAGATCTCGACTTCTTCAGGAAACATGTAGGTATTTCTCTTATCTTTCTAACCAAACCAAGACCGCTACATTTGTACAAGCGTACATCAAAATACGACATTTCAGATGCTTGATTGTTTGCGGCAGGCTCTTGACTTCAATCTTCAGTGTTTTTGCTTTTGCAGCTTTTGTACTTTTGTCTTTGTCCAAGCTTTTCTTCTCAATCTTCTGTTATGATTGCTTATGCTTTTGCCTTCTTCTATTACAGTATTTGATGCTTCAGAGCTTTTTTGAAAAGGGTACCTCATTTTCTGGTCAAGCTTGGACTATGAATATCTTAATACTTCATTAAAAATTACTTTTCCAACCATCATAATGTTTTGTATTCTGAGTGGATAATTGATTAGCTTCATTGGACGCTTCTGAAATGAGCTAAGCAGCTTGGTTATCCCCTGGGCACATTCACAAGTTTGTTTAACTCGTGGCTTTCAGACTAGTTATTGTATTATGGTTCTTTGACCTTGTTACTGGCCGAATTAGGATTCGATGTCCTCATGAAACTTGTAAATATGGATATTAGGTTTAATTAGACACTAATTTCATCCAATTGGGACACCTACACCTCAATATATGGCCACCAAACGCTACAAAGGTATGAATGTCTGGAACAAAATCTTGTCACCAACTTACAGATGCAATTTAACAAAGACAGAGATCGAATTCACTCTTGACCTTTTCAGGAGAGTTTCAAAAATTTCTCCGAGCTTTCTAGTGATACCAAGATCGATGCATCTGAACACCTAAAGCTCTAGAAAATGTCAGCAGACGCTTGCATGTCCTTAATGTCACGAACAGTATCGCATCTCAAACTTGAAGAAGGAATTTCAATCAGATAGAGAATGATTCAGATCTCGACTTCTTCAGGAAACATGTAGGTATAACCAAGATCGCTACATTTGGTGGAGCGTACATCAAAATACGACGTTTCGGACGCTTGATTGTCTGCAGCTGGCGCTTGACTCCAATCTTCAGTGTTTTTGCTTTTGCAGCTTTTGTACTTTTGTCTTTGTCCACACTTTTCTTCTCTGTCTTCAGTTAGGATTGCTTATGCTTTTTCCTGTTTCTATTACAGTATTTGATGCTTCAGAGCTTTTTTGAAAAGGGTACCTCATTTTCTGGTCAAGCTTGGACTTTGAATATCTTAATACTTCAATTAAAATTACTTCTCCACCCGTCATAATGTTCTGTATTTTGAGTACACAATTATTAGCTTCACTGGACGCGTCTAAAATGAGCTAAGAAGCTTGGATATCCCCTGGGCACATTCACAAGGTTGTTTAACTCATGGCATTCAGACTAGTTAGTGTATTATGCTTCTTTGACCCTGTTATTGGCCGAATTAGGATTCGATGTCCTCATGAAAATTGTATCTATTGATATTAAATTTAATTAGACACTAATTTCATCCAATTCAGACACCTAAACCTCAATATATGGCCCCTAGATGCTACAAAGGTATGACTGTCAGGAACAAAATCTTGTCACCAACTTACAGATGCAATTTAACAAAGATAGTGATCGAATTCCCCCTTGGCCTCTGCATGAGAGTTGCAGAATTTTCTCCGAGCCTTCCAACGATACCAAGATCAATGCATTTGCACACCCAAAGCTCTAGAAATTGTCAGTAGCTGCTTGCATGTTCTTATTGTCACGAACAGTATCACATCTCAAGCTTGAAGAAGGAATTTCACTCAGATAAAGATTGAGTCGGATCTCGACTTCTTCAGGAAACATGTAGCTAATTCACTTATCTTTCTAACCAAACCAAGATCACTACATTTGGAAGAGCGAACCTAAAAATACGATGTTTCGAATGATTGATTGTCGGCAGCAGACGCTTGACTTCAATCTTCAATGTTTTTGCCTTTGCAGCAATTGTACTTTTGTCTTTGTCCACGCTTTTCTTCTCAGTCTTCTGTTAGGATTGCTTATGCTTTTGCCTACTTCTATTACAGTATTTGATGCTTCACAGCTTTTTTGAAAAGGGTACCTCATTTTCTGGTCAAGCTTGGACATTGAATATCTTAATACTTCAATCAAAATTACTTCTCCACCCATCATAATGTTTTGTATTTTGAGTACACAATTGATTAGCTTCACTGGACGCGTCTAAAATGAGCTAAGGAGCTTGGATATCCCCTGGGCACATTCACAAGGTTGTTTAACTCGTGGCGTTCAGACTAGTTAGTGTATTATGTTTCTTTGACCCTGTTACTGGCCGAATTAGGATTCGATGTCCTTATGAAACTTGTATATATTGATATTAGATTTAATTAGACACTAATTTCATCAAATTCGGACACCTATAGCCCAATATATGGCCACTAGACGCTACAAAGGTATGACTGTCACGAACAAAATCTTGTCACCAACTTACAGAAGCAATTTAACAAAGATAGAGATCGAATTCCCTCTTGACCTCTTCATGAGAGTTGCAGAATTTTCTCCGAGCCTTCCAGCGATACCAAGATCAATGCATTTGCACATCTAAAGCTCTAGAAATTGTCAGCAGACACTTGCAAGTTCTTATTGTCACGAACAGTATCACATCTCAAGCTTGAAGAAGGAATTTCACTCAGATAGAGATTGACTCAGATCTCGACTTCTTCAGGAAACATGTAGGTATTTCACTTATCTTTCTAACCAAACCAAGATCGCTACATTTGGATGAGCGTACATCAAAATACGATGTTTCGGATGCTTGATTGTCGGCAGCAGGCCCTTGACTTCAATCTTCAGTGTTTTTGCTTTTGCAGTTTATGTACTTTTGTCTTTGTCCACGCTTTTCTTCTCTTTCTTCTGTTAGGATTGCTGAAGATTTTGTCTTCTTCTCTTACAGTACTTGATGCTTTAGAATTTTATTGAAAAGGGTACCTCATATTTGGGTCATTCTTGGACTTTGAATATCTTAATACTTCATTCAAAATTACTTCTCCAGCCATCATAATATTCTGTATTTTGAGTAGACGCTTGATTAGCTTCACTGGACGCTTCTTAAAAGATAAGGAGCTTGGTTATCCCTGGGCACATTCACACGGCAGTTTAACTCGTAGTATTCTAACCAGTTAGCGCATTACGCTTCTTTGACTCTGTTACTGGCCGAATTAGGATTCGATGTCCGCATGAAACTTGTATATATGGATATTAGGTTTATTAGGAATTTCGCTTTTGGACTCTTCATGAGAGTTGCAGATATTACTCTCCGCCTTGCAACCATACCCAGATCGATGTATCTGCACACCTAAAGCTCTGTGAATATATGCCTTGACAGGATTAATCTAGTTTTTGATGATTGACAAAAGGAACCGGAAAGTCAAGTATACAAAAAGCGGAAAAGAAGATCAAGGAGATCAAGTTCTTCAAGACTGGGTTATGGGAATTTTTATTTCTTGTAATCGATGTTTGTTAGGATCTTTTTGTAAATGGTTCTAAAGCTCTCATATTTGAAATCAATCACACACACACATTACGTTAACTTAAAAGGCTTTTACTAAAAATAATAGAAATTTCATTATAGCCGTTAAGTTTTCAAACAAAATAATGTACATAATCGATTATGCATATGTCATAATCGATTACACTCAAATCAGGGAAGTCATAATCGATTATGAATATGTCATAATCGATTACACTCAAAACAGAGAAGTCATAATCGATTATCCTAATCGATTATGCTACGAAAGTAAATCAGCGCGTTTTTTCTCAAGGGATAATCGATTATGGACATACCATAATCGATTATGAAGCGACTGCCTTGTTTTTTAAATGGGCTTAACCTAATTCCTATGGGCTTAAAAGTTTTTCTATAAATAGGAATGCCAAGGCAACTCTAAAACACACGAATCCTATTGTGCTCTGAAACTCTGTTTATTTTGTTACTTACTCTCACATATTCACTTTTGATTATTTTTTGAATAGAGAGCTGTACATATCATATAGTTTGAATTGTACTTTGAGCTTCAATTTGTAATCTTTATCTGCACTACTTGAGTGCTACATTCTTCTTCTACTTCTTCTTGCTCTTGGGTGTGAATCCCTTTTTCTTTAAAGAGAAACAATATCTCTTGAACTTGAGGCTCTTGCACAAAGGGAGGTGATATCCCATTATTTTGTGTGGAGAATGCTCTTGGTTTGTAAAGGTTTCTAGCTGCACCTGATTTAAAAGCTACTTATTGAGTGAAAACCTTTGGTGTTTGACCTTGGGGACTGGACGTAGGCCACAGGGTATTTAGTGGCCGAACCAGGATAAATCTGCGGCTCTCTCTCTATCCTTTCATTATTGTCTTCTACCTTACAGCAATTTAATTTATCGTATTTATTTTATTGCAATTTAATTTATCGCAATTTATTTTATTGCAATTTAATTTATCGCATTTACTTTATTGCAATTTAATTTAAGCGATTTATTTTATTGCTATTTACTTTCTAGAATTTATTATTCAAGCAATTTACTTTATAGCGCTTCTAATTTCAGTCATTTATCTTCAAGCGCCGTAATTGCAAAAAGTTTTTCAAAAACACATATCACACACAATTCACCCCCCTCTTGTGTTTGAAGTCACTTGTCAACAAGCTCTAGAAATTGTCAGCAGACGCTTGCATGTTCTTACTGTCACGAACAGTATCGCATCTCAGGCTTGAAGAAGGAATTTCAGTCAGATAGAGATTGATTCAGATCTCGACTTCTTCAGGAAACATGTAGGTATTTCTCTTATCTTTCTAACCAAACCAAGATCGCTACATTTGGACAAGTGTACATCAAAATACGACATTTCGGACGCTTGATTGTTTGCGGTAGGCTCTTGACTTCAATCTTCAGTGTTTTTGCTTTTGCAGCTTTTGTACTTTTGTCTTTGTCCACGCTTTTCTTCTCCGTCTTCTGTTAGGATTGCTTATGCTTTTGCCTTCTTCTATTACAGTATTTGATGCTTCAGATCTTTTTTGAAAAGGGTACCTCATTTTCTGGTCAAGCTTGGACTTTGAATATCTTAATACTTCAATCAAAATTACTTCTCCACCCATCATAATGTTCTGTATTTTGAGTAGACAATTGATTAGCATCACTGGACGCTTCTAAAATGAGCTAAGGAGCTTGGATATCCCCTGGGCACATTCACAAGGTTGTTTAACTCGTGGCATTCAGACAAGTTAGGGTATTATGCTTCTTTGACCCTGTTTCTGGCCAAATTAGGATTCGATGTCCGCATGAAAATTGTATATATTGATATTAGATTTAATTAGACACTAATTTCATCCAATTCGGACACCTACACCTCAATATATGGCCACCGGACGCTACAAAGGTATGACTGTCAGGAACAAAATCTTGTTACCAACTTACAGATGCAATTTAATAAAGATAGAGATCGAATTCCCTCTTGACCTCTTCATGAGAGTTGCAGAATTTTATCCGAGCCTTCCAGCGATACCAAGATCAATGCATTTGCACACCGAAAGCTCTAGAAATTGTCAGCAGACGCTTGCATGTTCTTATTGTCACGAACAGTATCACATCTCAAGCTTGAAGAAGGAATTTGACTCAGATAGAGATTGATTTAGATCTCGACTTCTTCAGGAAACATGTAGGTATTTCTCTTATCTTTCTAACCAAACCAAGATCGCTACATTTGGACGAGCGTACCTCAAAATACGACATTTCGGACGCTTGATTGTCTGCGGTTGGCCCTTGACTTCAATCTTCAGCGTTTTTGCTTTTGCAGCTTTTGTACTTTTGTCTTTGTCCACGCTCTTCTTCTCTTTCTTCTATTTGGATTGCTGATGCTTTTGTCTTCTTGTATTGCAGTACTTGATGCTTCAGAATTTTATTGAAAAGGGTAAATCATTTTCTGGTCAATCTTGGACTTTGAATATCTTAATACTTCATTCAAAATTACTTTTCCAGCCATCATAATATTTTGTATTCTGAGTGGATAATTGATTAGCTTCACTGGATGCTTCCGAAATGAGCTAAGGAGCTTGGTTATCCCCTGGACACATTCACAAGGTTGTTTAACTCGTGGCATTCAGACCAGTTAGTGTATTATGGTTCTTTGACCTTGTTACTGGCCGAATTAGGATTCGATGTCCTCATGAAACTTGTATATATGGATATTTGGTTTAATTAGACACTAATTTCATCCAATTCGGACACCTAAACCTCAATATATGGCCACCAGACGCTACAAAGGTATGACTGTCAGGAACAAAATCTTGTCACCAAGTTACGGATGCAATTTAACAAAGATGGAGATCGAATTCGCTCTTCACCTCCTCATGAGAGTTGCAGAAATTTCTCCGAGCCTTTTAGCGATACAAAGATCGATGCATTTGAACACCTAAAGCTCTAGAAATTGTCAGCAGACGCTTGCATGTTCTTAATGTCACGAACAGTGTCGCATCTTAAGCTTGAAGAAGGAACAGTCAGATAGGGATTGTTTTAGATCTCGACTTGGTTATCCCCTGGGCACATTCAAAAGGTTGTTTAACTCAAGGCATTCAGACCAGTTAGTGTATTATGCTTCTTTGACCCTATTACTGGCTGAATTAGGATTTGATGTCCACACGAAACTTGTATATATGGATATTAGCTTTAATTAGGCACTAATTTCATCCAATTCGGACACCAACAACTTAATATATGGACATCATATGCTACAAATATATGACTATCTTGTCACCAATTTACGGATGCAATTTAACAAAGATAGAGAACGATTTCGCTTTGGACCTCTTCATGAGAGTTGCAGATATTTCTCTCAGCCTAACAACGATACCAAGATCGATGCTCCTGAACAACTAAAGCTCTAGAAATTGTCAGCAGAAGATTGCATGTTCTTAATGTCACGAACAGTATCCCATATCAAGCTTGAAGAAGGAATTTCACTCAAATAGAGATTGATTCAGATCTCGACTTGTTTATCCCCTAGGCACATTCAAAAGGTTGTTTAACTCATGGCATTCAGACCAGTTAGTGTATTATGCTTCTTTGACCCTGTTACTAGCCGAATTAGGATTCGATGTCCTGATGAAACTTGTATATATGGATATTAGGTTTAATTATACAATAATTTCATCCAATTCGGACACCTACACCTCAATATATGGCCACCAGACGCTACATAGGTATGACTGTCAGGAACAAAATCTTGTCACCAAATTACGGTTGCAATTTAACAAAGATAAAGATCGTATTTGCTCTTGACCTCTTCATAAGGGTTGCAGAAATTTCTCCGAGCCTTCCAATGATACCAAGATCGATGCATTTGAACACCTAAAGCTCTAGAAATTGTCATCAGACGCTTGCATGTTCTTAATGTCACGAACAGTATCGCATCTCATGCTTGAAGAAGGAATTTGACTCAGATAGAGATTGATTCAGATCTCGACTTCTTTAGCAAACATGTAGGTATTTCTCTTATCTTTCAAACCAAACCAAGATCGCTACATTCGGACGAGCGTACCTCAAAATACGACATTTCGGACGCTTGATTGTCTGCAGCTGGCGCTTGACTTCAATCTTCAGTGTTTTTGCTTTTGCAGCTTTTGTACTTTTGGCTTTGTCCACGCTCTTCTTCTCTTTCTTCTATTAGGATTGCTGATGCTTTTGTCTTCTTGTATTATAGTACTTGATGCTTCAGAATTTTATTGAAAAGGGTACATCATTTCCTGGTCAATCTTGGACTTTGAATATCTTAATACTTCATTCAAAACTACTTCTCCAGCCATCATAATATTTTGTATTATGAGTAGACGCTTGATTAGCTTCACTGGACGCTTCTTAAAAGATAAGGAGCTTGGTTATCCACTGGGCACATTCACAATGCAGTTTAACTCATAGTATTCTAACCAGTTAGCGTATTACGCTTCTTTGACTCTGTTACTGGCCGAATTAGGATTCGATGTGCGCATGAAACTTGTATATATGGATATTAGGTTTAATTAGGCACTATATTCATCCAATTTGGGCACCTAAAACTCAATATGTGGACATCAGACGCTACAAAGGGATTACTATCCGGAACAACATCTTGTAACCAATTTACGGATGCAATTTAACAAAGATAGAGAACGATTTCGCTTTTGACCAATTCATGAGAGTTGCAGATATTTCTCTCAGCATTCCAACGATACCAAAATCGATGCATCTGAACACCTAAAGCTCTAGAAATTGTCAGCAGACGCTAGCATGTTCTTAATGTCACAAACAGTATCGCATCTCAAGATTGAAAAAGGAATTTCACTCAGATAGAGATTGATTCAGATCTCGACTTCATCAGGAAACTTGTAGGTATTTTTCTTATCTTACAAACCAAACCAAGATCGCTACCTTTGGATGAGCGTACCTGAAAATACGACATTTCGGACGCTTGATTGTCTGCAGCAGGCGCTCGACTTCAATCTTTAGTGTTTTTGCTTTTGCAGCTTTTGTACTTTTGTCTTTGTCCACACTTTTCTTCTCTTTCTTCTGTTAGGATTGCTGATGCTTTTTTCTTCTAATTTTACAGTACTTGATGCTGCTGAGCTTTATTGAAAAGGGTACCTCATTTTCTGGTCAAGCTTGGACTTTGAATATCTTAATACTTCAATCAAAATTACTTCTCCACCCATCATAATATTTTGTATTTTGAGTAGACAATTGATTAGCTTCACTGGACGCTTCTAAACTAAGCTAAGGAGCTTGGTTATCCCCTGGGCACATTCACAAGGTTGTCTAACTCATGGCATTTAGACTCGTTAGTGTATTATGCTTCTTTGACCCTGTTACTGGCCGAATTAGGATTCGATGTCCGTATGAAACTTGTATATATTGATATTAGATTTAATTAGACTCTAATTTCATCCAATTCGGACACCTACAGCTCAATATATGGCCACCAGACACTCTAAAGGTATGACTGTCAGGAACAAAGTCTTGTCACCAACTTACGGATGCAATTTAACAATGATAGAGATCGAATTCCCTCTTGACCTCTTCATGAGAGTTGTAGAATTTTCTCCGAGCCTTCCAGGATAACAAGACCAATGCATTTGCACACCTAAAGCTCTAGAAATTATCAGCAGACACTTGCATGTTCTTAATGTCACCAACAGTATCACATCTCAAGCTTGAAGAAGGAATTTTACTCTGATAGAGATTGATTCAGATCTCGACTTCTTCAGGAAACATGTCGGTATTTCACTTATCTTTCTAACCAAACCAAGATCACTACATTTGGAAGAGCGTACCTCAAAATACAATGTTTCGGATGCTTGATTAGCTTCACTGGACGCTTCTTAAATGAGCTAAGGAGCTTGGTTATCCCCTGGGCACAATCACAAGGCTGTTTAACTCGTATTTTTCTGACCTGTTAGTGTATTATGCTTCTTTGACCTTGTTACTGGCCGAATTAGGATTTGATGTCCGCCCGAAACTTGTATATATGGATATTAGCTTTAATTAGGCAATAATTTCATCCAATTCGGACACCAACAACTCAATATATGGACATCAGATGCTACAAAGGTGAGACTATCCAGAACAACATCTTGTCACGAACTTACGGATGCAATTTAACAAAGATTGAGATCGATTTCGCTTTTGACCTCTTCATGAGTGTTGCAGATACTTTTCTCAGCCTTCTAACCATACCATGATTGATGCATCTAAGCACCTAAAGCTCTAGAAATTGTCAGCAGAGGCTCGCATGTTCTTAATGTCACGAACAGTATCGCATCTCAAGCTTGAAAAAGGAATTTCACTTAGATAGAGATTGATTCAGATCTCGACTTCTTCAGGAAATATGTAGGTATTTCTCTTATCTTTCTAACTGAACCAAGAACACTACATTTGGACGAGCGTATCTCACAATACGTTGTTTTAGATGCTTGATTGTCTGCAGCAGGCGATTGACTTCAATCTTAAGTTTTTTTTGCTTTTGCTGCTTTTGTACCTTTGTCTTTGTCCACGATTTTCTTCTCTTTCTTTTATTAGAATTGCATATTCTTTTGTCTTCTTCTTTTACAGTACTTGATACTTTAGAGCTTTGTTGAAAAGGGTACCTCATTTTCTGGTCAAGCTTGCACTTTGAATATCTTAATACTTCATTGAAAATTACTTCTCCACCCATCATAATGTTCTGTATTCTTAGTCGACAATTCATTAGCTTCGCTGGACGCATCTGAAATGAGCTAAGGAGCTTGGTTATCCTCTGGGCACATTCACAAGGTTGTTTAACTCGTGGCATTCAGACCAGTTAGTGTATTATGCTTCTTTGACCCTGTTACTGGCCGAATTAGGATTCGATGTCCCCATGAAACTTGTATATATGGATATTAGGTTTAATTCGGCACTAATTTCATCCAATTTGGACACCTACAACTCAGTATATGGACATCAGACACTACTAAGGGATTACTATCAGGAAAACATCTTGTCACCAATTTACGGATGCAATTTAACAAAGATAGAGAACGATTTCGCTTTTGACTTCTTCGTGAGAGTTGCAGATATTTCTCTCAGCCTTCCAACGATACCAGGATCGATGCATCTGAACACCTAAAGCTCTAGAAATGGTCAGCAGATGCTTGCATGTTCTTAATGTCACGAACAGAATCGCATCTCAAGATTGAAGAAGGAATTTCACTCAAATAGAGATTGATTCAGATCTCGGCTTCTTCAGGAAACATGTAGGTATTTCTTTATCTTTCTACCCAAACCAAGATCGCTACATTTGGACTAGCATACCTAAGAATATGACGTTTCGGACGCTTGATTGTTTGCAGCAGGCGCTCGACTTCAATCTTCAGTGTTTTTGCTTTTACAGTAGTTGATGCTTCTAAGCTTTATTGAAAAGGGTACCTCATTTTCTGGTCAAGCACGGACTATGAATATCTTAATACTTCATTAAAAATTACTTTTCCAACCATCATAATGTTCTGTTTTCTGGGTGGATAATTGATTAGCTTCACTGGACGCTTCTGAAATGAGCTAAGGAGCTTGGATATCCCCTGGGCACATTCTCAAGGTTGTTTAACTTATGGCATTCGGACTAGTTAGTGTATTATGCTTCTTTGACCCTATTACTGGCCGAATTAGGATTCGATGTCCTCATGAAAATTATATATATTGATATTAGATTTAATTAGACACTAATTTCATCCAATTCAGACACCTAAACCTCAATATATGGCCCCCAGACGCTACAAAGGTATGACTGTCAGGAACAAAATCTTGTCACCAACTTACAGATGCAATTTAACAAAGATAGAGATCGAATTCCCCCTTGACCTCTTCATGAGAGTTGCAGAATTTTCTCCGAGCCTTCCAGCGACACCAAGATCAATGCATTTGCACACCCAAAGCTCTAGAAATTGTCAGGAGCTGCTTGCATGTTCTTATTGTCACGAACAGTATCACATCTCAAGCTTGAAGAAGGAATTTCACTCAGATAGAGATTGAGTCAGATCTCGACTTCTTCAGGAAACATGTAGGTAATTCACTTATCTTTCTAACCAAATCAAGATCACTAAATTTGGATGAGCGAACCTCAAAATATGATGTTTCGGATGCTTGATTGTCGGCAACAGACGCTTGACTTCAATCTTCAGTGTTTTTGCCTTTGCAGCAATTGTACTTTTGTCTTTGTTCACGCTTTTCTTCTCAGTCTTCTGTTAGGATTGCTTATGCTTTTGCCTACTTCTATTACAGTATTTGATGCTTCAAAGCTTTTTTGAAAAGGGTACCTCATTTTCTGGTCATGCTTGGACTTTGAATATCTTAATACTTCAATCAAAATTACTTCTCCACCCATCATAATGTTTTGTATTTTGAGTAGACAATTGATTAGCTTCACTGGACGCGTCTAAAATGAGCTAAGGAGCTTGGATATCCCCTGGGCACATTCACAAGGTTGTTAACTCGTGGCGTTCAGACTAGTTAGTGTATTATGCTTCTTTGACCCTGTTACTGGCCGAATTAGGATTCGATGTCGTCATGAAAATTGTATATATTGTTATTAGATTTAATTAGACACTAATTTCATCCAATTCGGACACCTACACCTCAATATATGGCCACCAGACGCTACAAAGGTATGACTGTCACGAACAAAATCTTGTCACCAACCTACAGAAGAATTTAACAAAAGATAGAGATCGAATTCCCTCTTGACCTCTTCATGAGAGTTGCAGAATTTTCTCCGAGCCTTCCAGCAATACCAAGATCAATCCATTTGCACACCAAAAGCTGTAGAAATTGTCAGCAGACACTTGCATGTTCTTATTGTCACGAACAGTATCACATCTCAAGCTTGAAGAAGGAATTTCACTCAGATAGAGATTGACTCAGATCTCGACTTCTTCAGGAAACATGTAGCTATTTCACTTATCTTTCTAACCAAACCAAGATCGCTACATTTGGACAAGCATACATCAAAATATGATGTTTCGGATGCTTGATTGTCGGCAGCAGGCCCTTGACTTCAATCTTCAGTGTATTTGCTTTTGCAGTTTATTTACTTTTGTCTTTGTCCACGCTTTTCTTCTCTTTCTTCTGTTAGGATTGCTGAAGATTTTGTCTTCTTCTCTTACAGTAATTGATGCTTTAGAATTTTATTGAAAAGGGTACCTCATATTTTAGTCAGTCTTCGACTTTGAATATCTTAATACTTCATTAAAAATTACTTCTCCAGCCATCATAATATTTTGTATTTTGAGTAGACGCTTGATTAGCTTCGCTGGACGCTTCTTAAAAGATAAGGAGCTTGGTTATCCCTGGGCACATTCACACGGCAGTTTAACTCGTAGTATTCTAACCAGTTAGCGCATTACGCTTCTTTGACTCTGTTACTGGCCGAATTAGGATTCGATGTCCGCATGAAACTTGTATATATGGATATTAGGTCTAATAGGAACTAATTTCATCCAATTCGGACACCTACAACTCAATATATGTGTAACACCCCGATTTTCACGTTTTCTAATTCTTCAGTATTTTAACGTCTTTATTTTATTCGAGGTCTTAGGAATGGAAATAAAATATTCCGAGACCATATTCATGCTCGACGATATCGTAGGAAGCTACGATTAAGTTTTGAGTCAAAAACTTAAACGGAGTCCGGTCTGCGTTTTTACACTGACAATATGATTTTACTGCTCAGAAGACCTCAGATAGACCCGTGAACGAGACAGTAAGTCTTAGAATTCGATTATCTACGTTTTGGTTAAATTTCGTAAAAATTTCAGAAAAATCATTTCCTGACCTTCGTTCGGGCGGAATTCTCAATCGGGTGACGAACGGAGCCACATATGGACTTACCGAGACTTGCCAACAGATAATCTTGATATCATAACATCCCAGGACACTTGGGAGAGTATGCCAGAGTCGTCATGACGATCGGGAAAATCTAGACGCGAAATGACCAAAATGCCCCTAACCTTAGTCTTTTGCACTTTTACCATTTTACCCTTTTGGCAAATGACCTTTTTGCCCTTAAGTGACTTGTTTTAAGGCTGAACTCAGCCCTCACACCCTCTCATTCACGCAGCCCAGCCCTTCTTGAAGAGCCAAGAACACCATCTTCAACTTTAGAGAGAAAACACCATTGTTGTCTTGAGAAAAGCTTGAGTTCTTGTTGGAATCACTTGATTCCTTGAGCAATCTTCCATCATTTCAAGGTAAGATCACTTCTATGACCTCTTAGCTTCATTAATCTTTCTTTATTTCAAGATCAATCTTCATTTTCATGAAAATCATTTCTTAGATCCAAAACTTTGAAAATCCATAGGAAATTGTAGAAAAATCCTTTTGAGGTAAGACCAAGTTCTTTGAACTCACCTCATCATTCTCTATCTAAACCCAAGAGCTTATGATTCAACTCTCATCATAGCTCAAAAAGCACATTAGGGCTGAACCCTTCTTGATGATGATGAATAGTGTTTTCATCAAGTTTTGATTTTTAACACTTGATTTCATTCTTAGCTTTCCTAATGCCTTTGAATCCATGAAATGGAAAACCAAGATCAATTCCTAGCTTTATTCTCTTTAGGGTGGCCGAAACCCTCTTTGTGAGAATTGTTGAGTTTGGTTTGATTGTTGTTTAATGTTTGATTGTTTGGTTGTTTGTAGTTGGTGGCAACTATCAGGAGGTTCACAAACCGATCAACCGACTTTGATCTGGGAATCTGCTCTTCAACAGGTATGGGGAGAAGAACCTCATCACACCAAGATGGTGGTGGTGAAGGTGGTTGTTTACTTTATGTGTGGGTGAAACCCTTTAGTTTGGGTTCACTTTTAATTGTTATGTTTTGTTAAGTTCTCTTGGAGAACAAGATTGCCATGATGAGTTTATGCTTTAGTATGTTGTAGTGTGCTTTAGCATATGTTGATGATGAGATGATTGAATGAAAAACCATTTTCATGTATGTTGAAAAACCTACTTTGATCACTAGGTCAAGTATGGACTTTTATTGTTGATTATGAGACCATAATGTGTGATGGACTTGGATGTTTGATTATGATGTAGTAATGTGTATTATGGTTATCAAGATTGTGTAAGTATTGTGAGCCATATTTTGTTTGGTTGATGGAGTAAAACTTCACATTGATTCCTAGTTGGCTTTTAGCCATGGCTTTGAGAAAAGGAAGAACATGAGTAGATCTTGATTAAGTCAAGTTTTGATGTAAAGAAAGTGTTTTCAATAACTTGTGTTTTTCAAAGAAAACCCTAAGTGTCTTTGAATGGAAATTAAAGCTCAAAGTGCTTTCACCAAAGTGAAACATATTTTATACCTTATCCTTAGTCCATGTAGTTAATCAAGGGACTCAAAATAATAAAAGAAGTGGTTTCATGAAGAGAATCAAAATGGTTCCCTAAGGTTGATGTCTTGTTTTGAGGCAACTATTCGCTAAGCGAATTTACTTTCGCTACGCGAAAAACAGGGAAAAGTCTTAGTTGGGCATCACTGCCTCACTTTCGCTAAGCGAATTCAAATTCGCTAAGCGAACCCAGCAAATTTCGCTACGCGAATTACATCTCGCTGAGCAATCCAGAGAAGTCTCCAAAAGAGGTGTAACCGTCTGAACTTTCGCTAAGCGAAATCATTCTCGCTAAGCGAATACAATATATTTCGCTACGCGAATTCTGTCTCGCCGCGCGATCCAGAGGTGTTTCTAAAGAGGTGCAACCGTCTGAACTTGCGCTAAGCGAATTCATATTCGCTAAGCGAATCCAATATATTTCGCTACGCGATTTGTGTCTCGCCGAGCGAACCAGAGGAGTTCCAAAGGAGGCATTACTGCCTCATTTTCGCTAAGCGAATGGAATTCCGCTAAGCGAATTTTATGTTCTAGAATATGCTAGAAATGAAGTAAGTAGTTCAAATGTTGTTTTAAATCAAATGAGTTTTCAACTGTAAAAGTTGTTTGGTTTACAAAAGGAGTTTTCTAACTCAATCTTAAAGTTTTACGGGTGAAAAACCTAAGTTAAGTAATTAACTTAGAGTTGAAGACAAGGGTTAATTAAGTATGGTATGTGGTGGAACAAGACCATGTGCTATACCATTGGTGACTTAGTACATCAACGACTTCATAAGACTTAAGTGAAATCAACACTTGTTTCCTTAATTGAAAAACAAGGGATTAATATCTTAGAAAGGCTTAAAGACTTATCTAAGAGGATTCTCAATCCTTATTCATAATGCTTAGGACTTGAGACATAATTCATAAGACGTAAACACGAACACGAAACGTTTTGATTTTCGAAACAGTAGTTCGATGACGGATCGATGATTCGGATCCAGGTTAATCGTTCAATTGTTTCTGTCTTGTGATGACTGGAATGAGAGAGATCCTGAGGCTGTGCAGGTATGGGACTGTACAGTGGAAGGAATCCTGAGGCTATGCAGGTATGGGACTGTATAGTTAAGGGAAAGCATATAAGAATTGATTGGTACTACCCATATCAACAAGATTTATCTTCTTTTCGGGAGCTTAGAACATAAGAACTTTATAGTTAAGCGTGCTTGACTTAGAGTAATTATGGGATGGGTGACCTTCTGGGAAGTTTCCTAGAAAGCGTGTGAGTGAGGACAAAACACGCTGAAAAGACTTATGTTGGTTTGTGGGGACAGTCGGCGATTCTGAAAGCAGTCTAGATCATTACAAAGGAATCACGAGATATTTATCTGATGGATAAATGTTTTATCCGATGGACAAATGTTTTATAAAACAAAGATGTGTGTAGTTCCTAAGGAAGAGAACCTTAGTGAGCCTTGAGGTTTATCCAATGAATAAACATTGCTTTATCGCATCTGCTTTGTGTAAGCATTGGCATTTCATGTGCATAGTTGTAAGGCCTTGAGCCTAGGAGTTGAGCTTACACCTTGATGCGGGTGCGAATCTTACGGTGACGATCTTCAATGGTCTTTTTGGAGGTATCAGGGTTGGAAGGGCTGACATGTGACCAATTGGTGATTCTTCTGTGTCGTGGCGAATCCGTGCAATACACTGATATCCTCTACTAGATGCCGTACTTTTCATGTTTGGTCGAGAGTGTTACCGTAAAGCCAGATACGTGCACGTTACGAATGTTGTAGCATCTTGCTCATGGCTGGCAGAAACCGGAACATGTCCTCCCATTCACTCTCTCCGAATGTTTTGTTAGCTCCATGGAGTAGGGGTCAGAGTAGTACCCAGTGACATTGACATTGAGTCATATACATTGCATTGCATTGCATGGCTATTGTTGTTTATGGCTATTGATGTTTATGGCTATTAATGTTTACGTTTACTGTTATACATCGCTGTATTGTTTAAGGATGCCTTATATTATGCTGTTAAATGTTTAGCAAGCTATTATGTTGTTAACTGCTTAACATGATTTATATTGAGAACCTTGTAAGCATGTTGGGTACGCTGTTACCCGGTGAGTCGTCCCGTTTTTGCTACTGCTGTTTTGTTGTGTTGATGACGGGAATCTCACCCATATCTGTATGTTTTCTGCTGGTACTTGCTGTTGCTGTTTGAACAGATGGACGTGACGATGGTTCAGTTCTGCAGTCCCTTTGAGTTCGAAGGTGGACTCTTTTGCTGTTTTAGTTTTGTTGTCGGCCAGACTATGTCAGTTTTTGTAGTACCTTTTGGGAGCTATGACTCCTAGTACTTCTTGTATTTCTTATGTCAGTCATACATTAGACTTATGTCTGTATATAGTAATGTTGTTATTTCTGTTTCTGTTTTCTGTTTTCTGTATTATAATACTGTATGTATGTCCTAGTAATGCATAGTGAACCTAAGTTCACTTATTAGTATTATTTATTACCTTTACTAATCCCATTACATCTTTATGAAAAGAAAAGAAAAAGAAAAATCGTATTTTTCTGCATTAATAAATATTTTCGGCCTTATAAACGTTCGGGAATGTGACACTCGGGAAAGGGTGTTGCATTATTTGGTATCAGAGCTGGCCGAGTCTTTTTGGGGTTTGTAGGTTATGGTCTGTCTTGTTTGTGTTGTGTTTTCTCTGATTGTTTTCCGTGTTATTGTTTCTGAGAGAAAACAATGTTGCAGAGGATGATGACTTCGGTCTATCCTTTTGTATTGTTTGTTCTCTGTGTTGTGTTTCTGTGAAGAAGACAACGATTGTTTGTTACTCTCTGCATTATTGTTTCTGAAGGGGAATGATATTGGACAGGGTAGTAATGTTTTTGCTTTCTTGTAAGTTGTCGGTAGCAGAGTTCTTCAGAACGAGTGTTTTCCGACGAGTGCCAGACGAGTTGAAAGACATGGAGTTCCTGCAGCTACGTCAAGGAGGAATGTCTGTCAAAGAATATGCTGATCGTTTTGAGTCCCTGCTGAAATCTTCGAGGTATTTCCATCTTCATCCCGATGAGGAGTGGAAGTGCACAAAGTTCGAAGAAGGTTTAACGGACGAGATTCGAGGAGAGGTGCAACCTCTTAAGGTCAAAGAGTTCTCGATTTTGGTAGATGAATGCTTCGTAATCGAAGATCTGATGAAGACTTGTGGAGGAAGGCAACGTAACTCTGGACCGACTAGGTTCCATAAAGGCACCAATGGTCGTGATGATAGATCTCGATGGAAACCATATTCGAAACAGCAAGGTCAACAACAACGTTCTGTAGGGGGAAGCAGTGGGAGTATTAGTCAATCTGGAAGCGCCCCCAAAGAAGTGCATGAAGTGTGGCAAGTACAATCATGTAACCAGAGGATGCTTGATCAAGGGGATCATATGCTTCAAGTGTGGGAAGCCAGGACATACTTCACGCGACTGTGTGCAATCAAAAGCTAGACGTTCTGTCAACGATGTGCAAATAGTGAAGCCTAAGGCAATGAGTGGAGTTTATACTGGGGATGATGCTGAGACTTCTCAAAAGGAAGATTTGATTCACGGTCAGATCGTTGTGGAAGGTAAAACGTTATCTGTATCTTTCCTTACCCTTAGATTTGGTAATTTTTGCACTCTCTGCAAAGCCTGTTATAACTGCGAAAGTCTGTTTGAACTGTTCTATTTTCCGTAGTGGATAGAACGTTTTTGATTGATTTAATTTGTTTGTCTCTTTCGCAAATGGATTTGATCATAGGGATGGATTGGTTATCTTGTAACTATATCCTATTAGACGGTGCAAACAAAACCTTAGTTTTCCCTGATTCGGATAATTCTGGATTTGGATTGCCAACCAAGGAAACGTTTCTTTGAGAGGAGGAGGAGCAAAACGAATACATGTTACTAACGAGTTTTCGGAAGTCTTTCTTGAAGACGTACCAGGTGTACCGCCAGTTCGAGACGTCGAGTTGTGATCGGTCTTGTACCAGGAACAGGACTATCGTCTATGGCACCTTAGCATATGGCACCTGCTGAGTTGGAAACCTTGAAGGAACAGTTGGTGGACTTATTGGGAAAAACAGTTCGTTAGACCCAGTGTGTCGCCATAGGGAACACCTGTGCTGTTGGTGAGAAAGAAAAGATGGAACGTCTCGCCTATGTGTGGATTATCGCCAGTTGAACAAAGTTACCATTAAGAACAAGTATCTTCTTCCGAGGATAAATGACTTGATGGATCAGTTGAGGGGAGCGGCAGTTTTCTCCGAGATTGATTTGCGATCGGGTTATAACCAGATTCATGAGAAGACAGAAGATATACCGAGGACAGCGTTTCAAACACGCTATGGGCACTACGAGTATCTTGTGATGCCGTTTGGTGTGACGAATGCTCCAGCTATATTCATGGATTACATGAATAGGATCTTTCGTTCATATCTAGATAAGTTTGTCGTTGTTTCATAGACGACATACTCATCTATTCGCGAAACCAAGAAGTACACGCTGAATATCTTAGTGTGATTCTTCAGGTTCTGAAGGAGAAACAGCTGTATGCAAAGTTGTCCAAGTGTGAGTTTTGGCTCGACGAAGTAAAGTTTTTGGGTCATGTGATTTCAAAGGAAGGATAAAGCGTTTGAATGGATTGAAGCCTGTGAGAAAATTTTGCAAGGATTAGAGAGAAGGTTGACTACTTCACCTGTGTTAGTGCTGCCTGATCTCAAGGGAACATTCGTGTTCACACTCCAACGTATTCCTCAATGTATTAGACAATTGAGTGAATTGGTGATATGGTGTCCATTGGTCTGGACATTTTCGTATTACTTCACTGAAAGTTTTGTTATGACAATTTCTTGAGTTATAACATAAACAACTTCTTGATACTGAAAGTTTCTTGATGAAACTTAGTCTAATCACTTTTACTTTTGGTGAAGGTGATCCAGTCTGATTTTTGCCAGACTGTTTATCTTTTGATTCCCAAATTTATTGGAAGGTTCTTATGAAAGAAGGAACTTTATTAGAGTCATGGATGTAAACATGTATTAGCTATGCATTTTTACACTCACGAACCTACTGAAGAGTCTTTTTGCATACTGGATATTCCTATATTCATTCCAGATTGGTAAAATTCTTTTGTTATTTTCTTTTGAGACCAAGACCAGGAAAAATTTCCTTTGTTGAAAATTTCTTTCCCTAATCTTCAGCGATCGAGTGGGTTTAGTTTTAAGTCACGGAATTTCGAGGACGAAATTCTTTTAAGAGGGGTAGGAATGTAACACCCCGATTTTCACGTTTTCTAATTCTTCAGTATTTTAACGTCTTTATTTTATTCGAGGTCTTAGGAATGGAAATAAAATATTCCGAGACCATAGTCATGCTCGACGATATCGTAGGAAGCTACGATTAAGTTTTGAGTCAAAAACTCAAACGGAGTCCGGTCTGCGTTTTTACACTGACAATATGATTTTACTGCTCAGAAGACCTCAGATAGACCCGTGAACGAGACAGTAAGTCTTAGAATTCGATTATCTACGTTTTGGTTAAATTTCGTAAAAATTTCAGAAAAATCATTTCCTGACCTTCGTTCGGGCGGAATTCTCAATCGGGTGACGAACGGAGCCACATATGGACTTACCGAGACTTGCCAACAGATAATCTTGATATCATAACATCCCAGGACACTTGGGAGAGTATGCCAGAGTCGTCATGACGATCGGGAAAATCTAGACGCGAAATGACCAAAATGCCCCTAACCTTAGTCTTTTGCACTTTTACCATTTTACCCTTTTGGCAAATGACCTTTTTGCCCTTAAGTGACTTGTTTTAAGGCTGAACTCAGCCCTCACACCCTCTCATTCACGCAGCCCAGCCCTTCTTGAAGAGCCAAGAACACCATCTTCAACTTTAGAGAGAAAACACCATTGTTGTCTTGAGAAAAGCTTGAGTTCTTGTTGGAATCACTTGATTCCTTGAGCAATCTTCCATCATTTCAAGGTAAGATCACTTCTATGACCTCTTAGCTTCATTAATCTTTCTTTATTTCAAGATCAATCTTCATTTTCATGAAAATCATTTCTTAGATCCAAAACTTTGAAAATCCATAGGAAATTGTAGAAAAATCCTTTTGAGGTAAGACCAAGTTCTTTGAACTCACCTCATCATTCTCTATCTAAACCCAAGAGCTTATGATTCAACTCTCATCATAGCTCAAAAAGCACATTAGGGCTGAACCCTTCTTGATGATGATGAATAGTGTTTTCATCAAGTTTTGATTTTTAACACTTGATTTCATTCTTAGCTTTCCTAATGCCTTTGAATCCATGAAATGGAAAACCAAGATCAATTCCTAGCTTTATTCTCTTTAGGGTGGCCGAAACCCTCTTTGTGAGAATTGTTGAGTTTGGTTTGATTGTTGTTTAATGTTTGATTGTTTGGTTGTTTGTAGTTGGTGGCAACTATCAGGAGGTTCACAAACCGATCAACCGACTTTGATCTGGGAATCTGCTCTTCAACAGGTATGGGGAGAAGAACCTCATCACACCAAGATGGTGGTGGTGAAGGTGGTTGTTTACTTTATGTGTGGGTGAAACCCTTTAGTTTGGGTTCACTTTTAATTGTTATGTTTTGTTAAGTTCTCTTGGAGAACAAGATTGCCATGATGAGTTTATGCTTTAGTATGTTGTAGTGTGCTTTAGCATATGTTGATGATGAGATGATTGAATGAAAAACCATTTTCATGTATGTTGAAAAACCTACTTTGATCACTAGGTCAAGTATGGACTTTTATTGTTGATTATGAGACCATAATGTGTGATGGACTTGGATGTTTGATTATGATGTAGTAATGTGTATTATGGTTATCAAGATTGTGTAAGTATTGTGAGCCATATTTTGTTTGGTTGATGGAGTAAAACTTCACATTGATTCCTAGTTGGCTTTTAGCCATGGCTTTGAGAAAAGGAAGAACATGAGTAGATCTTGATTAAGTCAAGTTTTGATGTAAAGAAAGTGTTTTCAATAACTTGTGTTTTTCAAAGAAAACCCTAAGTGTCTTTGAATGGAAATTAAAGCTCAAAGTGCTTTCACCAAAGTGAAACATATTTTATACCTTATCCTTAGTCCATGTAGTTAATCAAGGGACTCAAAATAATAAAAGAAGTGGTTTCATGAAGAGAATCAAAATGGTTCCCTAAGGTTGATGTCTTGTTTTGAGGCAACTATTCGCTAAGCGAATTTACTTTCGCTACGCGAAAAACAGGGAAAAGTCTTAGTTGGGCATCACTGCCTCACTTTCGCTAAGCGAATTCAAATTCGCTAAGCGAACCCAGCAAATTTCGCTACGCGAATTACATCTCGCTGAGCAATCCAGAGAAGTCTCCAAAAGAGGTGTAACCGTCTGAACTTTCGCTAAGCGAAATCATTCTCGCTAAGCGAATACAATATATTTCGCTACGCGAATTCTGTCTCGCCGCGCGATCCAGAGGTGTTTCTAAAGAGGTGCAACCGTCTGAACTTGCGCTAAGCGAATTCATATTCGCTAAGCGAATCCAATATATTTTGCTACGCGATTTGTGTCTCGCCGAGCGAACCAGAGGAGTTCCAAAGGAGGCATTACTGCCTCATTTTCGCTAAGCGAATGGAATTCCGCTAAGCGAATTTTATGTTCTAGAATATGCTAGAAATGAAGTAAGTAGTTCAAATGTTGTTTTAAATCAAATGAGTTTTCAACTGTAAAAGTTGTTTGGTTTACAAAAGGAGTTTTCTAACTCAATCTTAAAGTTTTACGGGTGAAAAACCTAAGTTAAGTAATTAACTTAGAGTTGAAGACAAGGGTTAATTAAGTATGGTATGTGGTGGAACAAGACCATGTGCTATACCATTGGTGACTTAGTACATCAACGACTTCATAAGACTTAAGTGAAATCAACACTTGTTTCCTTAATTGAAAAACAAGGGATTAATATCTTAGAAAGGCTTAAAGACTTATCTAAGAGGATTCTCAATCCTTATTCATAATGCTTAGGACTTGAGACATAATTCATAAGACGTAAACACGAACACGAAACGTTTTGATTTTCGAAACAGTAGTTCGATGACGGATCGATGATTCGGATCCAGGTTAATCGTTCAATTGTTTCTGTCTTGTGATGACTGGAATGAGAGAGATCCTGAGGCTGTGCAGGTATGGGACTGTACAGTGGAAGGAATCCTGAGGCTATGCAGGTATGGGACTGTATAGTTAAGGGAAAGCATATAAGAATTGATTGGTACTACCCATATCAACAAGATTTATCTTCTTTTCGGGAGCTTAGAACATAAGAACTTTATAGTTAAGCGTGCTTGACTTAGAGTGATTATGGGATGGGTGACCTTCTGGGAAGTTCCCTAGAAAGCGTGTGAGTGAGGACAAAACACGCTGAAAAGACTTGTGTTGGTTTGTGGGGACAGTCGACGATTCTGAAAGCAGTCTGGATCATTCCAAAGGAATCACGAGATATTTATCTGATGGATAAATGTTTTATCCGATGGACAAATGTTTTATAAAACAAAGATGTGTGTAGTTCCTAAGGAAGAGAACCTTAGTGAGCCTTGAGGTTTATCCAATGGATAAACATTGCTTTATCGCATCTGCTTTGTGTAAGCATTGGCATTTCATGTGCATAGTTGTAAGGCCTTGAGCCTAGGAGTTGAGCTTACACCTTGATGCGGGTGCGAATCTTACGGTGACGATCTTCAATGGTCTTTTTGGAGGTATCAGGGTTGGAAGGGCTGACATGTGACCAGTTGGTGATTCTTCTGTGTCGTGGCGAATCCGTGCAATACACTGATATCCTCTACTAGATGCCGTACTTTTCATGTTTGGTCGAGAGTGTTACCGTAAAGCCAGATACGTGCACGTTACGAATGTTGTAGCATCTTGCTCATGGCTGGCAGAAACCGGAACATGTCCTCCCATTCACTCTCTCCGAATGTTTTGTTAGCTCCATGGAGTAGGGGTCAGAGTAGTACCCAGTGACATTGACATTGAGTCATATACATTGCATTGCATTGCATGGCTATTGTTGTTTATGGCTATTGATGTTTATGGCTATTAATGTTTACGTTTACTGTTATACATCGCTGTATTGTTTAAGGATGCCTTATATTATGCTGTTAAATGTTTAGCAAGCTATTATGTTGTTAACTGCTTAACATGATTTATATTGAGAACCTTGTAAGCATGTTGGGTACGCTGTTACCCGGTGAGTCGTCCCGTTTTTGCTACTGCTGTTTTGTTGTGTTGATGACGGGAATCTCACCCATATCTGTATGTTTTCTGCTGGTACTTGCTGTTGCTGTTTGAACAGATGGACGTGACGATGGTTCAGTTCTGCAGTCCCTTTGAGTTCGGAGGTGGACTCTTTTGCTGTTTTAGTTTTGTTGTCGGCCAGACTATGTCAGTTTTTGTAGTACCTTTTGGGAGCTATGACTCCTAGTACTTCTTGTATTTCTTATGTCAGTCATACATTAGACTTATGTCTGTATATAGTAATGTTGTTATTTCTGTTTCTGTTTTCTGTTTTCTGTATTATAATACTGTATGTATGTCCTAGTAATGCATAGTGAACCTAAGTTCACTTATTAGTATTATTTATTACCTTTACTAATCCCATTACATCTTTATGAAAAGAAAAGAAAAAGAAAAATCGTATTTTTCTGCATTAATAAATATTTTCGGCCTTATAAACGTTCGGGAATGTGACACTCGGGAAAGGGTGTTGCAATATGGACATCAGACGCTACAAAGGGATTACTATCAGGAACAACATCTTGTCACCAATTTACGGATGCAATTTAACAAAGATAGAGAACGATTTCGCTTTTGACCTCTTCATGAGAGTTGCAGATATTACTCTCCGCCTTGCAACCATACCCAGATCGATGTATCTGCACACCTGAAGCTCTAGAAATTGTCAGCACACGCTTGCATGTTCTTACTGTCACGAACAGTATCGCATCTCAAGCTTGAAGAAGGAATTTCACTCAGATAGAGATTGACTCAGATCTCGACTTCTTCAGGAAACATGTACGTATTTCACTTATCTTTCTAACCAAACCAAGATCGCTACATTTGGACGAGCTTACATCAAAATACGATGTTTCGGATGCTTGATTGTCGGCAGCAGGCACTTGACTTCAATCTTCAGCGTTTTTGCTTTTGCAGCTTTTGTACTTTTGTCTTTGTCCACGCTTTTCTTATCTTTCTTCTATTAGGATTGCTAACGCTTTTGTCTTCTTCTATTACAGTGCTTGATGCTTCATAATTTTATTGAAAAAGGTACCTCATTTTCTGGTCAATCTTGGACTTTGAATATCTTAATACTTCATTCAAAATTACCTCTCGAGCCATCATAATATTCTGTATTCTGTAGATGCTTGATTAGCTTCACTGGACGCTTCTTAAAAGATAAGGAGCTTGGTTATCCCCTGGGCACATTCACAAGGCAGTTTAACTCGTACTATTCTAACCAGTTAGCGCATTACGCTTCTTTGACTCTGTTACTGGCCGAATTAGGATTCGATGTCCGCATGAAACTTGTATATATGGATATTTGGTTTTATTAGGAACTAATTTCATCAAATTCGGACACCTAAAACTCAATATACAGACATCAGACGCTACCAAGGGATTACTATCAGGAACAACATCTTGTCACCAATTTACGAATGCAATTTAACAAAGATAGAGAATGATTTCGCTTTTGACCTCTTCATGAGAGTTGCAGATATTTCTCTCAGCCTTGCAACGATACCAAGATCGATATATCTGAACACCTAAGCTCTAGAAATTGTCAGCAGACGCTTGCATGTTCTTAATGTCACGAACAGTATCACATCTCAAGCTTGAAGAAGGAATTTCACTCAGATTGAAATTGATTCGGATCTCGACTTCTTCAGGAAACATGTACGTATTTCTCTTATCTCTCTAGCCAAACCAAGATCGCTACATTTGGACGTGCGTACATCAAAATACGACGTTTCGAACGCTTGATTGTCTGCAGGAGGCGCTTGACTTCAATCTTTAGTGTTTTTGCTTTTGCAGCTTTTGTACTTTTGTCTTTGTCCACGCTTTTCTTCTCTGTCTTCTGTTAGGTGTGCTTATGCATTTTCCTTCTTCTGTTACAGTATTTGATGCTTCAGAGCTTTTTTGAAAAGGGTACCTCATTTTCTGGTCATGCTTCGACTTTGAATATCTTAATAATTCAATCAAAAATACTTCTCCACCCATCATAATGTTCTGTATTTTGAGCAGACAATTGATTAGCTTCACTTGACGATTGTAAAATGTGCTAAGGAGCTTGGATATCCCCTGGGCACATTCACAAGGTTGTTTAACTCGTGGCATTCAGACTAGTTAGTGTATTATGCTTCTTTGACCCTGTTATTGGCCGAATTAGCATTCGATGTCTTTATGAAAATTGTATATATTGATATTAGTTTAATTAGACATTAATTTCATCCAATTTGAACACCTACACCTCAATATATGGCCACCATACGCTACAAAGGTATGACTATCAGGAACAAAATCTTGTCACCAACTTACAGATGCAATTTGAGAAAGATAGAGATCGAATTCCCTCTTGACCTCATCATGAGAGTTGCAGAATTTTCTCCGAGCCTTCCAACGATACCAAGATCAATGCATTTTCACACCTAAAGCTCTAGAAATTGTCAGCAGACGCTTGCATGTTCTTATTGTCACGAACCATATCACATCTCAAGCTTGAAGAAGGAATTTCACTCAGATAGAGACTGGGTCAGATCTCGACTTCTTTAGGAAACATGTAGGTATTTTGCTTATCTTTCTAACCAAACCAAGATCACTACATTTGGAAGAGCGTACCTCAAAATACGATATTTCGGATGCTTGATTGCACTTTTGTCTTTGTCCACGCTTTTCTTCTCTTTCTTCTGTTAGGATTGCTGAAGCTTTTGTCTTCTTCTCTTATAGTACTTGATGCTTCAGAATTTTATTGAAAAGGGTACCTCATTTTCCGGTCATTCTTGGACTTTGAATATCTTAATACTTCATTGAAATTTACTTCTCCAGCCATCATAATATTCTGTATTCTGAGTAGACGCTTGATTAGCTACACTGGACGCTTCTTAAAAGATAAGGAGCTTCGTTATCCCCTGGGCACATTCACAAGGTAGTTTAACTCGTAGTATTCTAACCAGTTAGTGCATTACGCTTCTTTGGCTCTAATACTGGTCTAATTGGGATTCGATGTCCGCATGAAACTTATATATATGGACATCAGACGCTACAAAGGGATTACTATCAGGAACAACATCTTGTCACCAATTTACGGATGCAATTTAACAAAGATAGAGAACGATTTTGCTATTGACCTCTTCATGAGAGTTGCAGATATTTCTCTCAGCCTTGCAACGATACCAAGATCGATGCATCTGAACACCTAAAGGTCTTGAAATTGTTAGCAGACGCTTGCATGTTCTTAATGTGACGAACAGTATCGTATCTCAAGCTTGAAGAAGGAATTTCACTCAGATAGAGATTGATTCAGATCTCGACTTCTTCAGGAAACATGTAGGTATTTCACTTATCTTTCTAACCAAACCAAGATCGCTACATTTGGACGTGCGTACATCAAAATATGACGTTTCGGACGCTTGATTGTCTGCAGGAGGCGCTTGACTTCAATCTTCAGTGTTTTTGCTTTTGCAGCTTTTGTACTTTTGTCTTTGTCCACGCTTTTCTTCTCTGTCTTCTGTTAGGAGTGCTTATGCATTTTCCTTCTTCTATTACAGTATTTGATGCTTCAGAGCTTTTTTGAAAAGGGTACCTCATTTTCTGGTCATGCTTGGACTTTGAATATCTTAATAATTCAATCAAAAATACTTCTCCACCCATCATAATGTTCTGTATTTTGAGCAGACAATTGATTAGCTTCACTTGACGATTGTAAAATGAGCTAAGGAGCTTGGATAACCCCTGGGCACATTCACAAGGTTGTTTAACTCGTGGCATTCAGACTAGTTAGTGTGTTATGCTTCTTTGACCCTGTTACTGGCCGAATTAGCATTTGATGTCTTTATGAAAATTGTATATATTGATATTTGATTTAATTAGACATTAATTTCATCCAATTTAAACACCTACACCTCAATATATGGCCACGAGACCCTACAATGGTATGACTATCAGGAACAAAATCTTGTCACCAACTTACAGATGCAATTTAAGAAAGATAGAGATCGAATTCCCTCTTGACCTCCTCATAAGAGTTGCAGAATTGTCTCCGAGCCTTCCAACGATACCAAAATCAATGCATTTGCACACCTAAAGCTCTAGAAATTGTCAGCAGACGCTTGCATGTTCTTATTGTCACGAATAGTATCACATCTCAAGCTTGAAGAAGGAATTGCACTCAGATAGAGACAGGGTCAGATCTCGACTTCTTTAGGAAACATGTAGGTATTTTGCTTATCTTTCTAACCAACCCAAGATCACTACATTTGGAAGAGCGTACCTCAAAATACGATATTTCGGATGCTTGATTGTCGACAGCAGACGCTTGACTTCAATTTTCTGTGTTTTTGCTTTTGCAGCTTTTGCACTTTTGTCTTTGTCCACGCTTTTCCTCTCTTTCTTCTGTTAGGATTGCTGAAGCTTTTGTCTTCTTCTCTTATAGTACTTGATGCTTCAGAATTTTATTGAAAAGGGTACCTCATTTTCTGGTCATTCTTGGACTTTGAATATCTTAATACTTCATTGAAATTTACTTCTCCAGCCATCATAATATTCTGTATTCTGAGTAGACGCTTGATTAGCTACACTGGACGCTTCTTAAAAGATAAGGAGCTTCGTTATCCCCTGGGCACATTCACAAGGTAGTTTAACTCGTAGTATTCTAACCAGTTAGTGCATTACGCTTCTTTGGCTCTAATACTGGCCTAATTAGGATTCGATGTCCGCATGAAACTTATATATATGGACATCAGACGCTACAAAGGGATTACTATCAGGAACAACATCTTGTCACCAATTTACGGATGCAATTTATCAAAGATAGAGAACGATTTTGCTATTGACCTCTTCACGAGAGTTGCAGATATTTCTCTCAGGCTTGCAACGATACCAAGATCGATGCATCTGAACACCTAAAGGTCTAGAAATTCTCAGCAGACGCTTGCATGTTCTTAATGTCACGAACAGTATCGTATCTCAAGCTTGAAGAAGAAATTTCACTCAGATAGAGATTGATTCAGATCTCGACTTCTTCAGGAAACATGTAGGTATTTCACTTATCTTTCTAACCAAACCAAGATCGCTACATTTGGACGTGCGTACATCAAAATACGACGTTTCGGACGCTTGATTGTCTGCAGGAGGCGCTTGACTTCAATCTTCAGTGTTTTTGCTTTTGCAGCTTTTGTACTTTTGTCTTTGTCCACGCTTTTCTTCTCCGTCTTCTGTTAGGATTGTTTATGCATTTTCCTTCTTCTATTACAGTATTTGATGCTTCAGAGCTTTTTTCAAAAGGGTACCTCATTTTCTGATCAAGCTTGGACTTTGAATATCCTAATACTTCAATCAGAATTACTTCTCCACGCATCATAATGTTCTGTATTTTGGGTAGACAATTGATTAGCTTCACTGGACGCTTCTAAAACGAGCTAAGGAGCTTGGATATCCCCTGGGCACATTCACAAGGCTGTTTAACTCGTGGCATTCAGACTAGTTAGTGTATTTTGCTTCTTTGACCCTGTTACTGGCCGAATTAGGATTCGATGTCCGCATGAAAATTGTATATATTGATATTAGATTTAATTGGACACTAATTTCATCCAATTTGGACATCTACATCTCAATATATGGCCACTAGATGCAACAAAGGTGTGACTGGCTGGAACAAAATCTTGTCACCAAATTACAGATGCAATTTAACAAAGATAGAGATCGAATTCCCTCTTGACCTCTTCATGAGAGTTGCAGAATTTTCTACGAGCCTTCCAGCGATACCAAGATCAATGCATTTGCACACCTAAAGAACTAGAAATTATCAGCAGACGCTAGCATGTTCTTATTGTCAAGAACAGTATCATATCTCAAGCTTGAAGAAGGAATTTCACTCAGATAGAGATTGAGTCAGATCTCGACTTCTTCAAGAAACATGTAGGTATTTCACTTATCTTTCTAACCAAACCAAGATCATTACATTTGGAATAGCGTACCTCAAAATACGATGTTTCGAATGCTGGATTGTCGACAGCAGACGCTTGACTTCAATCTTCAGTGTTTTTGCTTTTGCAGCTTTTGTACTTTTGTCTTTGTCCACGCATTTCTGCTCTGTCTTCTGTTACGATTGCTTATGCTTTTGCCTTCTTCTATTACAATATTTGATGCTTCAGAGCTTTTTTGAAAAGGGTACCTCATTTTCTGGTCAAGCTTGGACTTTGAATATCCTAATACTTCAAACAAAATTACTTCTCCACCCATCATAATGTTCTATATTTTGAGTAGACAATTGATTAGCTTCACTGGACGCTTCTAAAATGAGCTAAGGAGCTTGGATATCCCCTGGGCACATTCACAAGGTTGTTTAACTCGTGGCATTCAGACTAGTTAGTGTATTTTGCTTCTTTGACCCTGCTACTAGCCGAATTAGGATTCAATGTCCTCATGAAAATTGTATATATTGATAAATTAGACATTAATTTCATCCAATTTGGACACCTACACCTCAATATATGGCCACTAGATGCAACAAAGGTATGACTGTCAGGAACAAAATCTTGTCACCAAATTACAGGTGCAATTTAACAAAGATAGAGATCGAATTCCCTCTTGACCTCTTCATGAGAGTTGCAGAATTTTCTCCGAGCCTTCCAGCGATGCAAAGATCAGAAATTATCAGCAAACGCTTGCATGCTCTTCTTGTCACGAACAGTATCACATCTCAAGCTTGAAGAAGGAATTTCACTCAGATAGAGATTGAGTCAGATCTCGACTTCTTCAAGAAACATGTAGGTATTTCACTTATCTTTCTAACCAAACCAAGATCACTACATTTTGAATAGCGTACCTCAAAATACGATGTTTCAGATGCATGATTGTCGACAGCAGACGCTTGACTTCAATCTTCAGTGTTTTTGCTTTTGCAGCTTTTGTACTTTTGTCTTTGTCCACGCTTTTCTTCTCTTTCTTCTGTTAGGATTGCTGAAGCTTTTGTCTTCTTCTCTTATAGTACTTCATGCTTCAGAATTTTGTTGAAAAGGGTACCTCATTTTCTGGTCAATCTTGGACTTTGAATATCTTAATACTTCATTGAAATTTGCTTCTCCAGCCATCATAATATTCTGTATTCCGAGTAGACGCTTGATTAGCTACACTGGACGCTTCTTAAAAGATAAGGAGCTTGGTTATCCCCTGGGCACATTCACAAGGTAGTTTAACTCGTAGTATTCTAAGCAGTTAGCGCATTATGCTTCTTTGACTCTGTTACTGGCCGAATTAGGATTCGATGTCCGCATGAAACTAATATATATGGATATTAGGTTTAATTACGAACTAATTTCATCCAATTCGGACACCTACAACGCAATATATGGACATCAGATGCTACAAAGGGATTACTATCAGGAACAATATCTTGTCACCAATTTACAGATGCAATTTAACAAAGATAGAGAACGATTTCGCTAATGACCTCTTCATGAGAGTTGCAGACATTTCTCTCAGCCTTGCAATGATACCAAGATCGATGCATCTGAACACCTAAAGCTCCAAAAATTGTCAGCAGACGCTTGCATGTTCTTAATGTCACGAACAGTATCGCATCTCAAGCTTGAAGAAGGAATTTCACTCAGATAGAGATTGACTCAGATCTCGACTTCTTCAGGAAAAATGTAGGTATTTCACTTATCTTTCTAAACAAACCAAGATCACTATATTTGGAAGAGCGTACCTCAAAATACGATGTTTCTGATGCTTGATTGTCGGCAGCAGGCACTTGACTTCAATCTTCAGTGTTTTTGCTTTTGCAGCCTTTGTTCTTTTGTCTTTGTCCACGCTTTTCTTATCTTTCTTCTATTAGGATTGCTGACGCTTTTGTCTTCTTCTACTACAGTGCTTGATGCTCTAGAATTTTATTGAAAAAGGTACCTCATTTTCTTGTCAATCTTGGACTTTGAATATCTTAATACTTCATTCAAAATTACCTCTCCAGCCATCATAATATTCTGTATTCTGTGTAGATGCTTGATTAGCTTCACTGGACGCTTCTTAAAAGATAAGGAGCTTGGTTATCCCCTAGGCACATTCACAAGGCAGTTTAACTCGAAGTATTCTAACCAGTTAGCGCATTACGCTTCTTTGACTCTGTTACTAGCCGAATTAGGATTCGATGTCCGCATGAAACTTGTATATATGGATATTTGGTTTAATTCGGAACTAATTTCATCAAATTCGGACACCTAAACACAATATATAGACATCAGACGCTACCAAGGGATTACTATCAGGAACAACATCTTGTCACCGATTTACGGATGCAATTTAACAAAGATAGAGAACGATTTCGCTTTTGACCTCTTCATGAGAGTTGCAGATATTTCTCTCAGCCTTGCAACGACACCAAGATCGATATGTCTGAACACCTAAAGCTCTAGAAATTGTCAGCAGACGCTTGCATGTTCTTAATGTCACAAACAGTATCACATCTCAAGCTTGAAGAAGGAATTTCACTCAGATTGAAATTGATTCGGATCTCGACTTCTGCAGGAAATATGTACGTATTTCTCTTATCTTTCTAACCAAACCAAGATCGCTACATTTGGACGTGCGTACATCAAAATATGACGTTTCGGACGCTTGATTGTCTGCAGGAGGCGCTTGACTTCAATCTTCAGTGTTTTTGTTTTGCAGCTTTTGTACCTTTGTCTTTGTCCACGCTTTTCTTCTCTGTCTTCTGTTAGGAGTGCTTATGCATTTTCCTTCTTATGTTACAGTATTTGATGCTTCAGAGCTTTTTTGAAAAGAGTACCTCATTTTCTGGTCATGCTTGGACTTTGAATATCCTAATACTTCAATCAAAATTACTTCTCCACCCATCATAATGTTCTGTATTTTGAGTAGACAATTGAATAGCTTCACTGGACGCTTCTAAAACGAGCTAAGGAGCTTGGATATCCCCTGGGCACATTCACAAGGTTGTTTAACTCGTGGCATTCAGACTAGTTAGTGTATTATGCTTCTTTGACCCTGTTACTGGCCGAATTAGCATTCGATGTCTGTATGAAAACTGTATATATTGATATTAGATTTAATTAGACACTAATTTCATCCAATTTGAACACCTACACCTCAATATATGGCCACCAGACGCTACAAAGGTATGACTATCAGGAACAAAATCTTGTCACCAACTTACAGATACAATTTAACAAAGATAGAGATCGAATTACCTCTTGACCTCTTCATGAGAGTTGCAGAATTTTCTCCGAGCCTTCCAGCGATACCAAGATCAATCCATTTGCACACCTAAAGCTCTAGAAATTGTCAGCAGACGCTTGCATGTTCTTATTGTCACGAACAGTATCACATCTCAAGCTTGAAGAAGGAATTTCACTCAGATAGAAACTGGGTCAGATCTCGACTTCTTTAGGAAACATGTAGGCACTTTTCTTAACTTTCTAACCAAACCAAGATCACTACATTTGGAAGACGTAACTCAAAATACGATATTTCGGATGCTTGATTGTCGACAGCAGACGCTTGACTTCAATCTTCAGTGTTTTTGCTTTTGCAGCTTTTGCAGCTTTTGCAGTTTTGTCTTTGTCGACGCTTTTCTTCTCTTTCATCTGTTAGGATTGCTGAAGCTTTTGTCTTCTTCTCTTATAGTACTTGATGCTTCAGAATTTTATTGAAAAGGGTACCTCATTTTCTGGTCATTCTTGGACTTTGAATATCTTAATACTTCACTGAAATTTACTTCTCCAGCCATCATAATATTCTGTATTCTGAGTAGACGCTTGATTAGCTACACTGGACGCTTCTTAAAAGATAAGGAGCTTGGTTATCTCCTGGGCAAATTCACAAGTAGTTTAACTCGTAGTATTCTAACCAGTTAGCGCATTACGCTTCTTTGGCTCTAATACTGGTCGAATTAGGATTCGATGTCCGCATGAAACTTATATATATGGACATTAGGTTTAATTAGGAACTAATTTCATCCAATTCGGACACCTACAACACAATATATGGACATCAGACGCTGCAAAGGGATTACTATCAGGAACAACATCTTGTCACCAATTTACGGATGCAATTTAACAAAGATAGAGAACGATTTTGCTATTGACCTCTTCACGAGAGTTGCAGATATTTCTCTCAGCCTTGCAACGATACCAAGATCGATGCATCTGAACACCTAACAGGTCTAGAAATTGTCAGTAGACGCTTGCATGTTCTTAATGTCACGAACAGTATCGTTTCTCAAGCTTGAAGAAGGAATTTCACTCTGATAGAGATTGATTCAGATCTCGACTTCTTCAGGAAACATGTAGGTATTTCACTTATCTTTCTAACCAAACCAAGATCGCTACATTTGGACGTGCGTACATCAAAATCCGACGTTTCGGACGCTTGATTGTCTGCAGGAGGCGCTTGACTTCAATCTTTAGTGTTTTTGCTTTTGAAGCTTTTGTACTTTTGTCTTTGTCCACGCTTTTCTTCTCCGTCTTCTGTTAGGATTGTTTATGCATTTTCCTTCTTCTATTACAGTATTTGATGCTTCAGAGCTTTTTTGAAAAGGGTACCTCATTTTCTGGTCAAGCTTGGACTTTGAATATCCTAATACTTCAATCAAAATTACTTCTCCACCCATCATAATGTTCTGTATTTTGAGTAGACAATTGATTAGCTTCACTGGAAGCTTCTAAAACGAGCTTAGGAGCTTGGATATCCCCTGGGCACATTCACAAGGTTGTTTAACTCGTGGCATTCAGACTAGTTAGTGTATTTTGCTTCTTTGACCCTGCTACTGGCCGAATTAGGATTCGATGTCCGCATGAAAATTGTATATATTGATATTAGATTTAATTAGACACTAATTTCATCCAATTTGGACACCTACACCTCAATATATGGCCACTAGATGCAACAAAGGTGTGACTGTCTGGAACAAAATCTTGTCACCAAATTACAGATGCAATTTAACAAAGATAGAGATCGAATTCCCTCTTGACCTCTTCATGAGAGTTGCAGAATTTTCTACGAGCCTTCCAACGATACCAAGATCAATGCATTTGCACACCTAAAGAACTAGAAATTATCAGCAGACGCTTGCATGTTCTTATTGTCACGAACAGTATCACATCTCAAGCTTGAAGAAGGAATTTCACTCAGATAGAGATTGAGTCAGATCTCGACTTCTTCAAGAAACATGTAGGTATTTCACTTATCTTTCTAACCAAACCAAGATCATTACATTTGGAATAGCGTACCTCAAAATACGATGTTTCGAATGCTGGATTGTCGGCAGCAGACGCTTGACTTCAATCTTCAGTGTTTTTGCTTTTGCAGCTTTTGTACTTTTGTCTTTGTCCACGCATTTCTGCTCTGTCTTCTGTTAGGATTGCTTATGCCTTTGCCTTCTTCTATTACAATATTTGATGCTTCAGAGCTTTTTTGAAAAGGGTACCTCATTTTCTGGTCAAGCTTGGACTTTGAATATCCTAATACTTCAATCAAAATTACTTCTCCACCCATCATAATGTTCTGTATTTTGGGTAGACAATTGATTAGCTTCACTGGACGCTTCTAAAACGAGCTAAGGAGCTTGGATATCCCCTGGGCATATTCACAAGGCTGTTTAACTCGTGGCATTCAGACTAGTTAGTGTATTTTGCTTCTTTGACCCTGCTACTGGCCGAATTACGATTCAATGTCCTCATGAAAATTGTATATATAGATAAATTAGACATTAATTTCATCCAATTTGGACACCTACACCTCAATATATGGCCACTAGATGCAACAAAGGTATGACTGTCAGGAACAAAATCTTGTCACCAAATTACAGGTGCATTTTAACAAAGATAGAGATCGAATTCCCTCTTGACCTCTTCATGAGAGTTGCAGAATTTTCTCCGAGCCTTCCAGCGATGCAAAGATCAATGCATTTGCACACCTAAAGCACTAGAAATTATCAGCAAACGCTTGCATGTTCTTCTTGTCACGAACAGTATCACATCTCAAGCTTGAAGAAGGAATTTCACTCAGATAGAGATTGAGTCAGATCTCGACTTCTTCAAGAAACATGTAGGTATTTCACTTATCTTTCTAACCAAACCAAGATCACTACATTTTGAATTGCGTACCTCAAAATACGATGTTTCAGATGCATGATTGTTGACAGCAGACGCTTGACTTCAATCTTCAGTGTTTTTGCTTTTGCAGCTTTTGTACTTTTGTCTTTGTCCACGCTTTTCTTCTCTTTCTTCTGTTAGGATTGCTGAAGCTTTTGTCTTCTTCTCTTATAGTACTTGATGCTTCAGAATTTTGTTGAAAAGGCTACCTCATTTTCTGGTCAATCTTGGACTTTGAATATCTTAATACTTCATTGAAATTTACTTCTCCAGCCATCATAATATTCTGTATTCCGAGTAGACGCTTGATTAGCTACACTGGACGCTTCTTAAAAGATAAGGAGCTTGGTTATCCCCTGGGCTCATTCACAAGGTAGTTTAACTCGTAGTATTCTAAGCAGTTTGCGCAGTATGCTTCTTTGACTCTGTTACTGGCCGAATTAGGATTCGATGTCTGCATGAAACTTATATATGGATATTAGGTTTAATTAAGAACAAATTTCATCCAATTCAGACACCTACAACGCAATATATGGACATCAGATGCTACAAAGGGATTACTATCAGGAACAATATCTTGTCACCAATTTACGGATGCAATTTAACAAAGATAGAGAACGATTTCGCTAATGACCTCTTCATGAGAGTTGCAGACATTTCTCTCAGCCTTGCAACGATACCAAGATCGATGCATCTGAACACCTAAAGCTCCAAAAATTGTCAGCAGACTCTTGCATGTTCTTAATGTCCCGAACAGTATCGCATCTCAAGCTTGAAGAAGGAATTTCACTCAGATAGAGATGGACTCAGATCTCGACTTCTTCAGGAAACATGTAGGTATTTCACTTATCTTTCTAAACAAACCAAGATCACTATATTTGGAAGAGCGTACCTCAAAATACGATGTTTCGGATGCTTGATTGTCGGCAGCAGGCACTTGACTTCAATCTTCAGTGTTTTTGCTTTTGCAGCTTTTGTTCTTTTGTCTTTGTCCACGCTTTTCTTATCTTTCTTATATTAGGATTGCTGACGCTTTTGTCTTCTTCTATTACAGTGCTTGATGCTTCAGAATTTTGTTGAAAAGGGTACCTCATTTTCGGGTCAATCTTGGACTTTGAATATCTTAATACTTCATTGAAATTTACTTCTCCAGCCATCATAATATTCTGTATTCCGAGTAGACGCTTGATTAGCTACACTGGACGCTTCTTAAAAGATAAGGAGCTTGGTTATCCCCTGGGCACATTCACAAGGCAGTTTAACTCGTAGTATTCTAACCAGTTACTGCATTACGCTTCTTTGACTCTGTTACTAGCCGAATTAGGATTTGATGTCTGCATGAAACTTGTATATATGGATATTTGGTTTAATTAGGAACTAATTTCATCAAATTCGGACACCTAAAACTCAATATATAGACATCAGACGCTACCAAGGGATTACTATCAGGAACAACATCTTGTTACCAATTTACGGATGGAATTTAACAAAGATAGAGAACGATTTCCCTTTTGACCTCTTCATGAGAGTTGCAGATATTTCTCTCAGCCTTGCAACGATACCAAGATCGATATATCTGAACACCTAAAGCTCTAGAAATTGTCAGCAGACGCTTGCATGTTCTTAATGTCACGAACAGTATCACATCTCAAGCTTGAAGAAGGAATTTCACTCAGATTGAAATTGATTCGGATCTCGACTTCTTCAGGAAACATGTACGTATTTCTCTTATCTTTCTAACCAAACTAAGATCTCTACATTTGGACGTGCGTACATCAAAATACGACCTTTCGGACGCTTGATTGTCTGCAGGAGGCGCTTGACTTCAATCTTCAGTGTTTTTGCTTTTGCAGCATTTGTACTTTTGTCTTTGTCCACGCTTTTCTTCTATGTCTTCTGTTAGGAGTGCTTATGCATTTTCCTTCTTCTATTACAGTATTTGATGCTGCAGAGCTTTTTTGAAAAGGGTACCTCATTTTCTGGTCATGTTTGGACTTTGAATATCTTAATACTTCAATCAAAAATACTTCTCCACCCATCATAATGTTCTGTATTTTGAGCAGACAATTGATTAGGTTCACTTGACGATTGTAAAATGAGCTAAGGAGCTTGGATATCCCCTGGGCACATTCACAAGGTTGTTTAACTCGTGGCATTCAGACTAGTTAGTGTATTATGCTTCTTTGACCCTGTTACTGGCCGAATTAGCATTCGATGTCTGTATGAAAACTGTATATATTGATATTAGATTTAATTAGACACTAATTTCATCCAATTTGAACACCTACACCTCAATATATGGCCACCAGACGCTACAAAGGTATGACTATCAGGAACAAAATCTTGTCACCAACTTACAGATGCAATTTAAGAAAGATAGAGATCAAATTCCCTCTTGACCTCTTCATGAGAGTTGCAGAATTTTCTCCGAGCCTTCCAGCGATGCAAAGATCAGAAATTATCAGCAAACGCTTGCATGTTCTTCTTGTCACGAACAGTATCACATCTCAAGCTTGAAGAAGGAATTTCACTCAGATAGAGATTGAGTCAGATCTCGACTTCTTCAAGAAACATGTAGGTATTTCACTTATCTTTCTAACCAAACCAAGATCACTACATTTTGAATAGCGTACCTCAAAATACGATGTTTCAGATGCATGATTGTCGACAGCAGACGCTTGACTTCAATCTTCAGTGTTTTTGCTTTTGCAGCTTTTGTACTTTTGTCTTTGTCCACGCTTTTCTTCTCTTTCTTCTGTTAGGATTGCTGAAGCTTTTGTCTTCTTCTCTTATAGTACTTGATGCTTCAGAATTTTGTTGAAAAGGGTACCTCATTTTCTGGTCAATCTTGGACTTTGAATATCTTAATACTTCATTGAAATTTACTTCTCCAGCCATCATAATATTCTGTATTCCGAGTAGACGCTTGATTAGCTACACTGGACGCTTCTTAAAAGATAAGGACCTTGGTTATCCCCTGGGCACATTCACAAGGTAGTTTAACTCGTAGTATTCTAAGCAGTTTGCGCAGTATGCTTCTTTGACTCTGTTACTGGCCGAATTAGGATTCGATGTCCGCATGAAACTTATATATGGATATTATGTTTAAATACGAACAAATTTCATCCAATTCAGACACCTACAACGCAATATATGGACATCAGATGCTACAAAGGGATTACTATCAGGAACAATATCTTGTCACCAATTTACGGATGCAATTTAACAAAGATAGAGAACGATTTCGCTAATGACCTCTTCATGAGAGTTGCAGACATTTCTCTCAGCCTTGCAATGATACCAAGATCGATGCATCTGAACACCTAAAGCTCCAAAAATTGTCAGCAGACGCTTGCATGTTCTTAATATCCCGAACAGTATCGCATCTCAAGCTTGAAGAAGGAATTTCACTCAGACAGAGATGGACTCAGATCTCGACTTCTTCATGAAGCATGTAGGTATTTCACTTATCTTTCTAAACAAACCATGATCACTATATTTGGAAGAGAGTAACTCAAAATACGATGTTTCGGATGCTTGATTGTCGGCAGCAGGCACCTGACTTCAATCTTCTGTGTTTTTGCTTTTGCAGCTTTTGTTCTTTTCTCTTTGTCCACGCTTTTCTTATCTTTCTTCTATTAGGATTGCTGACACTTTTGTCTTCTTCTATTACAGTACCTGATGCTTCAGAATTTTATTGAAAAAGGTACCTCATTTTCTAGTCAATCTTGGACTTTGAAAATCTTAATACTTCATTCGAAATTACCTCTCCAACCATCATAATATTCTGTATTCTGAGTAGATGCTTGATTAGCTTCACTGGACATTTCTTAAAAGATAACGAGCTTGGTTATCCCCTGGGCACATTCACAAGGCAGTTTAACTCGTCGTATTCTAACCAGTTAGCGCATTACGCTTCTTTGACTATGTTACTGGCCGAATTAGGATTCGATGTCCGCATGAAACTTGGATATATGTATATTTGGTTTAATTAGGAACTAATTTCATCCAATTCGGACACCTACAACTCAATATATGGGCATCAGACGCTACAAAGGGATTACTATCAAGAACAACATCTTGTCACCAATTTACGGATGCAATTTAACAAAGATAGAGAACGATTTCGCTTTTGACCTCTACATGAGAGTTGCAGATATTTCTCTCAGCGTTGCAACGATACCATGATCGATGTATATGAACACCTAAAGTTCTAGAAATTGTCAGCAGACGCTTGCATGTTCTTAATGTCACGAACAGTATCGCATCTCAAGCTTGAAGAAGGAATTTCACTCAGATAGAGATTGATACGGATCTCGACTTCTTCAGGAAACATGTAGGTATTTCTCTTATCTTTCTAACCAAACTAAGATCGCTACATTTGGACGTGCGTACACCAAAATATGACGTTTTGGACGCTTGATTGTCTGCAGCAGGCACTTGATTTCAATCTTCAGTGTTTTTGCTTTTGCAGCTTTTGTACTTTTGTCTTTGTCCACGCTTTTCTTCTCTGTCATCCGTTAGGATTGCTTATGCATTTTCCTTCTTCTATTACAGTATTTGATGCTTCAGAGCTTTTTTGAAAATGATACCTCATTTTCTGGTCAAACATGGACTTTGAATATCTTAATACTTCAATCAAAAATACTTCTCCACCCATCATAATGTTCTGTATTTTGAGCAGACAATTGATTAGCTTCATTGGACGATTTTAAAATGAGCTAAGGAGCTTGGATATCCCCTGGGCACATTCACAAGGTTGTTTAACTCGTGGCATTCAGACTAGTTAGTGTATTATGCTTCTTTGACCCTGTTACTGGCCGAATTAGGATTTGATATCGTCATGAAAATTGTATATATTGATATTAGATTTAATTAGACACTAATTTCATCCAATTTGGACACCTACACCTCAATATATGGCCACCAGATGCTACAAAGGTATGACTATCAGGAACAAAATCTTGTCACCAACTTACAGATGCAATTTAACAAAGATAGAGATCGAATTACCTCTTGACCTCTTCATGAGAGTTGCAGAATTTTCTCCTAGCCTTCCAGCGATACCAAGATCAATGCATTTGCACACCTAAAGCTCTAGAAATTGTCAGCAGACGCTTGCATGTTCTTATTGTCACGAACAGTATCACATCTCAAGCTTGAAGAAGGAATTTCACTCAGATAGAGATTGAGTCAGATCTCGACTTCTTCATGAAGCATGTAGGTATTTCACTTATCTTTCTAACCAAACCAAGATCACTACATTTAGAAGAGCGTACCTCAAAATACGATGTTTCGGATGCTTGATTGTCGACAGCAGACGCTTGACTTCAATCTTCAGTGTTTTTGCTTTTGCAGCTTTTGTACTTTTGTCTTTGTCCACACTTTTCTTCTCTTTCTTCTGTTAGGATTGCTGAAGCTTTTATCTTCTTCTCTTATAGTACTTGATGCTTCAAAATTTTATTGAAAAGGGTACCTCATTTTCTGGTCAATCTTGGACTTTGAATATCTTAATACTTCATTGAAATTTACTTCTCCAGCCATCATAATATTCTGTATTCTGAGTAGACGCTTGATTAGCTACACTGGACGATTCTTAAAAGATAAGGAGCTTGGTTATCCCCTGGGCACATTCACAAGGTAGTTTAACTCGTAGTATTCAAACCAGTTAGCGCATTACGCTTCTTTGACTCAGTTACTGGCCGAATTAGGATTCGATGTCCGCATGAAACTTGGATATATGTATATTTGGTTTAATTTGGAACTAATTTCATCCAATTCGGACACCTACAACTCAATATATGGACATCAGACGCTACAAAGGGATTACTATCAAGAACAACATCCTGTCACCAATTTACGGATGCAATTTAACAAAGATAGAGAACGATTTCGCTTTTGACCTCTTCATGAGAGTTGCAGATATTTCTCTCAGCCTTGCAAAGATACTAAGATCGATTCATCTGAACACCTAAAGCTCTAGAAATTATCAGCAGACGCTTGCATGTTCTTAATGTCACGAACAGTATCGCATCTCAAGCTTGAAGAAGGAATTTCACTCAGATAGAGATTGATACGGATCTCGACTTCTTCAGGAAACATGTAGGTATTTCTCTTATCTTTCTAACCAAACCAAGATCGCTACATTTGGACATGCGTACACCAAAATACGACGTTTCGGACGCTTGATTGTCTGCAGCAGGCACTTGACTTCAATCTTCAGTGTTTTTGCTTTTGCAGCTTTTGTACTTTTGTCTTTGTCCACGCTTTTCTTCTCTGTCATCCGTTAGGATTGCTTATGCATTTTCCTTCTTCTATTACAGTATTTGATGCTTCAGAGCTTTTTTGAAAATGGTACCTCATTTTCTGGTCAAACATGGACTTTGAATATCTTAATACTTCCATCAAAAATACTTCTCCACCCATCATAATGTTCTGTATTTTGAGCAGACAATTGATTAGCTTCATTGGACGATTCTAAAATGAGCTAAGGAGCTTGGATATCCCCTGGGCACATTCACAAGGTTGTTTAACTCGTGGCCTTCAGACTAGTTAGTGTATTATGCTTCTTTGACCCTGTTACTGGCCGAATTAGGATTTGATATCGTCATGAAAATTGTATATATTGATATTAGATTTAATTAGACACTAATTTCATCCAATTTGGACACCTACACCTCAATATATGGCCACCAGATGCTACAAAGGTATGACTATCAGGAACAAAATCTTGTCACCAACTTACAGATGCAATTTAACAAAGATAGAGATCGAATTACCTCTTGACCTCTTCATGAGAGTTGCAGAATTTTCTCCGAGCCTTCCAGCGATACCAAGATCAATGCATTTGCACAGCTAAAGCTCTAGAAATTGTCAGCAGACGCTTGCATGTTCTTATTGTCACGAACAGTATCACATCTCAAGCTTGAAGAAGGAATTTCAGTCAGATAGAGATTGAGTCAGATCTCGACTTCTTCATGAAGCATGTAGGTATTTCACTTATATTTCTAACCAAACCAAGATCACTACATTTAGAAGAGCGTACCTCAAAATACGATGTTTCGGATGCTTGATTGTCGACAACAGACGCTTGACTTCAATCTTCAGTGTTTTTGCTTTTGCATCTTTTGTACTTTTGTCTTTGTCCATACTTTTCTTCTCTTTCTTCTGTTAGGATTGCTGAAGCTTTTGTCTTCTTCTGTGATAGTACTTGATGCTTCAGAATTTTATCGAAAAGGGTACCTCATTTTCTGGTCAATCTTGGACTTTGAATATCTTAATACTTCATTGAAAATTACTTCTCCAGCCATCATATTATTCTGTATTCTTAGTAGATGCTTGATTAGCTTCACTGGACGCTTCTTAAAAGATAAGGAGCTTGGTTATCCCCTGGGCACATTCACAAGGTAGTTTAACTCGTAGTATTCTAACCAGTGAGCGCATTACGCTTCTTTGACTCTGTTACTGGCCGAATTAGGATTCGATGTCCGCTTGAAACTTGTATATATGGATATTAGGTTTAATTAGGAACTAATTTCATCCAATTCCGACAACTACAACTCAATATATGGACATCAGACGCTACAAAGGGATTACTATCAGGAACAACATCTTATTTCTAATTTACGGATTTAATTTAACAAAGATAGAGAAGGATTATGCTTTTGACCTCTTCATGAGAGTTGCAGATATTTCTCTCAGCCTTGCAACGATACTAAGATCGATGCATCTGAACACCTAAAGCTCTAGAAATTATCAGCAGATGCTTGCATGTTCTTAATGTCCCGAACAGTATCGCATCTCAAACTTGAAGAAGGAATTTCACTCAGAAAGAGATTGATTGAGATCTCGACTTCTTAAGGAAATATGTAGGTATTTCTCTTATCTTTCTAAACAAAGAAAGATCGCTACATTTGGACGTGCGGAAATCAAAATACCACGTTTCGGACGCTTGATTGTCTGCAACAGGCGCTTGACTTCAATCTTCAGTGTTTTTGCTTTTGCTGCTTTTGTACTTTTGTCTTTGTGCACTCATTTCTTCTCTGTCTTATGTTAGGATTGCTTATGCATTTTCCTTCTTCTATTACAGTATTTGATGCTTCAGAGCTTTTTTGAAAAGGGTACCTCATTTTCTGGTCAAGCGTGGACTTTGAATATCTTAATACTTCAATCAAAAATACTTCTCCACCCATTATAATGTTCTGTATTTTGAGCAGACAATTGATTAGTTTCACTGGACGATTCTAAAATGAGCTAAGGAGCTTGGATATCCCCTGGGCACATTCACAAGGTTGTTTAACTCGTGGCATTCAGATTAGTTAGTGTATTATGCTTCTTTGACCCTGTTACTGGCCGAATTAGTATTCGATGTCTTTATGAAAATTGTATATGTTGATATTAGATTTAATTAGACACTAATTTCATCCAATTTGGACACCTGCACCTCAATATATGGCCACCAGACGCTACAAAGGTATGACTATCAGGAACAAAATCTTGTCACCAACTTACAGATGGAATTTAAAAAAGATAGAGATCGAATTCCCACTTGACCTCTTCATGAGAGTTGCAGAATTTTCTACGAGCCTTCAAACGATACCAAGATCAATGCATTTGCACACCTAAAGCTCTAGAAATTGTCAGCAGATGGTTGCATGTTCTTATTGTCACGAACAATATCACATCTCAAGCTTGAAGAAGGAATTTCACTCAGATAGAGACTGAGTCAGATCTCGACTTCTTCAGGAAACATGTAGGTATTTTGCTTATCTTTCTAACGAAACCAAGATCACTACATTTGGAAGAGCGTACCTCAAAATACGATGTTTCGGATGCTTGATTGTCGACAGCAGACGCTTGACTTCCATCTTCAGTGTTTTTGCTTTTGCAGCTTTTGTACTTTTGTCTTTGTCCACGCTTTTCTTCTCTTTCTTCTGTTAGGATTGCTGAATATTTTGTCTTCTTCTCTTATAGTACTTGATGCTTCAGAATTTTATTGAAAAGGGTACCTCATTTTCTGGTCAATCTTGGTCTTTGAATATCTTAATACTTCATTGAAAATTACTTCTCCAGCCATCATAATATTCTGTATTCTGAGTAGACGCTTGATTAGCTTCACTGGACGCTTCTTAAAAGATTAGGAGCTTGGTTATCCCTTGGGCACATTCACAAGGTAGTTTAACTCGTAGTATTCTAACCAGTTAGCGCATTAAGCTTCTTTAACTCTGTTACTGGCCGAATTAGGACAACAATTCGAACACCTACAACTCAATATATGGACATCAGACGCTAGAAAGGGATTACTTTCAGGAACAACATCTTGTCACCAATTTACGGATGCAATTTAACAAAGATAGAGAACGATTTTGCTTTTGACCCCTTCATAAGAGTTGTGTAACACCCCGGTTTTCTTAATCTTTTAATTAATCAGTAATTAATTAATTGTATTTTATTTGAGGGTCTAGAAACTTTAATAAATTATTCCGAGGCCATAGTCACGCTCTACGCTATCGTAGGAAGCTATGGTTAAGTTTTGGGTCGAAAACTCAGACGGAGCCCGGTCTGCGTTTTTCCTTGACAGTAGTGCTTTACTACTATCGAGACCTAATTTGGACCCGTGAACGAGACAGTTAGTCTTAGAATCACATTTCCTACACTTTCGAAAAAGTTCGTCCTGACGTTCGAAAATAAAAATAATATTATTATATTCAGGCCGATAATCGTTCTAGGAGACGATTCGAGTTGTCTTAGGGTTTTTCGAGAACCTTGAGCCAATGATTTTCATACCAGGGCTATGTTAAATCATTTGGGGACTCCTACAAATGTCGTGAGGATTTTCAAATTATCGGGACGTGAATTGACCAAATTACCCTTGGTTAGTTTTTATTAATTACCTCTTTACCTTTCTTAACCATTAAGTCTTCTTAAATATCAACAATTACCTCACCCACTCACCTTTTCTTCCCCTCATTCACGTGCCCCTGCTGCTGGCTGCTTCTCTCTTCTTCTTTCTTCTTCTTCTTCTTCCTTCTTTCTTCTTCTTCTTCTTCCTCCATTTCTCTATTCTTCCTCCATTTTCACCTCCATTTTTCTCAAGCTTCCACAAGGATATTCAAGCAAGTTTGTGAAGCAAAGTTGATCCTCTCATCATCCTCTATCACCTAGAAGGTATAGATTTCATCCTTGATCTCTCAATCTTTATTTTCACCATTTATTTTCATGAATTTCAATTTCTAGATCTAAACTTCAAAAATCTATAGAAAATTGTAGAAAAATCATTTTGAGACGAAACCAATTCCTATGAGCTAGCATCATTCCCTACTATCATAATCCAAGAGCTTGTGATGAAATAAAATCTCTAGCCTATTTATCTTTTAGGGTCCGAATGGGTGGGTTTTTGGGGGGAAAAATGGGTTTTGTTCTTTGTTCTTGATTCCTCATGTGTCATCCCTTAATCATGTAATCCAAGTGATTAGGAGCCCAAATCCCTATTTTTCATGGTGAGGGCCGAAACCCTACTTTGATGGTTTAAGGGGTTTTGGTTCAAATCTTTGATAATTGATCATTGATTATGCATTAGGTATGCTTAAGGGTCATTGATCCAAGAGTTGGTAGAGTTTCAATATCCCTAGCCTACTTAAGTAATTAAGGGCAGTAGCTAATCCTAGAGATTAGATAGATTATGGTTTCCTTATTTTAATTTCTGGTTGTGTTTTGTTGTATAGACTCGGACAGAATTCGAACATCCGACAGCGCACCTGACTGACAGCTGCGGAGTCGTAGCCGGAGCTGCTCTAGGAAATCATTAAGGTGGGGAGAAAGAACTCATATCGTCGGGAAGGCAAGCTAGTATAGAGTATATATATCTGTGTAGGGAAACCCTAAAACCCTACTAGAGGTTGAGCCCTGGAAAAGTGCCTGGACCCTGGGTGTAGGTACTTTTGGGCTATCACCACTAAGTTGATGATATGACTATTGTAGTTTATTGAGGTTGATGTGTTGAATTGGTTATTTGACTATTTGTTGGTTTTATTTGTTGAACTGCCTACATGATGAATTATTGTTTGACTTTATGATGATAGCTGTACTGGTAGAATTACTGTTGTGATGATAATGTGATTTGATTGATTGAGTGTTGATGAGAGTATGGTGAGCGTTGATGTTGTTCGGGTTGATATCGTTGTGGTCCCGACCGTGGAGCTGTGGCTCGTAGACGCAAGGCGTCGTGATGCTGATGCTGATGTGATGTTGATGATGATGTGATGTTGATGTGATGATTGATGTTGACGTTGATGTGATGCGATGTGTCGTGGTCGTGGACGAGTGTTTAGGCGTGAGGTTCCGATATCAACCTGCGATGGATGTTTGTTGCATTTTCATAACATTTCATACCACAGCATTTGGTCCCAAAGGGGGATGTCCAATTGGGGACGTTACGTAAAATCCCGAGGCGGGATATGATGTGATGTGATGTGATGTGATCCCGACGGGGATGTCCAATTGGGAACGTGATGTATCGGCCGACATGCATATAGGAAAGACAGCATATACATAGGGACTAGTATCCCTCCCATAGGCTTATTCGAGAGAACGATGTTTGAGATGATTGTGGTTGGTGACTTAAGAGATGGATGAGGTTGTGTTATATATGCTATCTGTGTTGTGTGATGTATATATATATGCTGTACTGATGCCCCTCTCCCATATTGATGATATATGTTTCTTATCTCCCGCTATTTTTCTGTATGTGTTGCTCATATTTTATGGGAAGACCCCGAGGAGGAACTAGTTGCTCAAGAGCTGGACGGCATTCCTTACGAACTTGACGCTGGAGGACGTGCCACCGACCCTAGCCTCGAGAGGTTGGGCAATGATAGTGGCTAGCCGGAGAGCTGTCTCTTGGCTTAGTTATGTATTTTGATTTCAGTCTGTACTGATATACACTTATGTAGTACTTTATTACTGTAGCCCTACTGATGGGGCAATGCTGTATATGATATATTTCTTTATATTTTAAGCTGTGTACTCTGAAGCGTAGCGTGCCGTTTGGGTATTTTGCTTCCGCGCTCAATTTTCCGCTTCGCTTCGTTTTAATAAGGCGCGCTAACATTTATTATGCGATTAAGATTAGTTAATATCTTAGGTTCTACTGATGGGACGGCGGGTCGTCTCATTTATTGGTATCAGAGCAATTCGAATTCTAATATCGGACTGTGTGGTTTAGGAAGTATACCAGCATTGACGGTTATGTCCACATTGGGTACTAACTGTGTTCTATTCTTGTTGGGAATAACTAAGGATCTGGGGAATTTCGCTAAGCGAAATATTGTTTCGCTAAGCGAATTTTGCCTCGCTGCACATTTCGCTAAGCGAAATATTGTTTCGCTAAGCGAAATATTGTTTCGCTAAGCGAATTTTGCCTCGCTGCGCGATCCAGAGAAGTTTCAATCAATTTCGCTAAGCGAAATTGATCTCGCCGAGCGATCCAGAGAAGTTCCAATCAATTTCACTAAGCGAAATTGATCTCGCCGAGCGATCCAGAGAAGTTCTAATCACTGTCTCAATTTCGCTAAGCGAAATTGATCTCGCTAAGCGATCCAGACAGGTTTCAAATGGTGCATCGCTGTCTCAATTACGCCAAGCGAATGGATCCTCGCTAAGCGAAATGCACTCAGATTCGCTAAGCGAATTGAGTCTCGCTAATCGAAACCTTGTTCTTGCCTTTTCTCTTGTTTTCTTCATTTTCTTTCATAACTAACAAACTAGATATTAATTTTGTTTTCTTCATTTCCTAACTAATCTTTTACCAGGAAAGAATGGCCAGAGGACGTGGTAGAGGAAGGGGAGCACTAGTTGGAACCGGGAGCCCCGACAGTAGTAGGGATACCTCGGGAGTTGGAGGTAGCGGAGATCAGGACGAAGCGATGAGGGCCATGAGAGATTTGGCCGCTGCAATGCTGCAACAAACACAGCAGAATGCTCAGTTCATGCAGCGACAGGAAGAGAGGGATGCTAGACAACAACAGAATCCGGTCGGAGGAGGTGAAGTTGTAAACACTGGACTGAATGCTTTCATGAAGGGGAATCCTCCCCAATTCCATGGAGACTATAATCCGGAGGCTGCTGAGCTATGGCTGCAAGAAATCGAGAAAGTCTTTGTGGGTATCCAGTGCAGAGAGGATAGGAAGGTTACTTACGCTGCTTTCATGCTAATCGGAGCAGCTGAAGCATGGTGGAAAAACAAACAGAGACTGCTAGAGGCTGGAGGAAGATTACTGACTTGGGAGGTATTCCGTGAGAGCTTCTTGGAGAAATATTTTCCGAGGAGTGTTCGTCAAGAAAAGGGAAAAGAATTCCTAAGCCTGAAGCAGGGCCAGAAGTCGGTTGGAGAATACGCAATGAGGTTCGAGGCGCTACTGAAATTCTCCCAATTTTACCAAGTGCACCCGGATGAAGACTGGGTGTGCCGAAGGTTCGAAGACGGACTAAGGTCCGAGCTGAAGAGGGCCATGTTGCCGTTGAGTACCCGATCATTTCCCGAGCTAGTGGAAAAATGTAACATACTGAAAGGACACGATCAAGAGAGAATTACACAAACTCCAGTAACAAGTGGTGGACCAACCAGGAACTTGGGTCAGAAAGGCCGGGGAGGAAAGTTCCAACCGAGGGCGAAGCCTTACAGTCGCCCAAATCAGCAACCAGCAAACTATGGAAGAGGAAATGCCAGTCAAGGGCAACCAGGATTCTCCAAGTGCTTTCGATGTGGCAGGCCGCATCAAGTGAAAGAGTGTGCTCAGGCACCGAATGTCACTTGCTTCCGTTGTGGCACGTGGGGCCACTATGCCAACGAGTGTCGAACAGGGGACGCCGGTAAGGGCCAAGTTCAACAGCAAGCCGGGAGGGCTCAGAGTGTTGGGACTGGACAACAAATGGTGGGCCAGCAGAACAGGCCGCAGACAACGGGAAGAGTGTTCGCCGTGAGAGGGTCTGAAGCCTCTCAATGTCCCGATCTGATACAAGGTAAGTGCCTAGTTGCGGGGGGACTCTTATCTGTTTTATTTGATTCGGGAGCTACACATTCCTTTGTTTCTTTAGCGTGTGTGGATCATTTGAATTTACCTATTTCATCCTTACCATATAACTTGACTGTTTCTACACCTACGGGTGATTCCCTGACAACTCTGTTTGTCTGTTTAAAATGCCCGGTTATGTTAGAAAACCGATCTTTTCTTGTGGACCTAGTCTGTCTGCCTATGCAGCAGATTGATATTATCTTAGGCATGGATTGGCTTTCGGCCAACCATGTAATACTGGACTGTTCAAATAAAACCCTCTGCTTTTCCAAGCAATCTGGATCATTGCCTGCCAGTGATGGTGTATCGGGAGGTGTACAATCAGGAGAGTGCATGGTGCTGTTTTCTTTAGAAGCCGAAGAGACTCCAAGTCTTGATGCTTTGCCAGTGGTGCGTGAGTTTCCGGATGTATTCCCGGATGATGTGCCAGGACTGCCACCCAAGAGAGAGGTGGAGTTTGCAATCGACCTTACACCCGGAGCCGGACCGATTTCGATAGCACCCTATCGAATGTCCTTAACAGAGTTGGCAGAGCTGAAGAAGCAATTGGACGACATGCTGCAAAAGCAGTTTATTAGACCGAGTGTTTCACCATGGGGAGCACCAGTGCTGTTCGTCAAGAAGAAGGACGGCAGTTCAAGGTTGTGTGTGGACTACAGACAACTCAACAAGGTGACGATCAAGAATAAATACCCATTGCCAAGGATTGACGATCTTATGGACCAATTAAGGGGAGCAACGGTATTTTCTAAGATTGATTTGAGATCCGGTTATCATCAAATAAGGGTGAAAGAAGATGATATACCAAAGACAGCTTTCAGGAGTCGGTACGGACACTACGAATATCTAGTTATGCCTTTTGGTGTGACTAATGCTTCTGCAGTGTTCATGGACTACATGAATAGGATCTTCAGACCGTACCTCGATAAGTTTGTCGTTGTTTTTATCGATGACATCCTTATCTACTCCTTGGACAAGGAAGAACATCAAGGGCATTTGAGGATTGTACTTCAAGTTCTTAAGGACAGACAACTCTATGCCAAGTTGTCGAAGTGCGAGTTCTGGCTGGAGGAAGTACAATTCCTTGGACATGTGATCGACAAGGATGGTATCGCAGTAGATCCTGCAAAAGTAGAAGCTGTGGTCAAATGGGAAAGTCCTAAGACGGTAATCGAGATCCGAAGTTTTCTCGGACTAGCAGGATACTACAGAAGGTTCATTGAGGGATTTTCGAAGGTTGCGTTACCTCTGACGCAATTAACGAGGAAAGGAAAAGCGTACGAATGGACAGAAGAGTGTGAGACTAGTTTCCAAGAGCTGAAAGGGAGGCTAACTACATCTCCGGTACTAGTCTTACCAAATCCATCAATGTCGTTCGATGTGTACTGTGACGCATCGTTCCAAGGTTTGGGTTGTGTGCTTATGCAGGAAAGGAAGGTGGTAGCCTATGCTTCCAGACAGCTAAAAGTGCATGAACGAAATTACCCAACCCACGACCTAGAGTTGGCAGCAATAGTGTTTTCATTGAAGATATGGAGACACTATCTTTATGGCGCTAAATTCAGCGTGTTTAGCGACCATAAAAGTTTAAAGTATTTGTTCGACCAAAAGGAGTTGAACATGCGGCAGAGGAGATGGATGGAATTCATAAAGGATTATGAATTTGATCTACAGTACCACCCAGGAAAGGCCAACGTGGTGGCAGACGCATTGAGTTGGAAATCTTTGCATATATCCGCTATGATGGTGAAAGAACTGGAACTGCTGGAACAGTTCAGGAATCTGAACTTGGACGTGGAGTTATCCAGAGATAAGATAAGTTTAGGAATGATCACTATCACTAGTGATTTTTTGAACTTGATCTGGAAAAAGCAAGGAGAAGATCAGTACCTACAGGAAAAGAACCAGATGGTAGAAGAAGGAAGGACTTCAGAGTTCAAGAAGGGTACTGATGGAATCCTGAAGTGTGGAGACAGGATATGTGTGCCTAAGGATAGTGAAGTTAGGAACATGATCTTGGAAGAAGCACACAAAAGCAAACTGAGTTTTCATCCCGGATCTACCAAGATGTATCAGGACCTAAAGGGAATGTTTTGGTGGCCTGGGATGAAGAAGGAAGTAGCAGAATATGTCCAATCCTGTCTGGTGTGTCAAAAGGCAAAGATTGAACACCAGAAACCAGCAGGGTTATTACAATCACTAGACGTCCCAGAATGGAAATGGGATAGCATTGCAATGGATTTTGTTTCCGGACTACCAAGAACGCAGAAGAGATGCGATGCAGTTTGGGTAATCGTTGACAGGCTTACGAAATGTGCTCATTTCTTGCCGATCAACCAAAGGTATTCTTTGGAAAGATTAACCCAGATTTACATCAGAGAAGTGGTAAGATTACACGGGGTACCTTCGAGTATAATTTCGGACAGGGATCCGAGGTTTACTTCTAGGTTTTGGCAGAGTCTAAATGGTGCATTGGGGACGAAGCTCAGGATGAGTTCAGCTTATCATCCACAAACGGATGGTCAGTCTGAAAGGACGATTCAATCGTTGGAGGATCTTTTAAGAGCTTGGGACGAATTCCTTCCATTGATTGAATTCACATATAATAATAGTTTCCACTCGAGTATTGGCATGGCGCCGTACGAGGCACTGTATGGACGGAAGTGTCGAACACCACTCTGTTGGTATGAAACCGGGGAAAATCAGTTGATAGGACCCGAGATGGTGCAGCGAACGACGGAGCAAGTTAAGAAAATTCGGGAAAAGATGAAAATCGCATGGGATCGACAAAAGAGCTACAGTGACAAGAGAAGGAGACCTTTGGAGTTCCAGGAAGGCGATCATGTCTTTATGAGAGTCACTCCAAGAACTGGAATCGGCAGGGCAATCAAATCAAGAAAGCTTACACCTAGATTCATTGGACCATTTCAAATTCTTCGCCGAATTGGTCCAGTTGCCTACCAAATTGCCTTACCTCCCAACCTATCCAATATTCACAATGTATTCCATGTATCCCAACTCAGAAAATATCATCCCGATCCATCACACGTGATAGAGCCCGAATCAATCCAGGTAAGGGATAACTTAGAATACGAAGCATTGCCTGTACGGATTGAAGACACGAGGGTGAAAGAACTCCGCGGAAAGCAGATTCCCTTAGTCAAGGTCATATGGGATGCTACAACAGGAGATGCCACCTGGGAACGTGAAGAGGATATGCAGCAGCGGTATCCACATCTATTCTAAGGTACGTCGAATTTCGAGGACGAAATTCCTTTTAAGGGGGTAGTAATGTAACACCCCGGTTTTCTTAATCTTTTAATTAATCAGTAATTAATTAATTGTATTTTATTTGAGGGTCTAGAAACTTTAATAAATTATTCCGAGGCCATAGTCACGCTCTACGCTATCGTAGGAAGCTATGGTTAAGTTTTGGGTCGAAAACTCAGACGGAGCCCGGTCTGCGTTTTTCCTTGACAGTAGTGCTTTACTACTATCGAGACCTAATTTGGACCCGTGAACGAGACAGTTAGTCTTAGAATCACATTTCCTACACTTTCGAAAAAGTTCGTCCTGACGTTCGAAAATAAAAAATAATATTATTATATTCAGGCCGATAATCGTTCTAGGAGACGATTCGAGTTGTCTTAGGGTTTTTCGAGAACCTTGAGCCAATGATTTTCATACCAGGGCTATGTTAAATCATTTGGGGACTCCTACAAATGTCGTGAGGATTTTCAAATTATCGGGACGTGAATTGACCAAATTACCCTTGGTTAGTTTTTACTAATTACCTCTTTACCTTTCTTAACCATTAAGTCTTCTTAAATATCAACAATTACCTCACCCACTCACCTTTTCTTCCCCTCATTCACGTGCCCCTGCTGCTGGCTGCTTCTCTCTTCTTCTTTCTTCTTCTTCTTCTTCCTTCTTTCTTCTTCTTCTTCCTCCATTTCTCTTTTCTTCCTCCATTTTCACCTCCATTTTTCTCAAGCTTCCACAAGGATTTTCAAGCAAGTTTGTGAAGCAAAGTTGATCCTCTCATCATCCTCTATCACCTAGAAGGTATAGATTTCATCCTTGATCTCTCAATCTTTATTTTCACCATTTATTTTCATGAATTTCAATTTCTAGATCTAAACTTCAAAAATCTATAGAAAATTGTAGAAAAATCATTTTGAGACGAAACCAATTCCTATGAGCTAGCATCATTCCCTACTATCATAATCCAAGAGCTTGTGATGAAATAAAATCTCTAGCCTATTTATCTTTTAGGGTCCGAATGGGTGGGTTTTTGGGGGAAAAAATGGGTTTTGTTCTTTGTTCTTGATTCCTCATGTGTCATCCCTTAATCATGTAATCCAAGTGATTAGGAGGCCAAATCCCTATTTTTCATGGTGAGGGCCGAAACCCTACTTTGATGGTTTAAGGGGTTTTGGTTCAAATCTTTGATAATTGATCATTGATTATGCATTAGGTATGCTTAAGGGTCATTGATCCAAGAGTTGGTAGAGTTTCAATATCCCTAGCCTACTTAAGTAATTAAGGGCAGTAGCTAATCCTAGAGATTAGATAGATTATGGTTTCCTTATTTTAATTTCTGGTTGTGTTTTGTTGTATAGACTCGGACAGAATTCGAACATCCGACAGCGCACCCGACTGACAGCTGCGGAGTCGTAGCCGGAGCTGCTCGAGGAAATCATTAAGGTGGGGAGAAAGAACTCATATCGTCGGGAAGGCAAGCTAGTATAGAGTATATATATCTGTGTAGGGAAACCCTAAAACCCTACTAGAGGTTGAGCCCTGGAAAAGTGCCTGGACCCTGGGTGTAGGTACTTTTGGGCTATCACCACTAAGTTGATGATATGACTATTGTAGTTTATTGAGGTTGATGTGTTGAATTGGTTATTTGACTATTTGTTGGTTTTATTTGTTGAACTGCCTACATGATGAATTATTGTTTGACTTTATGATGATAGCTGTACTGGTAGAATTACTGTTGTGATGATAATGTGATTTGATTGATTGAGTGTTGATGAGAGTATGGTGAGCGTTGATGTTGTTCGGGTTGATATCGTTGTGGTCCCGACCGTGGAGCTGTGGCTCGTAGACGCAAGGCGTCGTGATGCTGATGCTGATGTGATGTTGATGATGATGTGATGTTGATGTGATGATTGATGTTGATGTTGATGTGATGCGATGTGTCGTGGTCGTGGACGAGTGTTTTAGGCGTGAGGTTCCGATATCAACCTGCGATGGATGTTTGTTGCATTTTCATAACATTTCATACCACAGCATTTGGTCCCAAAGGGGGATGTCCAATTGGGGACGTTACGTAAAATCCCGAGGCGGGATATGATGTGATGTGATGTGATGTGATCCCGACGGGGATGTCCAATTGGGAACGTGATGTATCAGCCGACATGCATATAGGAAAGACAGCATATACATAGGGACTAGTATCCCTCCCATAGGCTTATTCGAGAGAACGATGTTTGAGATGATTGTGGTTGGTGACTTAAGAGATGGATGAGGTTGTGTTATATATGCTATCTGTGTTGTGTGATGTATATATATATATGCTGTACTGATGCCCCTCTCCCATATTGATGATATATGTTTCTTATCTCCCGCTATTTTTCTGTATGTGTTGCTCATATTTTATGGGAAGACCCCGAGGAGGAACTAGTTGCTCAAGAGCTGGACGGCATTCCTTACGAACTTGACGCTGGAGGACGTGCCACCGACCCTAGCCTCGAGAGGTTGGGCAATGATAGTGGCTAGCCGGAGAGCTGTCTCTTGGCTTAGTTATGTATTTTGATTTCAGTCTGTACTGATATACACTTATGTAGTACTTTATTACTGTAGCCCTACTGATGGGGCAATGCTGTATTTGATATATTTCTTTATATTTTAAGCTGTGTACTCTGAAGCGTAGCGTGCCGTTTATTGTTTTGCTTCCACGCTCAATTTTCCGCTTCGCTTCGTTTTAATAAGGCGCGCTAACATTTATTATGCGATTAAGATTAGTTAATATCTTAGGTTCTACTGATGGGACGGCGGGTCGTCTCATTTATTGGTATCAGAGCAGTTCGAATTCTAATATCGGACTGTGTGGTTTAGGAAGTATACCAGCATTGACGGTTATGTCCACATTGGGTACTAACTGTGTTCTATTCTTGTTGGGAATAACTAAGGATCTGGGGGAATTTCGCTAAGCGAAATATTGTTTCGCTAAGCGAATTTTGCCTCGCTGCGCGATCCAGAGAAGTTTCAATCAATTTCGCTAAGCGAAATTGATCTCGCCGAGCGATCCAGAGAAGTTCCAATCAATTTCACTAAGCGAAATTGATCTCGCCGAGCGATCCAGAGAAGTTCTAATCACTATCTCAATTTCGCTAAGCGAAATTGATCTCGCTAAGCGATCCAGACAGGTTTCAAATGGTGCATCGCTGTCTCAATTACGCCAAGCGAATGGATCCTCGCTAAGAGAAATGCACTCAGATTCGCTAAGCGAATTGAGTCTCGCTAATCGAAACCTTGTTCTTGCCTTTTCTCTTGTTTTCTTCATTTTCTTTCATAACTAACAAACTAGATATTAATTTTGTTTTCTTCATTTCCTAACTAATCTTTTACCAGGAAAGAATGGCCAGAGGACGTGGTAGAGGAAGGGGAGCACTAGTTGGAACCGGGAGCCCCGACAGTAGTAGGGATACCTCGGGAGTTGGAGGTAGCGGAGATCAGGACGAAGCGATGAGGGCCATGAGAGATTTGGCCGCTGCAATGCTGCAACAAACACAGCAGAATGCTCAGTTCATGCAGCGACAGGAAGAGAGGGATGCTAGACAACAACAGAATCCGGTCGGAGGAGGTGAAGTTGTAAACACTGGACTGAATGCTTTCATGAAGGGGAATCCTCCCCAATTCCATGGAGACTATAATCCGGAGGCTGCTGAGCTATGGCTGCAAGAAATCGAGAAAGTCTTTGTGGGTATCCAGTGCAGAGAGGATAGGAAGGTTACTTACGCTGCTTTCATGCTAGTCGGAGCAGCTGAAGCATGGTGGAAAAACAAACAGAGACTGCTAGAGGCTGGAGGAAGATTACTGACTTGGGAGGTATTCCGTGAGAGCTTCTTGGAGAAATATTTTCCGAGGAGTGTTCGTCAAGAAAAGGAAAAAGAATTCCTAAGCCTGAAGCAGGGCCAGAAGTCGGTTGGAGAATACGCAATGAGGTTCGAGGCGCTACTGAAATTCTCCCAATTTTACCAAGTGCACCCGGATGAAGACTGGGTGTGCCGAAGGTTCGAAGACGGACTAAGGTCCGAGCTGAAGAGGGCCATGCTGCCGTTGAGTACCCGATCATTTCCCGAGCTAGTGGAAAAATGTAACATACTGGAAGGACACAATCAAGAGAGAATTACACAAACTCCAGTAACAAGTGGTGGACCAACCAGGAACTTGGGTCAGAAAGGCCGGGGAGGAAAGTTCCAACCGAGGGCGAAGCCTTACAGTCGCCCAAATCAGCAACCAGCAAACTATGGAAGAGGAAATGCCAGTCAAGGGCAACCAGGATTCTCCAAGTGCTTTCGATGTGGCGGGCCGCATCAAGTGAAAGAGTGTGCTCAGGCACCGAATGTCACTTGCTTCCGTTGTGGCACGTGGGGCCACTATGCCAACGAATGTCGAACAGGGGACGCCGGTAAGGGCCAAGTTCAACAGCAAGCCGGGAGGGCTCAGAGTGTTGGGACTGGACAACAAATGGTGGGCCAGCAGAACAGGCCGCAGACAACGGGAAGAGTGTTCACCGTGAGAGGGTCTGAAGCCTCTCAATGTCCCGATCTGATACAAGGTAAGTGCCTAGTTGCGGGGGGACTCTTATCTGTTTTATTTGATTCGGGAGCTACACATTCCTTTGTTTCTTTAGCGTGTGTGGATCATTTGAATTTACCTATTTCATCCTTACCATATAACTTGACTGTTTCTACACCTACGGGTGATTCCCTGACAACTCTGTTTGTCTGTTTAAAATGCCCGGTTATGTTAGAAAACCGATCTTTTCTTGTGGACCTAGTCTGTCTGCCTGTGCAGCAGATTGATATTATCTTAGGCATGGATTGGCTTTCGGCCAACCATGTAATACTGGACTGTTCAAATAAAACCCTCTGCTTTTCCAAGCAATCTGGATCATTGCCTGCCAGTGATGGTGTATCGGGAGGTGTACAATCAGGAGAGTGCATGGTGCTGTTTTCTTTAGAAGCCGAAGAGACTCCAAGTCTTGATGCTTTGCCAGTGGTGCGTGAGTTTCCGGATGTATTCCCGGATGATGTGCCAGGACTGCCACCCAAGAGAGAGGTGGAGTTTGCAATCGACCTTACACCCGGAGCCGGACCGATTTCGATAGCACCCTATCGAATGTCCTTAACAGAGTTGGCAGAGCTGAAGAAGCAATTGGACGACATGCTGCAAAAGCAGTTTATTAGACCGAGTGTTTCACCATGGGGAGCACCAGTGCTGTTCGTCAAGAAGAAGGACGGCAGTTCAAGGTTGTGTGTGGACTACAGACCACTCAACAAGGTGACGATCAAGAATAAATACCCATTGCCAAGGATTGACGATCTTATGGACCAATTAAGGGGAGCAACGGTATTTTCTAAGATTGATTTGAGATCCGGTTATCATCAAATAAAGGTGAAAGAAGATGATATACCAAAGACAGCTTTCAGGAGTCGGTACGGACACTACGAATATCTAGTTATGCCTTTTGGTGTGACTAATGCTCCTGCAGTGTTCATGGACTACATGAATAGGATCTTCAGACCGTACCTCGATAAGTTTGTCGTTGTTTTTATCGATGACATCCTTATCTACTCCTTGGACAAGGAAGAACATCAAGGGCATTTGAGGATTGTACTTCAAGTTCTTAAGGACAGACAACTCTATGCCAAGTTGTCGAAGTGCGAGTTCTGGCTGGAGGAAGTACAATTCCTTGGACATGTGATCGACAAGGATGGTATCGCAGTAGATCCTGCAAAAGTAGAAGCTGTGGTCAAATGGGAAAGTCCTAAGACGGTAATCGAGATCCGAAGTTTTCTCGGACTAGCAGGATACTACAGAAGGTTCATTGAGGGATTTTCGAAGGTTGCGTTACCTCTGACGCAATTAACGAGGAAAGGAAAAGCGTACGAATGGACAGAAGAGTGTGAGACTAGTTTCCAAGAGCTGAAAGGGAGGCTAACTACATCTCCGGTACTAGTCTTACCAAATCCATCAATGTCGTTCGATGTGTACTGTGACGCATCGTTCCAAGGTTTGGGTTGTGTGCTTATGCAGGAAAGGAAGGTGGTAGCCTATGCTTCCAGACAGCTAAAAGTGCATGAACGAAATTACCCAACCCACGACCTAGAGTTGGCAGCAATAGTGTTTTCATTGAAGATATGGAGACACTATCTTTATGGCGCTAAATTCAGCGTGTTTAGCGACCATAAAAGTTTAAAGTATTTGTTCGACCAAAAGGAGTTGAACATGCGGCAGAGGAGATGGATGGAATTCATAAAGGATTATGAATTTGATCTACAGTACCACCCAGGAAAGGCCAACGTGGTGGCAGACGCATTGAGTTGGAAATCTTTGCATATATCCGCTATGATGGTGAAAGAACTGGAACTGCTGGAACAGTTCAGGAATCTGAACTTGGACGTGGAGTTATCCAGAGATAAGATAAGTTTAGGAATGATCACTATCACTAGTGATTTTTTGAACTTGATCTGGAAAAAGCAAGGAGAAGATCAGTACCTACAGGAAAAGAACCAGATGGTAGAAGAAGGAAGGACTTCAGAGTTCAAGAAGGGTACTGATGGAATCCTGAAGTGTGGAGACAGGATATGTGTGCCTAAGGATAGTGAAGTTAGGAACATGATCTTGGAAGAAGCACACAAAAGCAAACTGAGTTTTCATCCCGGATCTACCAAGATGTATCAGGACCTAAAGGGAATGTTTTGGTGGCCTGGGATGAAGAAGGAAGTAGCAGAATATGTCCAATCCTGTCTGGTGTGTCAAAAGGCAAAGATTGAACACCAGAAACCAGCAGGGTTATTACAATCACTAGACGTCCCAGAATGGAAATGGGATAGCATTGCAATGGATTTTGTTTCCGGACTACCAAGAACGCAGAAGAGATGCGATGCAGTTTGGGTAATCATTGACAGGCTTACGAAATGTGCTCATTTCTTGCCGATCAACCAAAGGTATTCTTTGGAAAGATTAACCCATATTTACATCAGAGAAGTGGTAAGATTACACGGGGTACCTTCGAGTATAATTTCGGACAGGGATCCGAGGTTTACTTCTAGGTTTTGGCAGAGTCTAAATGGTGCATTGGGGACGAAGCTCAGGATGAGTTCAGCTTATCATCCACAAACGGATGGTCAGTCTGAAAGGACGATTCAATCGTTGGAGGATCTTTTAAGAGCATGTGTTTTGGAAAACACGGGAAGTTGGGACGAATTCCTTCCATTGATTGAATTCACATATAATAATAGTTTCCACTCGAGTATTGGCATGGCGCCGTACGAGGCACTGTATGGACGGAAGTGTCGAACACCACTCTGTTGGTATGAAACCGGGGAAAATCAGTTGATAGGACCCGAGATGGTGCAGCGAACGACGGAGCAAGTTAAGAAAATTCGGGAAAAGATGAAAATCGCATGGGATCGAAAAAAGAGCTACAGTGACAAGAGAAGGAGACCTTTGGAGTTCCAGGAAGGCGATCATGTCTTTATGAGAGTCACTCCAAGAACTGGAATCGGCAGGGCAATCAAATCAAGAAAGCTTACACCTAGATTCATTGGACCATTTCAAATTCTTCGCCGAATTGGTCCAGTTGCCTACCAAATTGCCTTACCTCCCAACCTATCCAATATTCACAATGTATTCCATGTATCCCAACTCAGAAAATATCATCCCGATCCATCACACGTGATAGAGCCCGAATCAATCCAGGTAAGGGATAACTTAGAATACGAAGCATTGCCTGTACGGATTGAAGACACGAGGGTGAAAGAACTCCGCGGAAAGCAGATTCCCTTAGTCAAGGTCATATGGGATGCTACAACAGGAGATGCCACCTGGGAACGTGAAGAGGATATGCAGCAGCGGTATCCACATCTATTCTAAGGTACGTCGAATTTCGAGGACGAAATTCCTTTTAAAGGGGTAGTAATGTAACACCCCGGTTTTCTTAATCTTTTAATTAATCAGTAATTAATTAATTGTATTTTATTTGAGGGTCTAGAAACTTTAATAAATTATTCCGAGACCATAGTCACGCTCTACGCTATCGTAGGAAGCTATGGTTAAGTTTTGGGTCGAAAACTCAGATGGAGCCCGGTCTGCGTTTTTCCTCGACAGTAATGCTTTACTACTATCGAGACCTAATTTGGACCCGTGAACGAGACAGTTAGTCTTAGAATCACATTTCCTACACTTTCGAAAAAGTTCGTCCTGACGTTCGAAAATAAAAATAATATTATTATATTCAGGCCGATAATCGTTCTAGGAGACGATTCGAGTTGTCTTAGGGTTTTTCGAGAACCTTGAGCCAATGATTTTCATACCAGGGCTATGTTAAATCATTTGGGGACTCCTACAAATGTCGTGAGGATTTTCAAATTATCGGGACGTCAATTGACCAAATTACCCTTGGTTAGTTTTTACTAATTACCTCTTTACCTTTCTTAACCATTAAGTCTTCTTAAATATCAACAATTACCTCACCCACTCACCTTTTCTTCCCCTCATTCACGTGCCCCTGCTGCTGGCTGCTTCTCTCTTCTTCTTTCTTCTTCTTCTTCTTCCTTCTTTCTTCTTCTTCTTCCTCCATTTCTCTTTTCTTCCTCCATTTTCACCTCCATTTTTCTCAAGCTTCCACAAGGATTTTCAAGCAAGTTTGTGAAGCAAAGTTGATCCTCTCATCATCCTCTATCACCTAGAAGGTATAGATTTCATCCTTGATCTCTCAATCTTTATTTTCACCATTTATTTTCATGAATTTCAATTTCTAGATCTAAACTTCAAAAATCTCTAGAAAATTGTAGAAAAATCATTTTGAGACCAAACCAATTCCTATGAGCTAGCATCATTCCCTACTATCATAATCCAAGAGCTTGTGATGAAATAAAATCTCTAGCCTATTTATCTTTTAGGGTCCGAATGGGTGGGTTTTTGGGGAAAAAAATGGGTTTTGTTCTTTGTTCTTGATTCCTCATGTGTCATCCCTTAATCATGTAATCCAAGTGATTAGGAGGCCAAATCCCTATTTTTCATGGTGAGGGCCGAAACCCTACTTTGATGGTTTAAGGGGTTTTGGTTCAAATCTTTGATAATTGATCATTGATTATGCATTAGGTATGCTTAAGGGTCATTGATCCAAGAGTTGGTAGAGTTTCAATATCCCTAGCCTACTTAAGTAATTAAGGGCAGTAGCTAATCCTAGAGATTAGATAGATTATGGTTTCCTTATTTTAATTTCTGGTTGTGTTTTGTTGTATAGACTCGGACAGAATTCGAACATCCGACAGCGCACCCGACTGACAGCTGCGGAGTCGTAGCCGGAGCTGCTCGAGGAAATCATTAAGGTGGGGAGAAAGAACTCATATCGTCGGGAAGGCAAGCTAGTATAGAGTATATATATCTGTGTAGGGAAACCCTAAAACCCTACTAGAGGTTGAGCCCTGGAAAAGTGCCTGGACCCTGGGTGTAGGTACTTTTGGGCTATCACCACTAAGTTGATGATATGACTATTGTAGTATATTGAGGTTGATGTGTTGAATTGGTTATTTGACTATTTGTTGGTTTTATTTGTTGAACTGCCTACATGATGAATTATTGTTTGACTTTATGATGATAGCTGTACTGGTAGAATTACTGTTGTGATGATAATGTGATTTGATTGATTGAGTGTTGATGAGAGTATGGTGAGCGTTGATGTTGTTCGGGTTGATATCGTTGTGGTCCCGACCGTGGAGCTGTGGCTCGTAGACACAAGGCGTCGTGATGCTGATGCTGATGTGATGTTGATGATGATGTGATGTTGATGTGATGATTGATGTTGACGTTGATGTGATGCGATGTGTCGTGGTCGTGGACGAGTGTTTAGGCGTGAGGTTCCGATATCAACCTGCGATGGATGTTTGTTGCATTTTCATAACATTTCATTCCACAGCATTTGGTCCCAAAGGGGGATGTCCAATTGGGGTCGTTACGTAAAATCCCGAGGCGGGATATGATGTGATGTGATGTGATGTGATCCCGACGGGGATGTCCAATTGGGGACGTGATGTATCGGCCGACATGCATATAGGAAAGACAGCATATACATAGGGACTAGTATCCCTCCCATAGGCTTATTCGAGAGAACGATGTTTGAGATGATTGTGGTTGGTGACTTAAGATATGGATGAGGTTGTGTTATATATGCTATCTGTGTTGTGTGATGTATATATATATGCTGTACTGATGCCCCTCTCCCATATTGATGATATATGTTTCTTATCTCCCGCTATTTTTCTGTATGTGTTGCTCATATTTTATGGGAAGACCCCGAGGAGGAACTAGTTGCTCAAGAGCTGGACGGCATTCCTTACGAACTTGACGCTGGAGGACGTGCCATCGACCCTAGCCTCGAGAGGTTGGGCAATGATAGTGGCTAGCCGGAGAGCTGTCTCTTGGCTTAGTTATGTATTTTGATTTCAGTCTGTACTGATATACACTTATGTAGTACTTTATTACAGTAGCCCTACTGATGGGGCAATGCTGTATATGATATATTTCTTTATATTTTAAGCTGTGTACTCTGAAGCGTAGCGTGCCGTTTATTGTTTTGCTTCCGCGCTCAATTTTCCGCTTCGCTTCGTTTTAATAAGGCGCGCTAACATTTATTATGCGATTAAGATTAGTTAATATCTTAGGTTCTACTGATGGGACGGCGGGTCGTCTCAAGTTGCAGATATTTCTCTCAGCCTTGCAACGATACCAAGATCGATCCATCTGAACACCTAAAGCTCTAGAAATTGTCAGCAGACGCTTGCATGGTCTTATTGTCACGAACAGTATCACATTTCAAGCTTGAAGAGGGAATTTCACTCAGACAGAGATTGATCCAGATCTCGACTTCTTTAGGAAACGTGTAGGTATTTCACTTATATTTCTAAACAAACCAAGATCACTACCATTGGAAGAGCGTACCTCAAAATACGATGTTTCGGATGCTTGATTGTCGACAGCAGTCGCTTGACTTCAATCTTCAGTGTTTTTGCTTTTGCAGCTTTTGTACTATTGTCTTTGTCCACGCTTTTCTTCTCTTTCTTCTGTTAGGATTGCTGAAGATTTTGTCTTCTTCTCTTATAGTGCTTGATGCTTCAGAATTTTATTGGAAAGGGTACCTCATTTTCTGGTCAATCTTGGACTTTGAATATCTTAATACTTCATTGAAAATTACTTCTCCAGCCATCATAATATTCTGTATTCTGAGTAGACGCTTGATTAGCTTCACTGGACGCTTCTTAAAAGATAAGGAGCTTGGTTATCCCCTGGGCAGATTCACAAGGTAGTTTAACTTGTAGTATTCTAACCAGTTAGCGCATTACGCTTCTTTGACTTTGTTACTGGCCGAATTAGGATTCGATGTCCGCATGAAACTTGTATATATGGATATTAGGTTTAATTAGGAGCTAATTTCATTCAATTGGAACACCTACAATGCAATATATGGACATCAGACGCTACAAAGGGATTACTATCAGGAACAACATTTTGTCACCAATTTACGGATACAATTTAACAAAGATAGGGAACGATTTCGCTTTTGACCTCTTCATGAGAGTTGCAGATATTTCCCTCAGCCTTGCAACGATACCAAGATCGATGCATCTGAACACCTAAAGCTCTAGAAATTGTCAGCAGACGCTTGCATGTTCTTAATGTCACGAACAGTATCGCATCTCAAGCTTGAAGAAGGAATTTCACTCAGATAGAGATTGATTCAGATCTCGACTTCTTCAGAAAACTTGTAGGTATCTCTCTTATCTTTCTAACCAAACCAAGATCGCAACATTTGGACATGCGTACATCAAAATACGATGTTTCGGACGCTTGATTTTCTGCAGCAGGCGCTTGACTTCAATCTTCAGTGTTTTTGCTTTTGTTGCTTTTGTACTTTTGTCTTTGTTCGCGCTTTTCTTCTCTGTCTTCTGTTAGGATTGCTTATGCATTTTCCTTCTTCTATTACATTATTTGATGCTTCAGAGCTTTTTTGAAAAGGGTACCTCACTTTCTGGTCAACCTTGGACTTTGAATATCTTAATACTTCAATCAATAACACTTCTCCACCCATCATAATGTTCTGTATTTTGAGCAGACAATTGATTAGCTTCCCTGGACGATTCTAAAATGAGCTAAGGAGCTTGGATATCCCCTGGGCACATTCACAAGGTCGTTTAACTCGTGGCATTCAGACTAGTTAGTGTATTATGCTTCTTTGACCCTATTACTGGCCGAATTAGTAATCGATGTCTTTATGAAAATTGTATATATTGATATTAGATTTATTTAGACACTAATTTCATCCAATTTGGATACCTGCACCTCAATATATGGCCACCAGACGCTACAAAGGTATGACTATTAGGAACAAAATCTTGTCACCAACTTACAGATGGAATTTAACAAAGATAGAGATCGAATTCCCTCTTTCCCTCTTCATGAGAGTTGCAGAATTTTCTCCGACCCTTCCAGAGATACCAAGATCAATGCATTTGCACACCTAAAGCACTAGAAATTATCCGCAGACGCTTGCATGTTCTTATTGTCATGAACAGTATCACATCTCAAGCTTGAAGAAGGAATTTCACTCAGATAGAGACTGAGTCAGATCTCGACTTCTTCAGGAAACATGTATGTATTTTGCTTATCTTTCTAACCAAACCAAGATCACTACATTTGGAAGAGCGTACCTCAAAATACGATGTTTCGGATGCTTGATTGTTGACAGCAGACGCTTGACTTCCATCTTCAGTGTTTTTGCTTTTGCTGCTTTTGTACTTTTGTCTTTGTCCACGCTTTTCTTCTCTTTCTTCTGTTAGGATTGCTGAAGCTTTTGTCTTCTTCTCTTATTGTACTTGATGCTTCATAATTTTATTGAAACGGGTACCTCATTTTCTGGTCAATCTTGGACCTTGAATATCTTAATACTTCAATGAAAATTACTTCTCCAGCAATCATAATATTCTGTATTTTGAGTAGACGCTTGATTAGCTTCACTGGACGCTTCTGAAAAGATAAGGAGCTTGGTTATCCCCTGGGCACATTCACAAGGTAGTTTAACTCGTAGTATTCTAACCAGTTAGCGCATTACGGTTCTTTGACTCTGTTACTGGCCGAATTAGAATTCGATGTCCGCATGAAACATGTATATATGGATATTAGGTTTAGTTAGGAACTAATTTCATCCAATTCGGACACCTACAATGCAATATATGGACATCAGACGCTACAAAGGGATTACTATCAGGAACAACATCTTGTCACCAATTTACGGATGCAATTTAACAGAGATAGAGAACGATTTCGCTTTTGACCTCTTCATGAGAGTTGCAGATATTTCTCTCAGCCTTGCAACGATACCAAGATCGATGCATCTGAACACCTAAAGCTCTAGAAATTGTCAACAGACGCTTGCATGTTCTTAATGTCACGAGCAGTATCTCATCTCAAGCTTAATGAAGGAATTTCACTCTGATAAAGATTGATTCAGATCTTGACTTCTTCAGGAAACATGTAGGTATTTCACTTATCTTTCTAAACAAACCAAGATCACTATATTTGGAAGAGCGTACCTCAAAATACGATGTTTCAGATGCTTGATTGTCGGCAGCAGGCACTTGACTTCAATCATCAGTGTTTTTGCTTTTGCAGCTTTTGTTCTTTTGTCTTTGTCCACGCTTTTCTTATCTTTCCTCTATTCGGATTGCTGACCCTTTTGTCTTCTTCTATTACAGTACTTGATGCTTCAGAATTTCTTGAAAAAGGTACCTCATTTTCTGGTCAATCTTGTACTTTGAATATCTTAATACTTCATTCAAAATTACCTCTCCAGCCATCATAATATTCTGTATTCTGAGTAGATGCTTGATTAGCTTCACTGGACGCTTCTTAAAAGATAAGGAGCTTGGTTATCCCCTGGGCACATTCACAAGGCAGTTTAACTCGTAGTATTCTAACCAGTTAGCGCATTACGCTTCTTTGACTTTGTTACTGGCCGAATTAGGATTCGATGTCCGCATGAAACTTTTATATATGGATATTTGGTTTAATTAGGAACTATTTTCATCCAATTCGGACACCTACAACTCAATATATGGACATCAAACGCTACAAAGGGATTACTATCAGGAACAACATCTTGTCACCAATTTACGGATGCAATTTAACAAAGATAGAGAACGATTTTGCTTTTGACCTCTTCATGAGAGTTGCAGATATTTCTCTCAACCTTGCAATGATACCAAGATCGATGCATCTGAAATCTAAATCTCTAGAAATTGTCAGCAGACGCTTGCATGTTCTTAATGTCACGAACAGTATCGCATCTCAAGCTTGCAGAAGGAATTTCACCCAGATAGAGATTGATTCGGATCTCGACTTCTTCAGGAAACATGTAGGTATTTCTCTTATCTTTCTAACCATACCAAGATCGCTACATTTGGACGTGCGTACATTAAAATACGACGTTTCGGACGCTTGATTGTCTGCAGCAGGCGCATGACTTCAATCTTCAGTGTTTTTGCTTTTGCAGCTTTTGTACTTTTGTCTTTGTCCGCGCTTTTCTTCTCTGTCTTCTGTTAGGATTGCTTATGCATTTTCCTTCTTCTATTACAGTATTTGATGCTTCAGAGCTTTTTTGAAAAGGGTACCTCATTTTCTGGTCAACCTTGGACTTTGAATATCTTAATACTTCAATCAAAAATACTCCTCCACCCATCATAATGTTATATATTTTGAGCAGACAATTGATTAGCTTCACTGAACGATTCTAAAATGAGCTAAGGAGCTTGGATATCCCCTGGGCACATTCACAAGGTTGTTTAACTCGTGGCATTCAGACTAGTTAGTGTATTATGCTTCTTTGACCCTGTTACTGGCCGAATTAGCATTCGATGTCTTTATGAAAATTGTATACATTGATATTAGATTTAATTAGACACAAATTTCATCCAATTTGGACACCTACACCTCAATATATGGCCACCAGACGCTACAAAGGTATGACTATCAGGAACAAAATCTTGTCACCAACTTATAGATGCAATTTAACAAAGATAGAGATCGAATTCCTTCTTGACCTCTTCATGAGAGTTGCAAAATTTTCTCCGAGCCTTCCAGCGATACCAAGATCAATGCATTTGCACACCTAAAGCTTTAGAAATTGTCAGCAGACGCTTGCATGTTCTTATTGTCACGAACAGTATCACATCTCAAGCTTGAAGAAGGAATTTCACACAGATAGAGACTGAGTCAGATCTCAACTTCTTCAAGAAACATGTAGGTATTTTACTTATCTTTCTAACCAAACCAAGATCACTACATTTGGAAGAGCGTACCTCATAATACGATGTTTCGGATGCTTGATTGTCGACAGCAGACGCTTGACTTCAATATTCAGTGTTTTTGCTTTTGCAGCTTTTGTACTTTTGCCTCTGTCCACACTTTTCATCTCTTTCTTCTGTTAGGATTGCTGAAGCTTTTGTCTTCTTCTCTTACAGTACTTGATGCTTCAGAATTTTATTGAAAAGGGTACCTCATTTTCTGGTCAATCTTGGACTTTGAATATCTTAATACTTCATTGAAAATTACTTTTCCAGCCATTATATTATTCTGTATTCTGAGTAGACGCTTGATTAGCTTCACTGGATGTTTCTTAAAAGATATGGAGCTTGGTTATCCCCTGGGCACATTCACAAGGTAGTTTAACTCATAGTATTATAACCAGTTAGCGTATTACGCTTCTTTGACTCTGTTACTGGCCGATTTAGGATTCGATGTCCGCTTGAAACTTGTATATATGGATATTAGGTTTAATTAGGAACTAATTTCATCCAATTCGGACACCTACAACTCAATATATGGACATCAGACGCTGCAAAGGGATTACTATCAGGAACAACATCTTGTCACCAATTTACGGATGCAATTTAACAAAGATAGAGAACGATTTCGCTTTTGACCTCTTCATGAGAGTTGTAGATATTTCTCTCAGCCTTGCAACGATACCAAGATCGATGCATCTGAACACCTAAAGCTCTAGAAATTGTCAGCAGACGCTTGCATGTTCTTAATGTCACGAACAGTATCGCATCTCAAGCTTGAAGAAGGTATTTCACTCAGATAGAGATTGATTGAGATCTCGACTTCTTCAGGAAATATGTAGGTATTTCTCTTATCTTTCTAACCAAACCAAGATAGCTACATTTGGACGAGCGTACCTCACAATACGTTGTTTTGGACGCTTGATTGTCTGCAGCAGGAGCTGGACTTCAATCTTCAGTTTTTTTACTTTTGCAGCTATTGTACTTTTGTCTTTGTCCACGCTTTTCTTCACTTTCCTCTATTAGGATTGCTGATGCTTTTGTCTTCTTCTTTTACAGTACTTGATGCTTCAGAGCTTTATTGGATAGGGTACCTCATTTTCTGGTCAAGCTTGGACTTTGAATATCTTAATACTTCATTGAAAATTACTTCTCCACCCATCATAATGTTCTGTATTCTTAGTAGACAATTGATTAGCTTCACTAGATGCAACACCCTTTCCCGAGTGTCACATTCCCGAACGTTTATAAGGCCGAAAATATTTCTTAATGCGAAAAATACGGTTTTCTTTTTTTCTTTTCACAAGATGCAATGGGATTTAGTAAAGGTAAATAATACTAATAACGAACTTAGGTTCGCCATACATTTCTAGAACAATATGCATAATAATTACAGGGACATAAACAGAAAAAGGAATAATACTATATACAGACATAGGTCTAATGTATCACTGCTACAATAAGTACTAGGAGTCGTAGCTCCCCAAAAGTACTACAAAACTGACATAGTCTGGCCGACAACAAAACTAGACCACAAAAAGAAGGTCCGCCTCAGGGCTCAAGGAAACTACTGGGCTGAACCATCGTCACTTCCATCTGTTCAAACAGCAACAGCAAGTACCAACAGAAAACATACAGATATGGGTGAGATTCCCGTTCATCAACACAACAAAACAGCAGTAGTAAAAACGGGACGACCCACCGGGTAACAGCGTACCCAACATGCTTACAGAATTATCAATGTCAAACATATTAAGCAGTTGACAGCATAATATCATGTTAAGCAGTTAACAACATAAAATAAGGTATTCTTAAACAGTACAGCGATGTATAACAGTAAATGTAAACATCAATAGCTATGCAATGCAATGCAATGTAGATGACTCAATGTCAATGTCACTGGGTACTACTCTGACCCCTACTCCATGGAGCTAACAAAACATTCGGAGAGAGTGAATGGGAGGACATGTTCCGTGCGCGCCAGCCTTGGGCCAGATGCTACAACATTCATAACGTGCACGTATCTGGCTTTTACGGAAACACTCTCGACCAAACGTGAAAAGTACGGCATCTAGTAGAGGATATCAGTGTATTGCACGGATTCGCCACGACACATAAGAATCACCAACTGGTCACATGTCAGCCCTTCCAACCCTGATACCTCCAAAAAGACTATTGAAGATCGTCACCGTAAGATTCGCACCAGCATCAAGGTGTAAGCTCAACTCCTAGGCTCAAGGCCTTACAACTATGCAAATGAAATGCCAATGCTTATACAAAGCAGATGCGATCAAGCAATGTCTATCCCCTGGATAAACCTCGAAGTCTACTAAGGTTCTCTTCCTTAGGAACTATACGTGTCTTTTGAAAACAAAACCTTTATCCACCGGATAAATCTCGTGATTCCTCCGGGATCGTGTCATCACAAGACTGAAACAATTGAACGACTGATCGGGATCCGAATCACCGGTCCGTCATCGAACTACTGTTTCAAAATCCAAAACGTTTGTAAACCAGAACAACTTCTCAATTGAAAACTCATTTGATTTGAAACAATTTTTGAAACACTTACTTACTCTATTTTTAGCATTTTCTGAACATGGAATTCGCTTAGCGAAATTACATTCGCTTAGCGAAATTGAAACAATAATGCCTCTTTTGGAACTCCTCTGGATCGCTCGGCGAGACATAAATCGCGTAGCGAAATGTATTGTATTCGCTTAGCGAATATGTATTCGCTTATCGCAAGTACAGACAGTTACACCTCTTTGGAAACACCTCTGGATCGCTCGACGAAACAGAATTCGTGTAGCGAAATTTCACTTTCTTCGCTTAGCGAGTATAATTTCGCTTAGCGAAATGGAGGCGGTTATACCTCCTTTGGAGACTTCTCTGGATCGCTCAGCGAGACGTAATTCGCATAGCGAAACTCGTTTGGTTAGCTTAGCGAATATGAATTCGCTTAGCGAAAGTGAGGCATTGATGCCTGCAACACCCTTTCTCGAGTGCCACATTCCCGAGCGTTTATAAGGCCGAAAATATTTCTTAATGCGAAAAATACGGTTTTCTTTTTTTCTTTTCACAAGATGCAATGGGATTTAGTAAAGGTAAATAATACTAATAACGAACTTAGGTTCGCCATACATTTCCAGAACAATATGCATAATAATTACAGGGACATAAACAGAAAAAGGAATAATACTATATACAGACATAGGTCTAATGTATAACTGCTACAATAAGTACTAGGAGTCGTAGCTCCCCAAAAGTACTACAAAACTGACATAGTCTGGCCGACAACAAAACTAGACCACAAAAAGAAGGTCTGCCTCAGGGCTCAAGGAAACTACTGGGCTGAACCATCGTCACGTCCATCTGTTCAAACAGCAACAGCAAGTACCAACAGAAAACATACAGATATGGGTGAGATTCCCGTTCATCAACACAACAAAACAGCAGTAGTAAAAATGGGACGACCCACCGGGTAACAGCGTACCCAACATGCTTACAGAATTATCAATGTCAAACATATTAAGCAGTTGACAGCATAATATCATGTTAAGCAGTTAACAACATAAAATAAGGTATTCTTAAACAGTACAGCGATGTATAACAGTAAATGTAAACATCAATAGCTATGCAATGCAATGCAATGTAGATGACTCAATGTCAATGTCACTGGGTACTACTCTGACCCCTACTCCATGGAGCTAACAAAACATTCGGAGAGAGTGAATGGGAGGACATGTTCCGTGCGCGCCAGCCTTGGGCCAGATGCTACAACATTCATAACGTGCACGTATCTGGCTTTTACGGAAACACTCTCGACCAAACGTGAAAAGTACGGCATCTAGTAGAGGATATCAGTGTATTGCATGGATTCGCCACGACACATAAGAATCACCAACTGGTCACATGTCAGCCCTTCCAACCCTGATACCTCCAAAAAGACTATTGAAGATCGTCACCGTAAGATTCGCACCAGCATCAAAGTGTAAGCTCAACTCCTAGGCTCAAGGCCTTACAACTATGCAAATGAAATGCCAATGCTTATACAAAGCAGATGCGATCAAGCAATGTCTATCCCCTGGATAAACCTCGAAGTCTACTAAGGTTCTCTTCCTTAGGAACTATACGTGTCTTTTGAAAACAAAACCTTTATCCACCGGATAAATCTCGTGATTCCTCCGGGATCGAGTCATCACAAGACTGAAACAATTGAACGACTGATCGGGATCCGAATCACCGGTCCGTCATCGAACTACTGTTTCAAAATCCAAAACGTTTGTAAACCAGAACAACTTCTCAATTGAAAACTCATTTGATTTGAAACAATTTTTGAAACACTTACTTACTCTATTTTTAGCATTTTCTGAACATGGAATTCGCTTAGCGAAATTACATTCGCTTAGCGAAATTGAAACAATAATGCCTCTTTTGGAACTCCTCTGGATCGCTCGGCGAGACATAAATCGCGTAGCGAAATGTATTGTATTCGCTTAGCGAATATGTATTCGCTTATCGCAAGTACAGACAGTTACACCTCTTTGGAAACACCTCTGGATCGCTCGACGAAACAGAATTCGTGTAGCGAAATTTCACTTTCTTCGCTTAGCGAGTATAATTTCGCTTAGCGAAATGGAGGCGGTTATACCTCCTTTGGAGACTTCTCTGGATCGCTCAGCGAGACGTAATTCGCATAGCGAAACTCGTTTGGTTAGCTTAGCGAATATGAATTCGCTTAGCGAAAGTGAGGCATTGATGCCTGCAACACCCTTTCCCGAGTGCCACATTCCCGAACGTTTATAAGGCCGAAAATATTTCTTAATGCGAAAAATACGGTTTTCTTTTTTTCTTTTCACAAGATGCAATGGGATTTAGTAAAGGTAAATAATACTAATAACGAACTTAGGTTCGCCATACATTTCCAGAACAATATGCATAATAATTACAGGGACATAAACAGAAAAAGGAATAATACTATATACAGACATAGGTCTAATGTATAACTGCTACAATAAGTACTAGGAGTCGTAGCTCCCCAAAAGTACTACAAAACTGACATAGTCTGGCCGACAACAAAACTAGACCACAAAAAGAAGGTCTGCCTCAGGGCTCAAGGAAGCTACTGGGCTGAACCATCGTCACGTCCATCTGTTCAAACAGCAACAGCAAGTACCAACAGAAAACATACAGATATGGGTGAGATTCCCGTTCATCAACACAACAAAACAGCAGTAGTAAAAATGGGACGACCCACCGCGTAACAGCGTACCCAACATGCTTACAGAATTATCAATGTCAAACATATTAAGCAGTTGACAGCATAATATCATGTTAAGCAGTTAACAACATAAAATAAGGTATTCTTAAATAGTACAGCGATGTATAACAGTAAATGTAAACATCAATAGCTATGCAATGCAATGCAATGTAGATGACTCAATGTCAATGTCACTGGGTACTACTCTGACCCCTACTCCATGGAGCTAACAAAACATTCGGAGAGAGTGAATGGGAGGACATGTTCCGTGCGCGCCAGCCTTGGGCCAGATGCTACAACATTCATAACGTGCACGTATCTGGCTTTTACGGAAACACTCTCGACCAAACGTGAAAAGTACGGCATCTAGTAGAGGATATCAGTGTATTGCACGGATTCGCCACGACACAGAAGAGCTACCAACTGGTCACATGTAAGCCCTTCCAACCCTAATATCTCCAAAAAGACCATTGAAGATCGTCACCGTAAGATTCGCACCCGCATCAAGGTATAAGCTCAACTCCTAGGCTCAAGGCCTTATAACTATGCAAATGAAATGCCCATGCTTACACAAAGCAGATGCGATCAAGCAATGTCTATCCCCCGGATAAACCTCGAAGTCTACTAAGGTTCTCTTCCTTAGGAACTGTACATGTTTTTTTTTTTTACAAACAAAACCTTTATCCACCGAATAGATCTCGTGATTCCTCCGGGATCGAGTCATCACAAGACTGAAACAATTGAACGACTGATCGGGATCCGAATCACCGGTCCGTCATCGAACTACTGTTTCAAAACCCAAAACGTTTGTAAACCAGAACAACTTCTCAATTGAAAACTCATTTGATTTGAAACAATTATTGAAACACTTACTTACTCTATTCTTAGCATTTTCTGAACATGGAATTCGCTTAGCGAAATTACATTCACCTAGCGAAATTGAAACAATAATGCCTCTTTTGGAACTCCTCTGGATCGCTCGGCGAGACATAAATCGCGTAGCGAAATGTATTGGATTCGATTAGCGAATATGAATTCACTTAGCGCAAGTGCAGACGGTTACACCTCTTTGGAAACACCTCTGGATCGCTTGGCGAAACAGAATTCGTGTAGCGAAATTTCACTTTATTCGCTTAGCGAGTACAATTTCGCTTAGCGAAATTGAGGCGGTTATACCTCTTTTGAAGACTTCTCTGGATCGCTCGGCGAGACTTAATTCGCGTAGCGAAAGTGAGGCAATGATGCCCAACTTGGAATTCCTCTTTTTTCGATTAGCGCAATTAAATTCGCTTAGCGAAAAGTTGCCTTAAAACAAGACATTAACCTTATGGAACCATTTTAATTCTCTTCATGAAAACACTTCTTTTCTCATTTTGAGTCACTTGATTAACTAGATGGACTAAGGATAGGGTATAAAACATGTTTCACTTTGGTGAAAACACTTTGAGATTTAATTCGATTCAAAGTCACTTAGGGTTTTTCTTTGAAAAACACAAGTTATTGAAAACACTTTCTTTACATCAAAACTTGACTTGTCCAAGAACTATTCATATCCTTCCTTTCCTCAAGGTCATGGCTAATAGCCAACTAGGAATCAAGGTGAAGTTTTACTTCATCAACCAAACAAAGTATGGCTCACAACACTTACATAATCATGATAACCATAATACACATTACTACATCATAATCAAACATCCAAGTCCATCACCCATTACGGTCTCATAATCAACAATAAAAGTCCATACTTGATCTAGTGATCAAAGTAGGTTTTCCAACATACATGAAAATGATTTTCATTCAATCATATCTTCATCAACATATGCTACAGCACACTACAACATACTCAAGCATAAACTCATCATGACAATCTTGTTCTCCAAGAGAACTTAACAAAACTTAACACATAAAAGTGAACCCAAACTAAAGGGTTTCACCCACACATAATTTAAACAACCATCTTCACTACCACCATCTTGGTGTGATAAGGTTCCTCTCCCCATACCTGTTGATGAGCAGATTCCCGGATCAAAGTCGGTTGATCGGTTTGTGAACCTCCTGATAATCGTCAACAACTACAACAACACAACAATTCAACATCAAACAACAATCAAAGCCAATCTCAACTATTATAACAAAGAGGGTTTCGGCCACCCTAGGTTAAAAAGGTTAGGAATTGGTTTTGGTTTTCCATTTCATGGATTCAAAGGCATTAGGAAAGCTAAGGATGAAATCAAGTGTTAAAAATCAAAAATTGATGAAAACACTATTCATCATCATCCAAAAGGGTTCGGCCAAAAATGCTTTTTGAGCTATAATGAGAGTTGAATCATAAGCTCTTAGGTTTAGGTAGAGATTGATGATGTGAGTTCAAAGAACTTAGTCTTACCTCAAAAGTATTTTTCTATAATTTCCTATGGATTTTCAAAGTTTTGGATCTAAGAAATTATTTTCATGAAAATGAAGATTGATCTTGAAATAAAGAAAGATTCAAGAAGCTAAGAGATCATAGAGTGATCTTTCCTTTGAAATGAAGAAAGATTGCTCAAGGAATCAAGTGATTCCAACAAAAACTCAAGCTTTTCTAGGTGAAAATGGAGTTTTCTCTCAAGAACAACTATGGAGCTTCTAAGGATGAGGGGCTGTGCGAAAATGATGAAGTGAGGGGCTGAGTTCAGCCTCTTAAAAGTTCACTTAAGGGTAAAAAGGTCATTTGCAAAAAGGGTATAATGGTAAAAGTGTAAAAGACTAAAGTTAGGGGCATTTTGGTCATTTGGCGTCCAGAAATTTCCGAACGTCATGACGACTCTGGCATACTCTCCCAAGTGTCCTGGATGATGTGATATCAAGATTATCTGTTGGCGAGTCCCGGCAAATCCAAATGTGGCTCCGTTCGTCACCCGATTGAGGATTCCGCCCGAACGAAGGTCAGAAAGTGATTTTTCTGAAATTTTTACGAAATTTAACCAAAACGTAGAGAATCGAATTCTAAGACTTATTGTCTCATTTACGGGTCCATCTGAGGTCTTCTGTGCAGTAAAATCATACTGTCAGTGTAAAAACGCAGACCGGACTCCGTTTGAGTTTTCGACTCAAAACTTAATCGTAGCTTCCTACGATATCGTCGAGCATGACTGTGGTCTCGGAATATTTTATTTCTATTCCTAAGACCTCGAATAAAATAAAGACATTAAAATACTGAAGAAATAGAAAACGTGAAAATCGGGGCGTTACATTCCTACCCCTCTTAAAAGAATTTCGTTCTCGAAATTATACGTACCTGTTAAAACAAAGTCGGGTACTGTTGTTGCATGTCCTCTTCTCTTTCCCAGGTAGCATCACCTGTAGTCTCGTTCCAGATAACTTTGACTAATGCTATCTCCTTCCCTCGCAGTTTCTTTATCCTCCTGTCCTCGATCTTAACCGGCAATGTCTCATAGGTTAGGTTATCCTTTAGTTGTACTGAATCAGACTCTATGACGTGACTGGGATCAGGAATATACTTTCGCAATTGCGAAACATGAAAAACATTATGAAGGTTGGATAGAAAAGGCAGTAAAGCTATTTGGTAAGCTACTGGACCTATCCGATGAAGAATTTGATAAGGTCCAATGAATTTTGGAGTGAGTTTTCTGGATTTCAGGACCCTGCCCACCCCAGTCATCGGAGTGACTCTCAAAAACACATGATCCCCTTCCTCGAACTCAAGTGGCCTACGTCTTTTATCCGCATAACTCTTCTGCAACACCCTTTCCCGAGTGTCACATTCCCGAATGTTTATAAGGCCGAAAATATTTATTAATGCGGAAAATACGATTTTTCTTTTTCTTTTCTTTTCATAAAGATGTAATGGGATTAGTAAAGGTAATAAATAATACTAATAAGTGAACTTAGGTTCACCATGCATTACTAGGACATACTGTATTATAAATACAGAAACAGAAAATGGAAAACAGAAACATCAACATTACTATATACGGACATAAGTCTAATGTATGACTGACATTAGAAATACAATAAGTACTAGGAGTCATAGTTCCCAAAAGGTACTACAAAAACTAACATAGTCTGGCCGACAACAAAACTAAAACATCAAAAGAGTCCACCTCCGAACTCAAAAGGACTGCTGAACCGAACCATCGGCGCGTCCATCTGTTCAAGCAGCAACAGCAAGTACCAGCAGAAAACATACAGATATGGGTGAGATTCCCGATTATCAACACAACAAAACAGCAGTAGTAAAAACGGGACGACTCACCCGGTAACATCGTACCCAACATGTTAAACCATTAAACCACATACTAAACCTCTCAATATAAATCATGTTAAACAGCTAACAATATAATATAATACATTCTTAAACAGAACAGCGATGTATAACAGTAAATGTAAACATCAACAGGCATGCAATGTAGTGCAATGTACATGACTCAATGCCAATGCCACTGAGTACTACTCTGACCCCTACTCCATGGAGCTAACAAAACATTCAGAGAGAGTGAATGGGAGGACATGTTCCGGTTTCTGCCAGCCATGAGCAAGATGCTGCCATGAGCAAGATGCTAAAAAATTCGTAACGTGCACGTATCTGGCTTTACGGTAACACTCTCGACCAAACATGAAAAGTACGGCATCTAGTAGAGGATATCAGTGTATTGCTCGGATTCGCCACGACACCAACTGGTCACATGTCAGCCTTCCCAACCCTGATACCTCCAAAAAGACCATTGAAGATCGTCACCGTAAGATTCGCACCCGCATCAAGGTGTAAGCTCAACTCCTAGGCTCAAGGCCTTACAACTATGCACATGAAATGCCAATGCTTACACAAAGCAGATGCGATAAAGCAATGTCTATCCATTGGATAAACCTCAAGGTTCACTAAGGTTCTCTTCCTTAGAAACTACACACATCTTTGTTTTATAAAACATTTATCCATCGGATAAAACATTTATCCATCGGATAATTATCTCGTGATTCCTTAGGAATGATCCAGACTGCTTTTAGAATAGCCGACTGTCCCCACAAACCAACACAAGTCTTTTCAGCGTGTTTTGTCCTCACTCACACGCTTTCTAGGAAACTTCCCAGAAGGTCACCCATCCCATAATTACTCTAAGTCAAGCACGCTTAACTATAAATTTCTTATGTTCTAAGTTCCCGAAAAGAAGATAATTATGGTTGGTATGGGTAGTACCAATCAATTCTTATATGCCTTCCCTTAACTATACAGTCCCATACCTGCATAGCCTCAGGATTCCTTCCACTGTACAGTCCCATACCTGCACAGCCTCAGGATCTCTTTCATTCCAGTTATCGCAAGACGGAAACAATCGAACGATTAACCTAGATCCGAATCATCGGTCTGTCATCGAACTATTGTTTCAAAACCCAAAACGTTTCGTGTTTGTGTTTACGTCTTATGAATTATGTCTCAAGTCCTAAGCATTATGAATAAGGATTGAGAATCCTCTTAGATAAGTCTTTGAGCCTTTCTAAGATATTAATCCTTGATTTTCAATTAAGGAAATAAGTGTTGATTCACTTAAGTCTTATGAAGTCATTGATGTACTAAGTCATCAATGGTATAGTACATGGTCTTGTTCCACCACATACCATACTTAATTAACCCTTGTCTTTAACGCTAAGTTAATTACTTAACTTAGGTTTTTCACGTAAAACTTTACGATTAAGAGTTAAAAACTCTTTTGGTAACAAAACTGTTCTCATTTGAAAACTCATTGGATTTGAAATACGTTGCACTTGCCTCAAGCAAAGTACCTTAACTATTTTTGAAAAGAGTTCTTCGGTACTTGACTGAGTGTAAAACCATGGTCTAAGTTAATGGAAAGGAAATGTAATCTCATCTAACTTCCTTAACTATGATTCATTTAATCAACTTTAGGATAAAAGGTCTCCATTATGTTTGAAAAAGAACTTTGTCTTTGTTTTAAGATGAACTTCGTCTTCGTTTTAAGATAAAGGAAATGCCTTATGAACCTATATTTAACTTCTCATGAAAACACTTCTTTATTTTACTTTTAAATCACTTGATCACTTAGATAAACTAAGGTTAAAGTAAAAGACATGTTTCACTTTGGTGAAGACGCTTAAAAGTTGAAACTTTACTTAATCTTTGGATCAAATCACTTATTGTTTTCCTTTGAAACATAAGTTATATTAAAACAATTTCTTACTTTAAGAATTTTAAATGTTCAAGAACAACAATTGTTCTTCCTTTTTCTTTGGTCATGGTCGAATGCTCCCTCAATGGGATGTGAAGATTTTGCTTCATCTATTTGACAAGTTATATCTCAAAAGCTCACAATATAATGATGAACAATAATCATGCATCATTCAATCATAATCGAGCATAAAAATCCTTACTTGATCTAGAGATCAAAGTATGGTTTTCAACATACATGAAAATGATTTTCATCCAATCACATCATCATAGACATATGCTAGAGCAGACTAAAGCATAAACTACACTTATTACACATTGTTCACCAAGAGAACCAAATTGAATGGTGAACCCAAACCAAAGGGTTTCACCCACACATAAACTAAACAACCATCTTCACCGCCACCATCTTGGTGTGATGAGGTTCACCCCCATACCTGTTGAAGAGCAGATTCCCGGATCAAAGTCGGTTGATCGGTTTGTGAACCTCCTGATAATCGTCACCAACTGCAAACAACCAAACAATCAAACATCAAACAAGACAAATCTCATCTATTCCTCCTCAAAGAGGATTTGGTCCTACCCTAAGAAATTTAGCTAGAGATGTCCAAACTTTCTAATCTTTTGGGTGGTTGATCCTTAGGTACTCCTAACACTAAAACAAGTCTTATTCCTTAAAACTTGAATCAAAAACTCAACCTTTTTCACATCTAAGATTTCGGCCACTTTTGAAAGAAAAGGCTAGAAAGCTCATTTGGTTTCATGCTCTTGAATGGTGGATGAGACTAGTTCATAGAAAGTGATTTGGTATCAAAAGGATTTTTCTACACTTTTCTATGGATTTTCAAAGTTCTAGATCTAAACTTGGATCTTCATGAATCAAGTGATTCAAGAGATGAAATAGAGAAATTGAGAGAGTTAAGATGAGGATCATACCTCCTAGGATCAAAGATTAGTGAAGAAGAAACAAGTTTTCACCCAAAAACTTCAACTTTTGAAGATCAAACTAGGGTTTTTGTAAAGAACTTTTGATGAACACTCAAGAACTCATGAAGAACATGAAGAACAAGTGAGAGAAAGAAGAGAGAGAGAGAAAAAGAAGGTGTGGCCGCATGGCCAAGTGGGGTGAGGGTTTTATAGCCATTTTGCCTTCATGGCAAACTTGTAAATCAACAAAAAGGGTACTTTGGTAATTCCTTCAAAGACTAGGGGCATTTTGGTTAATTGTCTTATAAATATCTAGATATTTCTAGAAAGGTAATGATGACATGGTGAGTCACAGGGTCAGAATGGTTATTCCATAAATTCTCAGGGGCAAAACGGTCTTTTCATTCAAGGGCAAATGGTAATTATGAAAAGGGTCAAGGGCATTTTCGTCATTTCACGTCCAGATATTTTCTAAACGTAATCATTACACTGATGAGTCACTGATGAGTCATAGCACACCATGTGACTTCAACCTTATCCGTAGCGAGTCACTGAAATCTCGTATTCAGCTCCGTTCTTTACCCGATTTAGGTTTTCGCCCAAGAAAGTCGTATGACGACTTATTTATTTTGAATATTTCCAAAATAACCAATATATTTGGAAATAAAATATAAAACCTAACTGTTTCGTTCACGAGTCAAAATTAGGTCTCGATAGTAGAAAAAGGCTACTATCCGTGAAAAACGCAGATCGGGCTCCGTTTGAGCTTTTACCCGAAACTTAACCACAGCTTCCTATGGTTGTGTAGGACATTCCTATCTGGTCAGAATATTTTATTTCACTCTCTAAACCCTCCAATAAAATACAAACGTTAAAATACTGGAGAATTAGAAAACGTGAAAATCGGGGCGTTACATCTTCTGTCGGCTCTGAGTTATCCTCATCTTTTCTTGAATCAGTTTTACCTTCTCAGTTGTTTGTTGCACTAGTTCAGGTCCTAATGAAGCACTTTCTCCATCTTGGTACCAACATAAAGGTGTTCGGCAACGTCGTCCGTGTAAAGCTTCGTAGGGTGCCATCCCTATACTTGAATGATAACTGTTGTTGTAGGTGAACTCTATCAACGGTAGGAAATTCTCCCAACTTCCGGCATGTTCCAACACACACGCCCTTAACAGATCCTCTAAAGACTGAATCGTCCTTTCCGATTGTCCATCAACTTGAGGATGGTAAGCCGAACTTAATCGTAACTTTGTCCCTAAAGCTTCATGTAAACTTTGCCAAAAACACGAAGTAAAACGCGGGTCTCTATCTGATATGATACTTGAAGGTACTCCATGCAGTCTCACAATCTCACTGATATAAATCTGAGTAAGCTTTTCCATAGAATACTTGAGATTAATCGGTAGAAAATGAGCTGATTTCGTAAGCCTATCAATTATAACCCAAATGGAATCGTATCCTTTAGGTGTCCTTGGCAAACACGTCACGAAATCCATTGCTATGCCATCCCATTTCCACTCTGGGATATCCAACGGAAGTAACATTCCATCTGGCCTTTGATGTTCAACCTTTGCTTTCTGACACACTAAGCAAGATGCCACATAATCGGCTACATCTCTTTTCATGCCTTGCCACCAAAACAACCGCTTCAGGTCTTGGTACATCTTAGTTGACCCCGGATGCATACTTAACTTGCTTCTATGAGCTTCGTCCAGAATTAACCTCCTTATCTCTGGGTTGTTTGGTACACAAACCCGTTCTCCTCGTCTTAGGATTCCATCCGCTCCTTCCTTGTATTCAGACGTCACCCCTTTCTTTCGATTCCTCCGCTCTTTCTCCAGATACTGGTCGTATACTTGTTTCTCCCGAATCTGATCCATCAGATCACAAGATACTGTAACCATACCCACACATAGTCTTCCTGGCATACTAACCACAGACAGATGCATATCTCTGAACTGTTCCAACAACTCGTGTTCCTTAACCATCATGGCAGACACATGTAACACTTTTCTACTCAGGGCATCCGCTACCACATTAGCTTCTCCCGGATGATACTATAACTGGAAATCATAGTCCTTCAAAAATTCCAGCCACCGTCTTTGCCTCATGTTGAGCTCTTTCTGATCGAACAGATACTTCAAGCTCTTATGATCACTGAAAACATTGAACGTCGACCCATACAAGTAGTGCCTCCAAATCTTCAACACAAAAACTACCGCTGCTAACTCCAGATCATGAGTTGAGTAATTCTTCTCGTGCACTTTCAATTGTCTCGAGGCATACGCTACCACCTTCCGATTCTGCATCAGAACACAACCTAAACCTAGGTATGAAGCATCACATTACACTTCAAAAGATTCGCTTGGATCTGGCAATATCAACACTGGTGATGTAGTCAACCTCTTCTTCAACTCCTGAAAACTCTGCTCAGAGGCTTCAGTCCATCCAAACGCTTTGTCCTTCCTCGTCAATTGGGTAAGATGTCCTACAATCTTAGAAAATCCCTCAATGAACCTCCGATAATACCCAGCCAAACCCACAAAACTGCGTATCTCAGTCACTGTGATTGGTCTTTCCCATTCAAGAACTGCTTCGACTTTCGACGGATCTACAGCAATTCCTTCGTTTGAAATTACATGACCCAAAAACTGCACTTCATCGAGCCAAAACTCACACTTGGACAGTTTTTGCATACAGCTGTTTCTCTTTCAGAACTTGAAGAACCACACTAAGATGTTCAGCGTGCTCTTCCTGGTCTTGCGAATAGATGAAAATGTCATCTATGAAGACAACGACAAACTTATCCAGGTATGGACGAAAGATCCTATTCATATAATCCATGAATATAGCTGGAGCATTCGTCACACCAAACGGCATCACAAGATACTCATAGTGCCCATAGTGTGTTCGAAACGCTGTCTTCGGTATATCTTCTGCCTTCACATGAATCTGGTGATAACCCGATCGCAAATCAATCTTGGAGAAAACTGCCGCTCCCCTCAACTGATCCATCAAGTCATCTATCCTTGGAAGTGGATACTTGTTCTTAATAGTAACCTTATTCAACTGGCGATAATCCACACATAAACGAGATGTTCCATCTTTCTTTTTCACCAACAGCACAGGTGCTCCCCACGGCGACACACTGGGTCTAACAAACTGCTTCCCCAATAAGTCTACCAACTGTTCCTTCAAAGTTTCCAACTCAGCAGGTGCCATACGATACGGTGCCATAGACACTGGTCCTGTTCCTGGCACAAGATCGATCGCAAACTTGATGTCCCGAACTGGCGGCAAACCTGGTATGTCTTCAGGAAAGACTTCCGGAAACTCATTCACGACAGGTATGCGCTCTAAGACTAGCTCGCTCTTGACCTCCAAAGAAGATAGTAACATGTATCCTTGAGCTCCTTCTCTCAAAGAAGCGTTTACTTGGTCGGCAGTCAAAAATCCAGAGTTCTCACTACTAGGGAAAACTAAGGTTTTATTTGCACAGTCTAACAGGACATGATTAGAAGACAACCAATCCATTCCTAAGATTACATCCATTTGCGAAAGAGGCAAACAGATCAAATCAATCAAAAACATTCTATCCTTAACAGAAATAGAACTGTTCAAACAAACTTTAGCAGTTATAACAGGTTTTGCAGTAGGCGTAGAAATTACCAAATCAAAGGGTAAAGAAGACACAGGTAATCCCAACAGATTCACACAGTCATAGGCAATAAAGGAATGCGTTGCGCCTGAATCAAACAGTACAGTTAAGGTTTTACCTCCCATGACACACTGACCTTGGATCAAGTCTTCATTTTGAGAAGCTTCAGCACCACCCATAGTGTAGACTCTGCCCTTCATCTTAGGCCTTGCAGCTTGGACATTGTTGACAGAATGTTCCAATTTTGGTTGCATGCATTCACGTGAGATATGTCCCGGCTTCCCACACTTGAAGCAGATAATCCCTTTGATTGAACAATCTCTGGTGATATGGTTGCTCTTCCCGCACTTCATGCACTTGTTTGGGGCGTTTCCAGACTGACTGAAACTCCCACTGCTTCCTCCCGCAGAACGTTGTTGTCGATCTTGTTGTTTTGCATACGGCTTCCATCGAGATTTGTTGTCGCGACTACTGCTTCCTCTCTAGAACTTGCTCGGTCTAGAACTCTGTAACCGCTTGTCCTTGGGCTCCAAACTCTTAATCAGACGACACTTCTCCATTAGCCCTGGAAAAACAGAAATTTCTAGAGGAACAACAGCTCTTTTCAAGTCGATCCTCAAACCTCCTTCGAATTTTCTGCACTTCCACTCCTCTCTTGGGTTGTCCAGAAAGTAACTTGAGAACTTTGCTAGACTTTCAAACTTGGCTCCGTATTCAGCTACGGTCATTCCCCCTTGTCTCAGCTGGAGGAACTCCATCTCTTTCTCGTGTCTTGCGCTCGCAGGAAAATACTTCTCCAGGAATTTTCCCTTAAAAGCATTCCAATCCACAGCTTGTTGATCGTGAATCAGCATCTGACGGGCTCCTTCCCACCAGTATTCAGCATCCTCCACCAGCATATAGGTTGCATAGACAACCTTGTCATTCTCAGTACATCTCATCGCTCCAAAGATCTTCTCCAGCGTTTGGATCCAGCGTTCAGCTAACTCAGGATTGAATTCACCTTTGAATTGAGGTGGATTTCGACGAAGAAATTCGTCCAGTCCTCTACCTCCGGCAGCTTTTTCGTCACGTTGAACCATAGCAGCAGCCATTTCCCGTATGGCATTCATAGCAGCAGTCAGGTTTTGAGCAGCCATTGCTACCTTCAAAACCAGAACTGTCAAACACAAGAACCACAACAAAACTAAAGCAAACAACAGAGAAACACACAGAGAACACAACACAAACAAGACAGACCATAACCTAAAAACCCCAAAAAGACTCGGCCAGCTCTGATACCAAATAATGCAACACCCTTTCCCGAGTGCCACATTCCCGAACGTTTATAAGGCCGAAAATATTTCTTAATGCGGAAAATATGGTTTTCTTTCTTTTTCTTTTTCTTTTTTTCAAAAGGTAATGGGATTTAGTAACGATAAATAATACTAATACACGAACTTAGGTTCGCCATGCATTTCTAGAACATAATGCATGATAAATACAGGGACATAAACAGAAAAGAAATAATACTATATACAGACATAAGTCTAATGTATAACTGACATAAAAAGATACAATAAGTACTAGGAGTCGTAGCTCCCAAAAGGGTACTACAAAAACTGACATAGTCTGGCCGACAACAAAACTAGACCACAAAAAGAAGGTCCGCCTCAGGGCTCAAGGAAACTACTGGGCTGAACCATCGTCACGTCCATCTGTTCAAACAGCAACAGCAAGTACCAATAGAAAACATACAGATATGGGTGAGATTCTCGTTCATCAATACAACAAAACAGCAGTAGTAAAAACGGGACGACCCACCGGGTAACAGCGTACCCAACATGCTTACAGAATTCTCAATGTCAAACATATTAAGCAGTTGACAGCATAATATCATGTTAAGCAGTTAACAGCATAAAATAAGGTATTCTTAAATAGTACAGCGATGTATAACAGTAAATGTAAACATCAATAGCTATGCAATGCAATGCAATGTAGATGACTCAATGTCAATGTCACTGGGTACTACTCTGACCCATACTCCATGGAGCTAACAAAACATTCGGAGAGAGTGAAGGGGAGGACATGTTCCGTGCGCGCTAGCCTTGGGCCAGATGCTACAACATTCGTAACGTGCACGTATCTGGCTTTTACGGAAACACTCTCGACCAAACGTGAAAAGTACGGCATCTAGTAGAGGATATCAGTGTATTGCACGGATTCACCACGACACAGAAGAGCTACCAACTGGTCACATGTAAGCCCTTCCAACCCTGATACCTCCAAAAAGACCATTGAAGATCATCACCGTAAGATTCGTACCCGCATCAAGGTGTAAGCTCAACTCCTAGGCTCAAGGCCTTACAACTATGCAAATGAAATGCCAATGCTTACACAAAGCAGATGCAATCAAGCAATGTCTATCCCCCGGATAAACCTCGAAGTCTGCTAAGGTTCTCTTCCTTAGGAACTATACATGTTTCTTTTTGAAAAACAAAACCTTTATCCACCGGATAGATCTCGTGATTCCTCCGGGATCGAGTCAACACAAGACTGAAACAATTGAATGGCTGATCGGGATCCGAATCACCGGTCCGTCATCGAACTACAGTTTCAAAACCCAAAACGTTTGTAAACCAGAACAACTTCTCAATTGAAAACTCATTTGATTTGAAACAATTTTTGAAACACTTACTTACTCTATTCTTAGCATTTTCTGAACATGGAATTCGCTAGGCGAAATTACATTCGCCTAGCGAAATTGAAACAATAATGCCTCTTTTGGAACTCCTCTGGATCGCTCGGCGAGACATAAATCGTGTAGCGAAATGTATTGGATTCGCTTAGCGAATATGAATTCGCTTAGCGCAAGTACAGACGGTTACACCTCTTTGGAAACACCTCTGGATCGCTCGGCGAAACAGAATTCGTGTAGCGAAATTTCACTTTATTCGCTTAGCGAGTACAATTTTGCTTAGCGAAATTGATGCGGTTATACCTCTTTTGAAGACTTCTCTGGATCGCTCGGCGAGACTTAATTCGCGTAGCGAAAGTGAGGCAGTGATGCCCAACTAGAAATTCCTTTGTTTTCGCTTAGCGCAATTAAATTCGCTTAGCGAAAAGTTGCCTTAAAACAAGACATTAACCTTATGGACCCATTTTAATTCTCTTCATGAAAACACTTCTTTTCTCATTTTGAGTCACTTGATTAACTAGATGGACTAAGGATAGGGTATAAAACATGTTTCACTTTGGTGAAAACACTTTGAGATTTAATTCCATTCAAAGTCACTCAGGGTTTTTCTTTGAAAAACACAAGTTATTGAAAACACTTTCTTTACATCAAAACTTGACTTGTCCAAGAACTATTCATATCCTTCCTTTCCTCAAGGTCATGGCTAATAGCCAACTAGGAATCAAGGTGAAGTTTTACTTCATCAACCAAACAAAGTATGGCTCACAACACTTACATAATCATGATAACCATAATACACATTACTACATCATAATCAAACATCCAAGTCCATCACCCATTATGGTCTCATAATCAACAATAAAAGTCCATACTTGATCTAGTGATCAAAGTAGGTTTTCCAACATACATGAAAATGATTTTCATTCAATCATATCTTCATAAACATATGCTAAAGCACACTACAACATACTCAAGCATAAACTCATCATGACAATCTTGTTCTCCAAGAGAACTTAACAAAACTTAACACATAAAAGTGAACCCAAACTAAAGGGTTTCACCCACACATAATTTAAACAACCATCTTCACTACCACCATCTTGGTGTGATAAGGTTCTTCTCCCCATACCTGTTGATGAGCAGATTCCCGGATCAAAGTCGGTTGATCGGTTTGTGAACCTCCTGATAATCGTCAACAACTACAACAACACAACAATTCAACATCAAACAACAATCAAAGCCAATCTCAACTATTATAACAAAGAGGGTTTCGGCCACCCTAGGTTAAAAAGGTTAGGAATTGGTTTTGGTTTTCCATTTCATGGATTCAAAGGCATTAGGAAAGCTAAGGCTGAAATCAAGTGTTAAAAATCAAAAATTGATGAAAACACTATTCATCATCATCCAAAAGGGTTCGGTCAAAAATGCTTTTTGAGCTATAATGAGAGTTGAATCGTAAGCTCTTAGGTTTAGGTAGAGATTGATGATGTGAGTTCAAAGAACTTGGTCTTACCTCAAAAGGATTTTTCTATAATTTCCTATGGATTTTCAAAGTTTTGGATCTAAGAAATTATTTTCATGAAAATGAAGATTGATCTTGAAATAAAGAAAGATTCATGAAATAAAGAAAGATTCAAGAAGCTAAGAGATCATAGAAGTGATCTTACCTTGAAATGAAGAAAGATTGCTCAAGGAATCAAGTGATTCCAACAAAAACTCAAGCTTTTCTAGGTGAAAATGGAGTTTTCTCTCAAGAACAACTATGGAGCTTCTAAGGATGAGGGTCTGTGCGAAAATGATGAAGTGAGGCGCTGAGTTCAGCCTCTTAAAAGTTCACTTAAGGGTAAAAAGGTCATTTGCCAAAAGGGTATAATGGTAAAAGTGTAAAAGACTAAAGTTAGGGGCATTTTGGTCATTTGGCGTCCAGAAATTTTCGAACGTCATGACGACTCTGGCATACTCTCCCAAGTGTCCTGGGATGATGTGATATCAAGATTATCTGTTGGCGAGTCCCGGCAAATCCAAATGTGGCTCCGTTCATCACCCAATTGAGGATTCCGCCCGAACGAAGGTCATGAAGTGATTTTTCTGAAATTTTTACGAAATTTAACCAAAACGTAGAGAATCAAATTCTAAGACTTATTGTCTCGTTCACGGGTCCATCTGAGGTCTTCTGTGCAGTAAAATCATACTGTCAGTGTAAAAACGCAGACCGGACTCCCTTTGAGTTTTCGACTCAAAACTTAATCGTAGCTTCCTACGATATCGTCGAGCATGACTGTGGTCTCGGAATATTTTATTTCTATTCCTAAGACCTCGAATAAAATAAAGACATTAAAATACTGAAGAAATAGAAAACGTGAAAATCGGGGCGTTACAATGCCCAACTTAGACTTTCCCTGTTTTCGCTTAGCGAAAGTAAATTCGCTTAGCGAAAAGTTGCCTTAAAACAAGACATCAACCTTAGTGAACCATTTTGATTCTCTTCATGAAACCACTTCTTTTCTCATTTTGAGTCACTTGATTAGCTAGATGAATTAAGGATAAGGTATAAAACATGTTTCACTTTGGTGAAAGCACTTTGAGATTTAATTCCATTTAAAGTCACTTTGAGATTGTGTAAGTATTGAAAACACTTTTTTTTACATCAAAACTTGACTTGTCCAGGAACTATTCATATCCTTCCTTTCCTCAAGGTCATGGCTAATAGCCAACTAGGAATCAATGTGAAGTTTTACTTCATCAACCAATAAAAGTATGGCTCACAATACTTACACAATCATGATAACCATAATACACATTACTACATCATAATCAAACATCCAAGTCCATCACATATTATGGTCTCATAATCAACAATAAAAGTCCATACTTGATCTAGTGATCAAAGTAGGTTTTCCAACATACATGAAAATGGTTTTTTTTTTTCATTCAATCATCTCATCGTGACATTCTTGTTCTCCATGAGAACTTAACAAAACTTAACACATAAAAGTGAACCCAAACTAAAGGGTTTCACCCACACATAATTTAAACAACCATCTTCACCACCACCATCTTGGTGTGATGAGGTTCTTCTCCCCATACCTGTTGATGAGCAGATTCTCGGATCAAAGTCGGTTGATCGGTTTGTGAACCTCCTGATAATCGTCAACAACTACAACAACACAACAATCCAACATTAAACAACAATCAAAACCAATCTCAACTATCATAACAAAGAGGATTTCGGCCACCCTAGGTTAAAAGGTTAGGAATTGGTTTTGGTCTTCCATCTCATGGATTCAAAGGCATTAGGAAAGCTAAGGATGAAATCAAGTGTTAAAAATCAAAAATTGATGAAAACACTATTCATCATCTTCAAGTAGGGTTCGGCCAAAAGTGCTTTTTGAGCTATGATGAGAGTTGAATCATAAGCTCTTAGGTTTAGGTAGAGGTTGATGATGTGAGTTCAAAGAACTTGGTCTTACCTCAAAAGGATTTTTCTACAATTTCCTATGGATTTTCAAAGTTTTGGATCTAAGAAATTCGTTTCATAAAAATGAAGATTGATCTTGAAATAAAGAAAGATTAATGAAGCTAAGAGATCATAGAAGTGATCTTACCTTGAAATGAAGGAAGATTGCTCAAGAAATCAAGTGATTCCACCAAAACTCAAGGAGCTTCAAGACCAACAATGGAGTTTTCTCTCAAGAACAACTATGGAGCTTCTAAGGATGAGGGTCTGTGCGAAAATGATGAAGTGAGGCGCTGAGTTCAGCCTCTTAAAAGTTCACTTAAGGGTAAAAAGGTCATTTGCCAAAAGGGTATAATGGTAAAAGTGTAAAAGACTAAAGTTAGGAGCATTTTGGTCATTTGGCGTCCAGAAATTTCCGAACGTCATGACGACTCTGGCATACTCTCCCAAGTGTCCTGGGATGATGTGATATCAAGATTATCTGTTGGCGAGTCCCGGCAAATCCAAATGTGGCTCCGTTCGTCACCCGATTGAGGATTCCGCCCGAACGAAGGTCATGAAGTGATTTTTCTGAAATTTTTACGAAATTTAACCAAAACGTAGAGAATCGAATTCTAAGACTTATTGTCTCGTTCACGGGTCCATCTGAGGTCTTCTGTGCAGTAAAATCATACTGTCAGTGTAAAAACGCAGACCGGACTCCCTTTGAGTTTTCGACTCAAAACTTAATCGTAGCTTCCTACGATATCGTCGAGCATGACTGTGGTCTCGGAATATTTTATTTCTATTCCTAAGACCTCGAATAAATAAAGATATTAAAATACTGAAGAAATAGAAAACGTGAAAATCGGGGCGTTACAATGCCCAACTTAGACTTTCCCTGTTTTCGCTTAGCGAAAGTAAATTCGCTTAGCGAAAAGTTGCCGTAAAACAAGACATCAACCTTAGTGAACCATTTTGATTCTCTTCATGAAACCACTTCTTTTCTCATTTTGAGTCACTTGATTAGCTAGATGAATTAAGGATAAGGTATAAAACATGTTTCACTTTGGTGAAAGCACTTTGAGATTTAATTCCATTTAAAGTCACTTTGAGATTGTGTAAGTATTGAAAACACTTTTTTTTACATCAAAACTTGACTTGTCCAAGAACTATTCATATCCTTCCTTTCCTCAAGCTCATGGCTAATAGCCAACTAGGAATCAATGTGAAGTTTTACTTCATCAACCAATAAAAGTATAGCTCACAATACTTACACAATCATGATAACCATAATACACATTACTACATCATAATCAAACATCCAAGTCCATCACATATTATGGTCTCATAATCAACAATAAAAGTCCATACTTGATCTAGTGATCAAAGTAGGTTTTCCAACATAGATGCAAATGGTTTTTTTTTTTTCATTCAATCATCTCATCATGACATTCTTGTTCTCCATGAGAACTTAACAAAACTTAACACATAAAAGTGAACCCAAACTAAAGGGTTTCACCCACACATAATTTAAACAACCATCTTTACCACCACCATCTTGGTGTGATGAGGTTCTTCTCCCCATACCTGTTGATGAGCAGATTCCCGGATCAAAGTCGGTTGATCGGTTTGTGAACCTCCTGATAATCGTCAACAACTACAACAACACAACAATCCAACATTAAACAACAATCAAAGCCAATCTCAACTATCATAACAAAGAGGATTTCGGCCACCCTAGGTTAAAAGGTTAGGAATTGGTTTTGTTCTTCCATCTCATGGATTCAAAGGCATTAGGAAAGCTAAGGATGAAATCAAGTGTTAAAAATCAAAAATTGATGAAAACACTATTCATCATCTTCAAGTAGGGTTCGGCCAAAAGTGATTTTTGAGCTATGATGAGAGTTGAATCATAAGCTCTTAGGTTTAGGTAGAGGTTGATGATGTGAGTTCAAAGAACTTGGTCTTACCTCAAAAGGATTTTTCTACAATTTCCTATGGATTTTCAAAGTTTTGGATCTAAGAAATTCTTTTCATAAAAATGAAGATTGATCTTGAAATAAAGAAAGATTAATGAAGCTAAGAGATCATAGAAGTGATCTTACCTTGAAATGAAGGAAGATTGCTCAAGAAATCAAGTGATTCCACCAAAACTCAAGGAGCTTCAAGACCAACAATGGGGTTTTCTCTCAAGAACAACTATGGAACTCTAAAGGAAGAGGGGCTGTGCGAAAATGATGAAATGAGGGGCTGAGTTCAGCCTCTTAAAAGTTCGCTTAAGGGTAAAAAGGTCATTTGCCAAAAGGGTATAATGGTAAAAGTGTAAAAGACTAAGGTTAGGGGCATTTTGCGTCCAGATATTTCCGAACGTAATGACGACCCTGGCATACTCTCCCAAGTGTCCTGGGATGATGTGATATCAAGATTATCTATTGGCGAGTCCCGGTAAATCCATATGTGGCTCCGTTCGTCACCCGATTGAGGATTCTGCCCGAACGAAGGTCAGGAAGTGATTTTTCTGAAATTTTTACGAAATTTAACCAAAACGTAGAGAATCGAATTCTAAGACTTACTGTCTCGTTCACGGGTCCATCTGAGGTCTTCTGAGCAGTAAAATCATACTATCAGTGTAAAAACGCAGACCGGACTCCGTTTGAGTTTTCGACTCAAAATTTAATCGTAACTTCCTACGATATCGTCGAGCATGACTATGGTCTCAGAATATTTTATTTCCATTCCTAATACCTCGAATAAAATAAAGACATTAAAATACTAAAGAAATAGAAAACGTGAAAATCGGGGCGTTGCACTAGACGCTTCTGAAATGAGCTAAGGAGCTTGGTTATCCTCCGGGCAAATTCACAAGGTTGTTTAACTCGTGGCATTCAGACCAGTTAGTGTATTATTCTTCTTTGACCCTGTTACTGGCCAAATTAAGATTCGATGTCCTCATGAAACTTGTATATATGGATATTAGGTTTAATTAGGCACTAATTTCATCCAATTTGGACACCTACAACTCCATATATGGCCATTAGACGCTACAAAGGTATGACTATAAGTAACAACATCTTCTCACGTACTTAAGGATGCAATTTAAGAAAGACAGAGATCGATTTCGCTCTTGACCTCTTCATGAGAGTTGCAGATAGTTCTCTGAGCCTCCCAACGATACCAAGATCGATACATCTGAGCACCTAAAGCTCTAGAAATTATCTGCAGACCCTTGCATTTTCTTATTGTCACGAACAGTATCAAATCTGAAGCTTGAAAAAGGAATTTCACTCTGACAGAGATTGATTCAGATCTCGACTTCTTCACGAAACATTTGGACGAGCATACCTCAAAATACGATGTTTCGGACGCTTGATTGTTTGCTGCAGGCGCTTGACTTCAATCTTCAGTGTTTTTGCTTTTGCAGCTTTTGTACTTTTGTCTTTGTCCACGCTTTGCTTCTCTTTCTTCTATTAGTATTGTTGATGCTTTTGTCGTCTTCTGTTACAGTACTTTATGCGTCAAAGCTTTTTTGAAAAGGGTACCCCATTTTCTTATCAAATTGAAACTTTGAATATCTTAATACTTCATTCAAAACTACTTCTCCAGCCATCATAATGTTCTGTATTCTGAGTAGACGCTTGATTAGCTTCACTGGACGCTTCTTAAATAAGCTAAGGAGCTTGGTTATCCCCTAGGCACTTTCTCAAGGCAGTTTAACTCGTGTCATTCTAACCAATTAACGTATTATGCTTCTTTGACCCTGTTACTGGCCGAATTAGGATTCGATGTCCGCATGGAAGTTGAATATATGGATATTAGCTTTATTTAGGCACGATTTTCATCCAATTCGGACACCGACAACTCAATATATGGACATCAGACGCTACAAAGGGATTACTATCAGGAACAACATCCTGTCACCAATTTACAGATGCAATTTAACAAAGATAGAGAACAATTTTGCTTTTGACCTCTTCATGAGAGTTGCAGATATTCTCTCAGCCTTCCAACCATACCAAGATCCATGCTTCTGAACACCTAAAGCTCTAGAAATTGTCAGCAGACGCTTGCATGTTCTTAATGTCACGAACAGTATCGCATCTCAAGATTGAAGAAGGAATTTCACTCAGATGGAGATTGATTCAGATCTCGACTTCTTTAGGAAACATGTAGGTATTTCTGTTATCATTCTAACCAAACCAAGATTGCTACATTTGGACAAGCGTACCTCAAAATACGACGTTTCAGACGCTTAATTGTCTATAGTAGGCGCTTGACTTCAATCTTCAGTGTTTTTGCTTTTGCAGCTATTGTCTTTGTCCACGCTTTTCTTCTCTTTCTTCTATTAGGATTGCAGATGCTATTGTCTTCTTCTGTTACAGTGCTTGATGATTCAGAGCTTAATTGAAAAGTGTACCTCATTTTCTGGATAAGCTTAAACTTGGAATAGCTTAATACTTCATTGAAAATTACTTCTCCAGCCATCGTAATATTCTGTATTCTGAGTAGACGCTTGATTTGCTTCACTAGACGCTTCTTAAAAGATAAGGAGCTTGGTTATCCGCTGGGCACATTCACAAGGCAGTTTAACTCGTAGTATTCTAACCAGTTAGCGTATTACGCTTCTTTGACTCTGTTACTGGCCGAATTAAGATTCGATGTCCTCATGAAACTTATATATATGGATATTAGGTTTAATTAGGCACTAATTTCATCCAATTTGGACACCTACAACTCAATATATGGTCATCAGATGCTACAAAGGGATTACTATCAGGAACATCTTGTCACCAATTTACGGATGCAATTTAACAAAGACAGAAAACGATTTCGCTTTTGACCTCTTCATGAGAGTTTCAGATATTTCACTCAGCCTTCTAACGATACCAAGATCGATATGTCTGAACACCTAAAGCTCTGGAAAGTGTCAGCAGACGGTTGCATGTTCTTAATGTCACGAATAGCATCGCATCCCAAGATTGAAGAAGGAATTTCACTCAGATAGAGATTGATTCAGATCTCGACTTCTTCAGGAAACAAGTAGGTATTTCTCTTATCTTTCAAAACAAACCAAGATCGCTACATTTGGACGAGCGTACCTCAAAATACGATGGTTCGGACGCTTGATTGTCTGCAGCAGGCGCTCGACTTCAATCTTCAGTGTTTTTGCTTTTGCAGCTTTTGTACTTTGGTCTTTGTCCACGCTTTTCTTCTCTTTCTTTTGTTAGGATTGCTGATGCTTTTGTCTTCTTATTTTACAGTACTTGATGCTTCAGAGCTTTATTGAAAAGGGTACCTCATTTTCTGGTCAAGCTTGGACTATGAATATCTTTATACTTCATTCAAAATTACTTCTCCAACCATCATAATGTTCTGTATTCTGAGTGGATAATTGATTAGGTTCACTGGGCGCTTCTGAAATGAGCTAAGCAGCATGGTTATCCCCTGGGCACATTCACAAGGTTGTTTAACTCGTGGCATTAAGACCAATTAGTGTATTATGGTTCTTTGACCCTGTTACTGGCCGAATTAGGATTCGATGTCCGCATGAAACTTGTATATATGGATATTCGGTTTAATTAGACACTAATTTCATCCAATTCGGACACCTACACCTAAATATATGGCCACCAGACGCTACAAAGGTATGACTGTCAGGAACAAAACCTTGTCACCAAGTTACAGATGCAATTTAACAAAGATAGAGATCGAATTCGCTCTTGACCTCTTCATGAGAGTTGCAGAAATTTCTCCGAGCCTTCTAGCGATACCAAGATCGATGCATTTTAACACCTAAAGCTCTAGAAATTGTCAGCAGACGCTTGCATGTTCTTATTGTCACGAACAGTATCACATCTCAAGCTTGAAGAGGGAATTTCACTCACATAGAGATTGATTCAGATCACGACTTCTTCCGAAAACATGTAGGTATTTCACTTATCTTTCTTACCAAACCAAGATCTCTACATTTGGAAGAGCGTACCTCAAAATACGATGTTTCGGTTGCTTGATTGTCGGTAGCAGGCGCTTGACTTCAATCTTCAGTGTTTTTGCTTTTGCAGCTTTTGTACTTTTGTCTTTGTCCACGATTTTCTTCTTTTTCTTCTGTTAGGATTGCTGAAGCTTTTGTCTTCTTCTCTTGCTGTACTTGATGCTTCAGAATTTTATTGAAAAGGGTGCCTCATTTTCTGGTCAATCTTGGACTTTGAATATCTTAAAACTTCATTAAAAATTACTTCTCCAACCATCATAATGTTCTGTATTCATAGTAGACAATTGATTAGCTTCACTGGACGCTTCTGAAATGAGCTAAGGAGCTTGGTTATCCTCTGGGCACAATCACAAGACTGTTTAACTCGTATTTTTCTGACCTATTAGTGTGTTATGCTTCTTTGACCCTATTACTGGCCGAATTAGGATTTGATGTGCGCACGAAACTTGTATATATGGATATTAGCTTTAATTAGGCAGTAATTTCATCAAATTCGGACACCAACAACTCAATATATGGACATCAGATGCTACAACATCTTGTCACCAACTTACGGATGCAATTTAACAAAGACAGAGATCGATTTCGCTTTTGACTTTTTGATGAGAGTTGTAGATATTTTTCTTAGCCTTCTAACCATACCAAGATTAATGCATCTGAACACCTAAAGCTCTAGAAATTGTCAGCTGACGCTTACATGTTCTTAATGCACGAACAGTATCGCATCTCAAACTTGAAGAAGGAATTTCACTCAGATAAAGATTGATTCAGATCTCGACTTCTTCAGGAAATATGTAGGTATTTTTCTTATCTTTCTAACTAAACCAAGATCACTACATTTGGACGAGCGTCCGTCACAATATGTTGTTTTGGACGCTTGATTATCTGCAGCAGGCGCTTGACTTCAATCCTCAGTGTTTTTGCTTTTTCCGCTTTTGTACTTTTGTCTTTGTCCGTGCTTTTCTTCTCTTTCTTCTATTAGGATAGCTGATGCTTTTTTCTTCTTCTTTTACAGTACTTGATGCTTCAGAGCTTTATTGAAAAGGGTACCTCATTTTCTGGTCAAGCTTGAACTTTGAATATCTTAATACTTCATTGAAAATTACTTCTCCACCCATCATAATGTTCTGTATTCTTAGTAGACAATTGATTAGCTTCACTGGACACTTCTGAAATGAGCTAAGGAGCTTGGTTATCCTCTGGGCACATTAACAAGGTTGTTTGATTCGTGGCATTCAGACCAGTTAGCGTATTATGCTTCTTTGACCTTGTTACTGGCCGAATTAGGATTCGATGTCCCAATGAAATTTGTATATAAGGATATTAGGTTTAATTAGACACTAATTTCATCCAGTTCGGACATCTACACCTTAACATATGGCCACCAGACGCTACAAAGGTATGACTGTTAGGAACAAAATCTTGTCACCAACTTACGGATGCAATTTAAAAAAGATAGAGATCGAATTCGCTCTGGGCCTCTTCATAAGAGATGCGAAAATTTCTCCAAGCCATACAACGATACAAAGATCGATGCATATGAACAACTAAAGCTCTAGAAATTGTCAGCAGACACTTGAATGTTCCTAATGTCACGAACAGTATCGCATCTCATGCTTGATGAAGGAATTTCACTCTGATAGAGATTGATTCAGATCTCGACTTCCTCCGGAAACATGTAGGTATTTCTCTTATCTTCCTAACCAAACCAAGATCACTACATTTGGACGAGCGTACCTCACAGTACGTTGTTTTGGACACTTGATTGTCTGCTGCTGGCGCTCGACTTCAATCTTTAGTGTTTTTGCCTTTGCAGCTTTTGTACTTTTGTCTTTGTCCACGCTTTTCTTCTCTTTCTTCTGTTAGGATTGCTGATGCTTTTGTCTTCTTATTTTACAGTACTTGATGCTTCAGAGCTTTATTGAAAAGGGTACCTCATTTTCTGGTCAAGCTTGGACTATGAATATCCTAATACTTCATTCAAAATTACTTCTCCAACCATCATAATGTTCTGTATTTTGAGTGGACAATTGATTAGCTTCATCGGAAGCTTCTGAAATGAGCTAAGGAGCATGGTTATCCCCAGGGAACATTCACAAGGTTGTTTAACTCGTGGCATTCAGACCAGTTAGTGTATTATGGTTCCTTGACCCTGTTACTGGCCGAATTAGGAATCGATGTCCTCATGAAACTTGTATATATGGATATTAGGTTTAAATAGACACTAATTTCATCCAATTCGGACAACTACACCTCAACATATGGCCACCAGACGCTACAAAGGTATGACTGTCAGGAACAAAATCTTGTCCCCAACTTATAGATGCAATTTAACAAAGATAGAGATCGAATTCGCACTTGACCTCTTCATAAGAGTTGCAGAATTTTCTTCGAGCCTTCTAGGGATACCAAGATCGATGCATTTACACACCTAAAGCTCTAGAAATTGTCAGCAGACGCTTGCATGTTCTTATTGTCACGAACAGTATCACATCTCAAGGTTGAAAAAGGAGTTTCACTCCGATAGAGATTGATTCAGATCTCGACTTCTTCAGGAAACATGTAGGTATTTCACTTATCTTTCTAACCAAACCAAGATCACTACATTTGGAAGAGCGTACCTCAAAATACGATCTTTCGGATTCTGGATTGTCGGCAGCAGGCGCTTGACTTCAATCTTAAGTGTTTTTGCTTTTGCAGCTTTTGTACTTTTGTCTTTGTCCACGCTTTTCATCTCTTTCTTCTGCTAGGATTGCTGAAGCTTTTGTCTTCTTCTCTTACAGTACTTGATGCTTCTGAATTTTATTGAAAAGGGTACCACATTTTCTGGCCAATCTTGGACTTTGAATATCTTAAAACTTCCTTCAAAATTACTTCTCCAGCCATCATAATGTTCTGTATTCTGAGTAGATGCTTGATTAGCTTCACTGGACTCTTCTTAAATGAGCTAAGGAGCTTGGTTATCCCCTAGGCACAATCACAAGGCTGTTTAACTCGTATTTTTCTGCCCTGTTAGTGTATTATGCTTCTTTGACCCGGTTACTGTCCGTATTAGGATTTGATGTCCGCATGAAACTTGTATATATGGATATTAGCTTTAATTAGGCACTAATTTCATCCAATTCAGACACCAACAACTCAATATATGGACATCAGATGCTACATAAGTATGACTATCCGGAACAACATCTTGTCACCAACTTACGGATGCAATTTAACAAAGATAGAGATCGATTTCGCTTTAGACCTCTTCATGAGAGTTGCAGATATTTTTCTCAGCCTTCTAACCATACCAAGATTGATGCATCTGAACACCTAAAGCTCTAGAAAGTGTCAGCAGACGCTTGCATGTTCTTAATATCACGAACAGTATCGCATCTCAAGCTTGAAGAAAGAATTTCACTCAGATAGAGATTGATTCAGATCTCGACTTCTTCAGGAAATATGTAGGTATTTCTCTTATCTTTCTAGCCAAACCAAGATCACTACATTTGGACGAGCGTACCTCACAGTACGTTGTTTTGGACGCTTGATTGTCTGCAGCTGGCGCTCGACTTCAATCTTCAGTGTTTTTGCTTTTGCAGCTTTTGTACTTTTGTCTTTGTCCACGCTTTTCATCTTTTTCTTCTGCTAGGATTGCTGAAGCTTTTGTCTTCTTCTCTTATAGTACTTGATGCATCTGAATTTTATTGAAAAGGGTACCACATTTTCTGGCCAATCTTGGACTTTGAATATCTTAAAACTTCATTCAAAATTACTTCTCCAGCCATCATAATGTTCTGTATTCTGAGTAGACGCTTAATTAGCTTCACTGGACTCTTCTTAAATGAGCTAAGGAGCTTGGTTATCCCCTAGGCACAATCACAAGGCTGTTTAACTCGTATTTTTCTGCCCTGTTAGTGTATTATGCTTCTTTGACCCGGTTACTGTCCGAATTAGGATTTGATGTCCGCATGAAACTTGTATATATGGATATTAGCTTTAATTAGGCACTAATTTCATCCAATTCAGACACCAACAACTCAATATATGGACATCAGATGCTACACAAGTATGACTATCCGGGACAACATCTTGTCACCAACTTACGGATGCAATTTAACAAAGATAGAGATCGATTTCGCTTGAGACCTCTTCATGAGAGTTGCAGATATTTTTCTCAGCCTTCTAACCATACCAAGATTGATGCATCTGAACACCTAAAGCTCTAGAAAGTGTCAGCAGACGCTTGCATGTTCTTAATATCACGAACAGTATCGCATCTCAAGCTTGAAGAAGGAATTTCACTCAGATAGAGATTGATTCAGATCTCGACTTCTTCAGGAAATATGTAGGTATTTCTCTTATCTTTCTAGCCAAACCAAGATCACTACATTTGGACGAGCATACCTCACAGTACGTTGTTTTGGACGCTTGATTGTCTGCAGCTGGCGCTCGACTTCAATCTTCAGTGTTTTTGCTTTTGCAGCTTTTGTACTTTTGTCTTTGTCCACGCTTTTCTTCTCTTTCTTTTGTTAGGATTGCTGATGCTTTTATCTTCTTATTTTAAAGAACTTGATGCTTTAGAGCTTTATTGAAAAGGGTAACTCATTTTCTGGTCAAGCTTGGACCATGAATATCTTAATACTTCATTCAAAATTACTTCTCCAACCATCATAATGTTCTGTATTTTGAGTGGATAATTGATTAGCTTCACTGGAAGCTTCTGAAATGAGCTAAGGAGCTTGGTTATCCCCTGGGCACATTCACAAGGGTGTTTAACTCGTGGCATTCAGACCAGTTAGTGTATTATGGTTCTTTGACCCTGTTACTGGCCGAATTATGATTCGATGTCCTCATGAAACTTGTATATATGGATATTATGTTTAAATAGACACTAATTTCATCCAATTCGGACACCTACACCTCAATATATGGCCACCAGACGCTACAAAGTTATGACTGTCAGGAACAAAATCTTGTCACCAAATTACGGATGCAATTTAACAAAGATAGAGATCGAATTCGCTCTTGGCCTCTTCATGAGAGATGCAAAAATTTCGCTACATTTGGACGAGCTTACCTCACAGTACGTTTTTTTGGACGTTTGATTGTCTGCAGCAGGCGCTTGACTTCAATCTTCAGTTTTTTTGCTTTTGCTGCTTTTGTACTTTTGACTTTGTCCATGCTTTTCTTCTCTTTGTTCTGTTAGGATTGCTGATGCTTTTGTCTTCTTCTTTTACAGTACTTGATGCTTCAGAGCTAAATTGAAAACGGTACCTCATTTTCTGGTCAAGCTTGGACTTTGATATCTTAATACTTCATTCAAAATTACTTCTCCACCCATCATAATGTTTTGTATTCTTAGTAGACAATTGATTAGCTTCACTGGACGCTTCTGAAATGAGCTAAGGAGCTTGGTTATCCTCTGGGCACATTCACAAGGTTTTTTAACTCATGGCATTCAGACCAGTTAGTGTATTATGCTTCTTTGACCCTGTTACTGGCCGAATTAGGATTCGATGTCCCCATGAAACTTGTATATAAGGATATTAGGTTTAATTAGACACTACTTTCATTCAATTCGGACACCTACACCTCAATATATGGCCACTAGACGCAAAACAGGTATGACTGTCAGGAACAAAATCTTGTGACCAACTTACGGATGCAATTTAACAAAGATAGAGATCGAATTCGCTCTTGACCTTTTCATGAGAGTTGCAGAAATTTCTCCGAGCCTTACAAAGATACCAAGATCGATGCATTTGAAACCTAAAGCTCTAGAAATTGTCAGCAGACGCTTGCATGTTCTTATAGTCACGAACAGTATCCCATCTCAAGCTTGAAAAAGGAATTTCACTCAGATAGAGATTGATTCAGATCTCGACTTCTTCAGGAAACATGTAGGTATTTATCTATTCTTTCAAACCAAACGAAGATCTCTACATTTGGACGGGCGTACCTCAAAATACGATGTTTTGGAAGCTTGATTGTTTGCAGCAGGAGCTTGACTTCAATCTTCAGTGTTTTTGCCTTTGCAGCTTTTGTACTTTGGTCTTTGTCCAAGCTTTTATTCTCTTTCTTATATTAGGATTGTTGATGCTTTTAGCTTCTTCTGTTACAGTACTTAATGCTTCAAAGCTTTATTGAAAAGGGTGCCCCATTTTCTGGTCAAGCTTAAACTTTGAATAGCTTAATACTTCATTCAAAATTACTTCTCCAACCATCATAATATTCTGTATTCTGAGTAGACGCTTGATTAACTTCATTGGACGCTTCTTAAAAGTTAAGGAGCATGGTTATCCCCTGGGCACATTCAAAAGGCATTCTTTGACTTTGTTACTAGCCGAATTAGGATTCGATGTCCGCATGAAACTTGTATATATGGATATTAGGTTTAATTAGGCACTAATTTCTTCCAATTTGGACACCTACAGCTCCATAAATGGCCATCAGACACTACAAAGGTATGACTATCGGGAACAACATCTTGTCACCAATTTACGGATGCCATATAACAATGATAGAGATCGTATTCGCTCTTGACCTCTTCATAAGAGTAGCAGAAATTTCTCCGAGCCTTACAACTATGCCAAGATCGATGGATCTGAACACCTAAAGCTCCAGAAATTGTCAGCAAACGATTGCATGATCTTAATATCACGAATAGTATTGCATCTCAAGCTTGAAGATGGAATTTCACTCAGATAGAGTTGATTCAGATCTCGACTTGGTGATCCCCTGGGCACATTCACAAGGTTGTTTAACTCGTGGCATTAAGACCAGTTAGTGTATTATGCTTCTTTGACCCTGTTACTGGCCGAATTAGGATTCGATGTCCACATGAAACTTGTATATATGGATATTAGGTTTAATTAGACAATAATTTCATCCAATTCGGACACGTACACCTCAATATATGGCCACCAGACGCTACAAAGGTATGACTGTCAGGAACAAAATCTTGTCATCAACTTACGGATGCAATTTAACAAAGATAGAGATCGTATTCGCTCTTGACCTCTTCATAAGAGTTGCAGGAATTTCTCCGAGTCTTACAACTTTGCCAAGATCGATGCATCTGAACACCTAAAGCTCTAGAAATTGTCAGCAGACGATTGCATGTTCTTAATGTCACGAACAGTATCGCATCTCAAGCTTGAAGAAGGAATTTGACAGATAGAGATTGATTCAGATCTCGACTTCTTCAGGAAACATGTAGGTATTTCTCTTATCTTTCTAACCAAACCAAGATCGCTACATTTGGACTAGCGCACCTCAAAATACGACGTTTCGGACGCTTGATTGTTTGCAGCAGGCGCTTGACTTCAATCCTCAGTGTTTTTGCTTTTGCAGCTTTTGTGCTTTTGTCTTTGTCCACGCTCTACTTCTCTTTCTTCTATTAGGATTGCTGAAGCTTTTGTCTTCTTCCATTACAGTACTTGATGCTTCAGAATTTTATTTGAAAAGGGTACCTCATTTTCTGGTCAATCTTAGACTTTGAATATCTTAATACTTCTTTCAAAATTACTTCTCCAGCCATCATAATATTTGGTATTATGAGTAGACGCTTGATTAGCTTCACTGGACGCTTCTTAAAAGATAAGGAGCTTGGTTATCCCCTGGGCACATTCAGAAGGCAGTTTAACTCGTAGTATTCTAACCAGTTAGCGTCTTTGACTCTGTTACTGGCCGAATTAGGATTCGATGTCCGCATGAAACTTGTATATATGGATATTAGGTTTAATTAGGCACTAATTTCATCCAATTTGGACACCTATAGCTCCATATATGGCCATCAGACAGTACAATGGTATGACTATAAGGAACAACATCTTGTCACCTACTTACGGATGCAATTTAAGAAAGATAGAGATCGATTTCGCTCTTGACCTCTGCATGAGAGATGCAGATATTTCTCCTAGCCTTCCAGCGATACCAAGATCGATGCATTTGAAGACCTAAAGCTCTAGAAATTGTTAGCAGACGCTTGCATGTTCTTATTGCCACGAACAGTATCACATCTCAAGCATGAAAATGGAATTTCACTCAGATAGAGATTGATTCAGATCTCGACTTCTTTAGGAAACATTTGGACGAGTGTACCTCAAAATATGATATTTCAGACGCTTGATTGTTTGCAGCAGGCGCTTGACTTCAATCTTCAGTGTTTTTGCTTTTGCAGCTTTTGTTCTTTTGTCTTTGTCCCCGCTTTTCTTATCTTTCTTCTATTAGGATTGCTGAAGCTTTGTCTTCTTCTGTTACAGTACTTGATGCTTTAGAATTTTATTGAAAAGGGTACCTCATTTTTTGGTCAATCTTAGACTTTGAATATCTTAATACTTCATTCAAAATTACTTCTCTAGCCATCATAATATTCTTTATTCTGAGTAGACGCTTGATTAGCTTCACTGGACGCTTCTTAAAAGATAAGGAGCTTGGTTATCCCCTGGGCACATTCACAAGGCAGTTTAACTCGTAGTATTCTAACCAGTTAGCGTCTTTGACTCTCTTACTGGCCGAATTAGGATTCGATGTCCGCATGAAACTTGTATATATGGATATTAGGTTTAATTATGCACTAATTTCATCCAATTTGGACACCTACAACTCAATATATCTCAGATGCTACAAAGGGATTACTATCAGGAGCAACATCTGGTCACCAATTTGCGGATGCAAAAAGATTTCGCTTTTGACCTCTTCATGAGAGTTGCAGATATTTTTCTCAGCCTTCCAACGATACCAAGAGCGATGCATCTGAACACTTAAAGCTTTAGAAAATGTCAGCAGACGCTTGCATGTTCTTAATGTCACGAACAGTATAACCCCTGAAGATTGAAAAAGGAATTTCACTCAAATAGAGATTGATTCAGATCTCGACTTGTTCAGGAAACATGTAGGTATTTCTCTTATCTTTCTAACCAAACCAAGATCACTACATTTGGACGAGCGTACCTCAAAATACGATGTTTCGGACGCTTGATTGTCCGCAGCAGGCGCTTGACTTCAATCTTCAGTGTTTTTGCTTTTGCAGCTTTTGTACTTTTGTCTTTGTCCACTCTTTTATTCTCTGTCTTCTGTTAGGATTGCTTATGCTTTTGTCTTCTTCTATTACAGTATTTGATGCTTCAGACCTTTATTGAAAAGGGGACCTCATTTTCTGTTCAACCATGGACTTTGAATATCTTAATACTTCAATCAAATTTACCTCTCCACCCATCATAATGTTCTGTATTCTGAGTAGACAATTGATTAGCTTCACTGGACGCTTCTAAAATGAGCTAAGGAGCTTGTTTATCCCCAGGGCACATTCACAAGGTTGTTTAACTCGTGGCATTCAGACTAGTTAGTGTATTATGCTTCTTTGACCCTGTTACTGGCCGAATTAGGATTCGATGTCCTCATGAAACTTTTATATATTGATATTAGGTTTAATTAGACACTAATTTCATCCAATTCAGATACCTACACCTCAATATATGGCCACCAGACGCTACAAAGGTATGACTTTCAGGAACAAAATCCTGTCACCAACTTACAGATGTAATTTAACAAGGATAGAGATCGAATTCCCTCTTGACCTCTTCATGAGAGTTGCAGAATTTTCTCCAAGCCTTCCAGCAATACCAAGATCAATGCATTTGAACACCTAAAGCACTAGAAATTGTCAGCAGACGCTTGCATGTTCTTTTGGTCACGAACAGTATCACATCTCAAGCTTGAAGAAGGAATTTCACTCAGAAAGAGATTGATTCAGATCTCAACTTCTTCAGGAAACGTGTAGGTATTTCTCTTATATTTCTAACCAAACCAAGATCGCTACATTAGAACGAGCGTACCTCAAAATACGACGTTTCGGACGCTTGATTGTCTGAAGCAGGCGCTTGACTTCAATCTTCAATGTTTTTGCTTTTGCACCTTTTGTACTTTTGTCTTTGTCCACGCTTTTCTTCTCTTTCTTCTATTAGGATTGCTGATGCTTTTGTCTTTTTCTGTTACAGTACTGATGCTTCAGAGCATTATTGAAAAGGGTACCACATTTTCTGGTAAAGCTTAAACTTTCAATATCTTAATACTTCATTCAAAACTACTTCTCCAGCCATCATAATGTTCTGTATTCTGAGTAGACGCTTGATTAGCTTCACTGGACGATTCTTAAATAAGCTAAGGAGCTTGGTTATCCCCTGGCCACATTCACAAGGCTGTTTAACTCGTAGCATTCTTACCAGTTAGCGCATTATGCTTCTTTGACCCTCTTACTGGCCGAATTAGGATTCGATGTCCGAATGAAACTAGTATATATGGATATTAGCTTTAATTAGGCAATAATTTCTTCCAATTCGGACACCTACAACTCAATATATGGACATCAGGCGCTTCAAAGGGATTACTATTAGGAATAGCATCTTGTCACCAATTTACGGATGCAATTTAACAAACATAGAGAACGATTTCAATTTTGACCTCTTCATGAGAGTTACAGATATTTCTCTCTGCCTTCCAACGATACCAAGATCGATGCAACTGAACACCTAAAGCTCTAGAAATTGTCGGCAGACGCTTGCATGTTCTTAATGTCACAATCAGTATCACATCTCAAGCTTGTAGAAGGAATGTTACTCAAATAGAGATTGATTCAGATCTCGACTTCTTCAGGAAACATGTAGGTATTTCTCTTATCTTTCTAACCAAACCAAGATCACTATATTTGGACGAGCGTACCTCACAATATGATGTTTTGGACGCTTGATTATCTGCAGCAGGTGGTTGACTTCAATCTTCAGTTTTTTTGCTTTTGCAGCTTTTGTACTCTTGCCTTTGTCCACGCTTTTCTTCTCTTTCTTCTATTAGGATTGCTGATGCTTTTGTCTTCTTCTGTTACAGTACTTGATGCTTCAGAGCATTATTGAAAAGGGCACCTCATTTTCTGGTCAAGCTTAAACATTGAATAGCTTAATACTTCATTCAAAATTACTTCTCCAGCCATCATAATGTTCTGTATTCTGAGTATACGCTTGATTAGTTTCACTGACGCTTCTTAAAAGATAAGGTGCTTGGTTATCCCCTGGGCACATTCACAAGGCTGTTTAACTCGTAGTATTCTAACCTATTGCCGTATTACACTTCTTTGACACTGTTATTGACCGAATTTGGATTTGATGTTCGCTTGAAACTTGTATATATGGATATTAGGTTTAATTAGGCACTAATTTCATCCAATTTGGACACCTACAGCTCCATATATGGCCATCATACACTACAAAGGTTTGACTATAAGGAACAACGTCTTGTCACCTACTTACGGATGCACTTTAGGAAAGATAGAGATCGATTTCGCTCTTGACCTCTTCATGAGAGTTGCAGATATTTCTCTCAGCCTTCCAACGATGCCAAGATCGATGCATCTGAACTCCTAAAGCTCTAGAAATTGTCAGCAGACGCTTGCATGTTCTTAATGTCACGAACAGTATCGCATATCAAGATTGAAGAAGGAATTTCACTCAGATAGAGATTGATTATGTAATATCCGTAAAATTTTATTAAATAATTACAGTCTTATGATAATACTAATACAATAATAATAATACTCTTTGTATTCCGGACGTACGTAAAAAAGAAAACGTAAGAGTTTTGCTTTAAGTGTGCAAGTAATTTAAGTAGTGGATAGTGTACAGTTTAACATACCCTAGTTGCATAATTAAAAATTTAGATGTGTTAAAAATAATACCTATGCTTTGTTTATATCATATGAAATTGTTTGGTATTTTATTTAAATGTTAAGAGTGTATTTAAATAGGGAGAGAGGCTCACTTTGTAGTAGCCTATTAAGATAGAGAGTTGTGGAAACTCTCTTAAAAAGAAAAGGAAGCAGAAGAAACGGGAAAAGAAGGGAAAGAAAGGAAGAAAAGAAGAAAAGAAGAAAGAAAGTGAGAAAGGGAAGAAGGAGAAGAAAAAGAGAATGGCTACCATGGATCTTCAATGTAAGGTGAGGGATTTATGTGATTATGTTTGATTTTTTGCTTTGGTAATGGTATGAGTATGCCTTGTTCCTCTCCTTTGTCATTTGGGTTGAATATTAGGGTTTAATAGGAGTATAATATGTATATAAATGGTTAAGCTAATGATTCTACAAATCTTTGCACGGATCTTATCTTTGTTGGTATTTTGTGCATTTTGGTGGTTGGATTTGAGTTTGGAAGCATCAAAATGGGATTTAGGGGTGAAAATTCGTGTAACAGCAGGTTTGCTGCGTTTCTGCAATTCCGAGAGAGCGCTGGGCGCCCCATAGGTAGCGTTGGGCGCCTGGACACCCGAGAGTAGCTCCTGCAGCTTTCTCTCCAGCGCTGGCCGCCCATATGTGGCGCCGGGCGCTAGGGGCAGAACAGGACAACTTTAAATGTTCATAACTTCTTTATTTCTTATCCGTTTTGGGTAAATGGCATCTTGTTGGAAATCTCTCTGAGTCTATTTTCATGTGCAACAAGTTTCAGGTTAAAATTCTAAGTAATTGGAAAGTTATGACGGAAATGGTAATCAAAGGTCAAGATATTATATTCCAAAAAAATGATGGTTTACCATAGTTTATGGTCGGCACACTCTCTTACCTTTTTAAAACATGTCTTTTGAGCATTTTGAAGTGTTCAAAAACTTTTTTTGCATATTTTGATGTATGTCTTACATTATGGGGTATTTATAGGTGAATTGATGTGTATATACATGATGATGATGAGTTGCTACGTGAAGTGTTAATTGTTATGAGATTAAGGCATTGAATTGTACCTGAGATTGCATTATCGAAAGTATTGTGTAATGGAATGAGTTGATGACATTATTGGTTGGTTCCATTATATGATGGTATAGATTATGAGAAATCTATGGACATGATGCTGTATAATTGTGATATAAATTAAGTGATGGTTATTCCTTTATGAAGGTGTATGGTGATAGTGAAATGATGTGAATTATGGTATGAAATGATATGAAATGGATCGAAATGTTGTTGGTTATGTGTATGCTCATGTTGAAATTTTTGGAATGAACTGATTAAGTGATGATAGCATGTGATTTGTTGTTGTGAAAGTTATGATGGTATTGAGAATATGTATTTCAAATGTTTAAGATGGTAAAGATTTATAAAGTTATTACCTATGGTCATACTATTTTTCTCATTTTATTTTAATGCTTGGAAAAGACCTATAATAGGTTTTGTTGAGTATTAATTTAAAAATGAATTGAGGTGGCTATAGAAGATTATTTTGACTATTTAGTGAGAAAATAATAATTAGCACACTTAAGTGATAAGATTAAATGTATGGATGGATAAATTAATGCTTGTGTGGCTATTGATCTTGGATATTATGTTTATGAAATTGGTTCTACGATCTTTGAATTTAAATTGGATATCTCTATGCTTGGACCTAGAGTGAAATAAATTATGTTATTGATGAATGTTAAATGTGGAAGTATTGATTATGAGAATGTTAAATATGCTCATGTGATTATGAGTGATATCAGTGGCTGAAAGCTTATGAACAGTACTTGATGGAATGGATTGTCAAGAAAATGTTATGAATCTTTGGGTAGGCCGACCGAGGAGCGGGAGGCTCCGGTATATAAATATCACCGTCGGGGATGAGGGGACCCCGTTAGATACCCCGGGTGTTAGGAGGGATGTTGGTGCTTGCCGGAGGGTGCAGTATCTCCGGGGTAAGAAATCAAAAACCGTTGGGGTAGGAGGTCCTCAGTGAACTCACCTCTTAAGATACCCAAAGACTCGATGATATTGATATGTGATATGTGTCCATGATAATTGGACTGATCCCTTGTGAGGGATTTGAGATATGAGAAATGAGTGAAGTGCAAGACATTCCACAAGTACTCGATGAATGGACGAGATGTCCTCTTGAGCTATGTTTACTATATGAATGTTTCTATGTGTTATTATTGTGTTGTTTGCTTGAGATGAATTATGCGTGGATATGAGCAAGTGCTTGTGTGACGGTGTGCATATGCTTTATCCTCTTTTTGCATGCCTGCATGTGTTTGGGGGAAGGTCCCTCACTGAGTCAGTAGACTCACCCCAGGTTGAACATTTCAGTTGCAGGTATCGACGAAGCCGCCAGACGCCTTGGATGCCATGTGGACAGTTTGAGGGGTGGTACCGTTAGTTTTACAGTTGATTCTAGTTTAAAGCGGGACTTTGTAATTTATGTGTTGTTAGTCACTCTGATGTATTATATTCCTTATGTAGTTAATGAATGTAATCTTTTACTTTGGATGAATCAGATTTACGTATGCTTGTGAGACTGCGAAGGGGAAAGGGGAATCTTTCTCTTTCGGCCGGTTAAGGCTACGAAATTCGGGTCATGACAGATTTAGATCTCGACTTCGTCAGGAAACATGTAGGTATTTCTCTTATCTTTCTAACCAAACCAAGATCGCTACATTTGGACGGGCGTACCTCAAAATACGACGCTTCGGACGCATGATTGCCTGCAGCAGGCACTTGACTTCAATCTTCAGTGTTTTTGCTTCTGCAGCTTTTATACTTTTGTCTTTGCCCACGCTTTTCTTCCCTTTCTTCTGTTGGGATTGCTGAAGCTTTTGTCTTCTTCTTTTACAGTACTTGATGCTTCAGAGCTTTATTGAAAAGGTTACCTCATTTTCCGGTCAAGCTTGGACTTTGAAGATCTTAATACTTCATTCAAAATTACTTCTCCGCCCATCGTAATGTTCTGTATTATGAGTAGAAAATTGATTCGCTTCACTGGACGCTTCTGAAATGAGCTAAGGAGCTTGCTTATCCCCTGGGCACATTCACAAGGTTGTTTAACTCGTGGCATTCAGACCAGTTAGTGTATTATGCTTCTTTGACCCTGTTACTAGCCGAATTAGGATTTAATGTCCGCATGAAACTTGTATATATGGATATGAGGTTTAATTAGGAACTAATTTCATCCAATTTGGACACCTACTGCTCCATATATGGCCATCAGACGCTACAAAGGTATGACTATAAGGAACAACATCTTGTCACCTACTTACGGATGCAATTTAAGAAAAATAGAGTTCGTATTCGCTCTTGACCTCTTCATGAGAGTTGCAGATATTTCTCCTAGCCTTCCAGCGATACCAAGATCGATGCATTTGAACAACTAAAGCTCTAGAAATTGTCAGCAGACTCTTGCATGTTCTTAATGTCATGAACAGTATCGCATCTCAAGCTTGAAGAAGGAATTTCACTCAGATAGAGATTGATATAGATCTCAACTTCTTCAGGAAACATGTAGGTATTTCTCTTATCTTTCTAACCAATCCAAGATCCCTATATTTGGATGAGCGTACCTCACAATAAGACGTTTTGGACGCTTGATTGTCTGCAGCAGGCGCTTGACTTCAATCTTCAATTTTTTTTTGCTTTTGCACCTTTTGTACTTTTGTCTTTGTCCACGCTTTTCTTCTCTTTCTTCTATTAGGATTGCTGATGCTTTTCTCTTCTTCTATTACAGTACTTGATGCTTCAGAGCTTTATTGAAAAGGGTACCCCATTTTCTGGTAAAGCTTAAACTTTGAATATCTTAATACTTCATTCAAAACTACTTCTCCAGCCATTATAATGTTCTGTAATCTGAGTAGACGCTTCATTAGCTTCACTGGACGCTTCTTAAATAAGCTAAGGAGCTTGGTTATCCCCTGGGCACATTCACAAGGCTGTTTAACTCGTAGCATTCTAACCAGCTAGCGTATTATGCTTCTTTGACCTTGTTACTATCCGAATTAGGATTCGATGTCCGCATGAAACTTGTATATATGGATATTAGCTTTAATTAGGCACTAATTTCTTCCAATTTCGACACCTACAACTCAATATATGGACATCAGACGCTACAAAGGGATTACTATGAGGAATAACATCTTGTCACCAATTTACGGATGCAATGTAACAAAGATAGAGTACGATTTCACTTTTGACCTCTTCATGAGAGTTGCAGATATTTCTCTCAGCCTTCCAACGATACCAAGATCAATGCAACTAAACACCTAAAGCTCTAGAAATTGTCAGCAGACGCATGCATGTTCTTAATGTCACGATCAGTATCGCATCTCAAGCTTGTAGAAGGAATGTAACTCAAATAGAGATTGATTCAGATCTCGACTTCTTCAGGAAACATGTAGGTATTTCTCTTATCTTTCTAACCAAACCAAAATCACTACATTTGGACGAGCGTACCTCACAATACGATGTTTTGGACGCTTGATTGTCTGCAGCAGGCGCTTGACTTCAATCTTCAGTTTTTTGCTTTTGCAGCTTTTGTACTTTTGTCTTTGTCCACGCTTTTCTTCTCATTCTTCTGTTAGGATTGCTGATGCTTTTGTCTTCTTCTGTTACAGTACTTGTTGCTTCAGAGCATTATTGAAAAGGGTACCTCATTTTCTGGTCAAGCTTAAACTTTAAATAGCTTAGTACTTCATTCAAAATTACTTCTCCAGCCATCATAATGTCCTGTATTCTGAGTAGACGCTTGATTAGTTTCACTGGACGCTTCTTAAAAGATAAGGATCTTGGTTATCCCCTGGGCACATTCACAAGGCTGTTTAACTCGTAGTATTCTAACCTGTTGCCGTATTACACTTCTTTGACACTGTTACTGACCGAATTTGGATTTGATGTCCGCTTGAAACTTGTATATATGGATATTAGGTTTAATTAGGCACTAATTTCATCCAATTTGGACACCTGTAGCTCCATATATGGCCATCATGCACTACAAAGGTATAAATATTAGGAACAACATCTTGTCACCTACTTACGGATGCACTTTAGGAAAGATAGAGATCGATTTCGCTCTTTACCTCTTCATGAGAGTTGCAGATATTTCTCTCAGCCTTCCAACGATGCCAAGATCGATGCATCTGAACACCTAAAGCTCTAGAAATTGTCAGCAGACACTTACATGTTCTTATTGTCATGAACAGTATCTCATCTCAAGATTGAAGAAGGAATTTCACTCAGATATAGATTGATTCAGATCTCGACTTCTTCAGGAAACATATAGGTATTTCTCCTATATTTCTAGCCAAACCAAGATCGGTCAATTTGGACAAGCATACCTCAAGATACGACGTTTCGGGCGCTTTATTATCGGCAGCTGGCGCTTGACTTCAATCTTCAGTGTTTTTGATTTTGTAGCTTTTGTACTTTTGTCTTTATCCACGCTTTTGTTCTCTTTCTTCTGTTAGGATTGCTGAAGCTTTGGTCTTCTTCTATTACTGTACTTGATGCTTCTGAATTTAATTGAAATGGGTACCTCATTTTCTGGTCAATCTTGGACTTTGAATATCATAATACTTCATCCAAAATTACTTCTCCAGTTATCATAATGTTCTGCATTCTGAGTAGACGCTTGATTAGCTTCACTGGACGCTTCTTAAATGAGCTAAGGAGCTTGGTTATCCCCTGGGCAAATTAACAAGGCTGTTTAACTCGTAGCATTCTGACCAGTTAGCGTATTATGCTTCTTTGACACTGTTACTAGCTGAATTAGGATTCGTTATCCCCATGAAACTTGCATATATGGATATTAGGTTTAATGAGGCACTAATTTCATCCAATTCGGACACCTACAGCTCAATATATAGCCATCTGACTCAACAATGGTATGACTATCAGGATCAACATCTTGCCACCGACTAACGAATGTAATTTAACAAAGATAGTGTTCTATTTCGCTCTTAACCTCTTCTTGAGAGTTGTAGATATTTCTCTCAGCCTTCCAATGATACCAAGGTCAATGCATCTAAACACCTAAAGCTCTGGAAACTGTTAGCAGATGCATGCCTGTTCTAAATGTCACGAACAATATCACATCTGAAGCTTGAAGAAGGAATTTCACTCAGATAGAGATTGATTCAGCTCTCGACTTCTTCAGGAAACATGTAGGTATTTCTCTTATATTCCTAACCAAACAAAGATCACTACATTTGGACCAGCGTACCTCAAAATACGACGTTTCAGAGGCCTTATTATCAGCTACAGGCGCTTGACTTTAATCTTCAGTGTTCTTACTTTTACAGATTTTATACTTTTGTCTTTGTCCACACGATTCCTCTCTTTCTTATGTTAGGATTATGCTTTTGTCTTCTTCTGTTACAGTACTTGATGCTTCAGAGCTTTATTGAAAAGGGTACCTCTTTTTCTGGTCAAGCTTGGACTTTGAAATTCTTAATACTTCATTCAAAGTTACTTCTCCACCTATCATAATGTTCTGTATTCTAAGCAGACACTTGATTAGCTTCACTGGACGCTTCTTAAATGAGCTAAGGAGCTTGATACTCTAGAAATTGTCAGCAGACGCTTGCATGTTCTTAATGTCACGAACAGTATAACCCCTGAAGATTGAAAAAGGAATTTCACTCAGATAGAGATTGATTCAGATCTCGACTTGTTCAGGAAACATGTAGGTATTTCTCTTATCTTTCTAACAAAACCAAGATCGCTACATTTGGACGAGCATACCTCAAAATACGATGTTTCGGACGCTTGATTGTCTGCAGCAAGCGATTGACTTCAATCTTCAGTGGTTTTGCTTTTGCAGCTTTTGTACTTTTGTCTACGTCCACGCTTTTCTTCTCTTTCTTCTGTTAGGATTGCTGATGCTTTTGTCTTATTTTGTTGCTGTACTTGATGCTTCAGAGCTTTATTGAAAAGGGTACCTCATTTTCTGGTCAAGCTCGGACTTTGAAAATCTTAATACTTCATTCAAAGTTACTTCTCCACCCATCATAATGTTCTGTATTTTGAGTAGACACTTGATTAGCTTCATTGGACGCTTCTTAAATGAGCAAAGGAGCATGGTTATCCCCTGGGCACATTCACAAGTTTGTTTAACTCGTGGCATTCAGACCAGTTAGTGTATTATGCTTCTTTGACCCTGTTACAGGCCGAATTAGGATTCGATGTCCACATGAAGCTTGTATATACGGATATTCGGTTTAATTAGACACTAATTTCATCCAATTCGAACACCTACAACTCAATATATGGCGACCAGACGCTACCAAGGTATGACTGTCAGGAACAAAATCTTGTCACCAACTTACGGATGCAACTTAACAAAGATAGAGATCGATTTCGCTCTTGACCTCTTCATTACAGTTGCAGATATATCCCTCAGCCTTCCAACGATACCTTGATCGATGCATCTGAACCCCTAAAGCTCTAGAAATTATCCGCAGACGCTTGCATGTTCTTAATGTCACGAACAGTATCACACCTGAAGATTGAAGAAGGAATTTCACTCAGATAGAGATTGATTCAGATCTCGACTTCGTCAGGAAACTTGTAGGTATTTCTCTTATCTTTCAAACCATACCAAGATCACTACATTTGGACCGGCATACCTCAAAATACGACATTTCGGAGGCCTTATTATCGGCAGCAGGCGCTTGACTTCAATCTTCAAAGTTTTTGCTTTTGCAGATTTTGTAATTTTCTCTTTGTCCACGCTATTCCTCTCTTTCTTATGTTAGGATTATTGATGCTTTTGTCTTCTTCTGTTACAGTACTTGATGCTTCTGAGCTTTATTGAAAAGGGTACCTCTTTTTCTGGTCAAGCTTGGACTTTGAAAATCCTAATACTTCATTCAAAGTTACTTCTCCTCCCATCATAATGGTCTGTATTCCGAGTAGAGGCTTGATTAGCTTCACTGGACGCTTCTTAGATGAGCTAAGGATCTTGGTTATCCACTGGGCATATTCACAAGGCTGTTTAACTCGTAGCATTCTGACCAATTTGCGTATTTTGCTTATTTGACCCTGTTACAGGCCGAATTACGATTCGATGTCCCTATGAAACTAGTATATATGGATATTAGGTTTAATGAGACACTAATTTCATCCAATTCGGACTCCTACAGCTCCATATATGGCCAACAAACGCAACAATGGTATGAGTGTCAGGATCAACATCAGGCCACCAACCAACGGATGCAACTTAACAAAGATAGAGTTCAATTTCGCTCTTGACCTCTTCATGAGTATTGTAGATATTTATCTCATCCTTCCAATGATCGCAAGGTCGATGCATCTGAACACCTAAAGCTCTAGAAATTGTCAGCAGACGCTTGCATGTTCTTAATGTCACGAACAGTATCGCATCTCAAGCTTGAAGAAGGAATTTCACTCAGATAAAGATTGATTTAGATCTCGACTTCTTCAGAAAACATGTAGGTATTTCTCTTATCTTTCTAACCAAACCAAGATCACTACAGTTGGATGGGCGTACGTCAAAATAAGACGTTTTCGATGCTTGATTGTCTGCAGCAGGCGCTTGACTTCAATCTTTAGTGTTATTGCTTTTGCAGCTTTTGTACTTTTGTCTTTGTCCACGCTTTTCGTCTGTTTCTTCTATTAGGATTGTAGAAGCTTTTGTCTTTTTCTGATATAGTACTTGATGCTTCAGAGCTTTATTGAAAAGGGTACCTCATTTTCTGGTCAAGCTTAAACTTTGAATATCTTAATACTTCACTCAAAATTACTTATCGAACCATCATAATGTACGGTATTCTGAGTAGACGCTTGATTAGCGTCACTAGACGCTTCTTAAATGAGCTAAGGAGCGTAGTTATCCCCTGGGCACATTCACAAGACTGTTTAACTCGTAGCATTCTTACCAGTTAGCGTATTATGCTTCTTTGACCCTGTTACTGCCAAATTAGGATTCAATGTCCTCATGAAACTTGTATATATGGATATTAGGTTAAATTAGACACTAATTTCATCCAATTCGGACACCTACAGCTCGATATATGGCCACCAGACGCTACCTAGGTTTGACTGTCAGGAACAAAATCTTGTCACCAACTTATGGATGCAACTTAACAAAGATAGAGATCGATTTCGCTCTTGACCTCTTCATGAGAGTTGCAGATATTTCTCTCAGCCTTCCAACGATACCAATATCGATGCATCTGAACCCCTAAAGCTCAAGAAATTGTCAGCAGACGCTTGCATGTGCTTAATGTCATGAACAGTATCGCATCTCAAGCTTGAAGAAGGAATTTCACTCAGATAGAGATTGATTCAGATCTCGACTTCTTCAGGAAACATGTAGGTATTTCTCTTATCTTTCTAACCAAACCAAGATCACTACATTTGGACCTGCGTACCTCAAAATACTACGTTTCGGCGGCCTTATTATCGGCAGCAGGCGCTTGGCTTCAATCTTCAGTGTTTTTGCTTTTGCAGATTTTTTTACTTTTGTCTTTGTCCACGCTTTTCTTCTCTTTCTTATTTTCATATTGTTGATGCTTTTGTCTTCTTCTGTTATAGTACTTGATGCTTCAGAGCTTTATTGAAAAGGGTACCTCATTTTCTGGTCAAGCTTGGACTTTGAAAATCTTAATACTTCATTCAAAGTTACTTCTCCACTCATCATAATGGTCTGTATTCTGAGTAGAGGCTTGATTAACTTCACTGGATGCTTCTTAAATGAGCTAAGGAGCTTGGTTATCCACTAGGTACATTCACAAGGCTGTTTAAGTCTTAGCTATTTGACCAATTTGCGTATTATGCTTATTTGACCTTGTTACTGGCCGAATTAGGATTCGATGTCCCCATGAAAGTTGCATATATGGATATTAGGTTTAATGCGACACTAATTTCATCCAATTCTGACACCTGCAGCTCAATACATGGCCATCAGACGCAACAATGGTATGACTGTCAGGATCAACATCTTGCCACCAACTAACGGATGCAACTTAACAAAGATAGAGTTCGATTTCGCTCTTGACCTCTTCGTGAGTGTTGTAGATATTTCTCTCACCCTTCCAAAGATACCAAGGTCGAGGCATCTGAACACCTAAAGCTCTAGAAATTGTCAGCAGACGCAAGCATGTTCTTAACGTCACGAACAGTATCGCATCTGAAGCTTGAAGAAGGAATTTCACTCAGATAGAGATTGATTCAGATCTAGACTTCTTTAGGAAACATGTAGGTATTTGTCTTATCTTTCTAAGCAAAGAAAGATACTATAGTTGGACGAGCGTACCTCAAAATTCGACGTTTTCGATGCTTGATTGTCTGCAGCAGGCGCTTGACTTCAATCTTCAGTGTTTTTACTTTTGCAGCATTTGTACTTTTGTCTTTGTCCACGCTTTTCGTCTATTTCTTATACTAGGATTGCAGAAGCTTTGGTCTTCTTCTGTTATAGTACTAGATGCTTCATAACTTTATTGAAAAGGGTACCTCATTTTCTGGTCAAGCTTAAACTTTGAATATCTTAATACTTCATTCAAAATTACTTCTCGAGCCATCATAATGTTCTGTATTCTGAATAGACGCCTGTTTAGCTTCACTGGACGCTTCGTAAATGAGCTAAGGAGCATGGTTATCCCCTGGGCACATTCACAAGCTTGTTTAACTTGTGGCATTCAGTCCAGTTAGTGTATTATGCTTCTTTGACCCTGTTACTGGCCGAATTAGGATTCGATGTCCGCATGAACCTTGTATATATGGATATTAGGTTTAATTAGACACTAATTTCATCCAATTCGGACAACTACAACTCAATATATGGCCACCAGACGATACCAAGGTATGACTGTCAGGAACAAAATCTTGTCACCAACTTACGGATGCAACTTAACAAAGATAGAGATCGATTTCGATCTTGACCTTTTCATGAGAGTTGCAGATATTTCTCTCAGCCTTCCAACGATACCAAGATCGATGCATCTGAACCCCTAAAGCTCTAGAAATTGTCAGCAGACGCTTGCATGTTCTTAAGTCACAAATAGTATGACATCTGAAGCTTGAAGAAGGAATTTCACTCACATAGAGATTGATTCAGATCTCGACATCTTCAGGAAACATGTAGTTATTTCTCTTATCTTTCTAACCAAACCAGGATCACTACATTTGGACTAGCGTACCTCAAAATACGACGTTTCAGAGGCCTTATTATCGGCAGCAGGCGCTTGATTTCAGTCTTCAGTGTTTTTGCTTTTACAGATATTGTACTTTTGTCTTTGTCCACGCTTTTCTTCTCTTTCTTATGTTAGGATTGTTGATGCTTTTGTCTTCTTCTGTTACAGTACTTCATGCTTTAGAGCTTTGTTGAAAAGGGTACCTCATTTTCAGGTCAAGCTTGGACTTTGAAAATCTTAATACTTCATTCAAAACTACTTCTTCACCCATCATAATGTTCTGTATTCTGAGTAGACACCTGATTGGCTTCACTGGACGCTTATGAAATTAGCTAAGGAGCTTGTTTATCCCCGGGGCACGTTAACAAGGTTGTTTAACTCTCAGCATTCTGACCAGTTAGCGTATTATGCTTCTTTGACCCTATTACTGGCCGAATTAGGATTCGTTGTCCCTATTAAGCTTGTATATATGGATATTAGGTTTAATTAGACACTAATTTCATCCAATTCGGACACCTACTGCTCAATATATGGCCACCAGACGCTACCAGGGTATGACTGTCAAGAACAAAATCTTGTCACCAACTTACGGCTGCAACTTAACAAAGATAGCTCTTGACCACTTCTGTTACAATACTTGATGCTTCAGAGCTTTATTGAAAAGGGTACCTCATTTTCTGGTCAAGCTTGGACTTTGAAAATCTTAATACTTCATTCAAAGTTACATCTCCACCCATCATAATGTTCTGTATTCTGAGTAGACACTTGATTAGCTTCACTGGACGCTTCTTAAATGAGCAAAGGAGCTTGGTTATCCCCTGGGCACATTCACAAGTTTGTTTAACTCGTGGCATTCAGACCCGTTGGTGTATTATGCTTCTTTGACCCTGTTATTGGCCGAATTAGGATTCAATGTCCTCATGAAACTTGTATATATAGATATTAGGTTTAATTAGACATTAATTTTATCCAAATTGGACTCCTACAGCTCAATATATGTCCACCAGACGCTACATAGGTATGACTGTCAAGAACAAAATCTTGTCACCAACTTACGGCTGCAACTTAACTAAGATTGCTCCTGAAGACTTCAGGAAAGTTGTAGATATTTCTCTGAGCCTTTCAATGATACCAAGATCGAAGCATCTGAACACCTAAAGCTCTAGATATTGTCAGCAGACGGTTGCATGTTCTTAATGTCACGAACATTATCACATCTCACGCTTGACGAATAAATTTCACTCAGATAGAGATTGATTCAGATCTCGACTTCTTCAGGAAACATGAAGGTATTTCTCTTTTCTTTCTAACCAATCGAAGATCACTACATTTGGACGGGCGTACCTCAAAATACGATGTTTCAGACTCTTGATTGTCTGCAGTAGGTGCTTGACTTTAATCTTCAGTGTTTTTGCTTTTGCAGGTTTTTTGCTTTTGTCTTTGTCCACGCTTTTATTCTCTTTCTTTTGTTAGGATTGCAGAAGCTTTTGTCTTTTTCTATTACAGTACTTGATGCTTCAGAATTTTATTGAAAAGGATACCTCATTTTCTGGTCAATCTTGGAGTTTGAATATCTTAATGCGTCATTCAAAATTACTTCTCCACCCATCATAATGTTCTGTATTCTGAGCAGACGCTTGAATAGCTTCACAGGCCGCTTCTTAAATTAGCTATCGAGCTTGGTTATCCCCTTGGCACATTCACAAGGCAGTTTAACTCGTATTATTCTGACCAGTTAGCATATTATGCTTCTTTGACCCTGTTACTGGCCGAATTAGGATTCGATGTCCGCATGAAACTTGTATATTTGGATATTAGCTTTAATTAGGCACTAATTTCATCCAATTCGGACACCTACAACTCAATATATGGACATTAGACGCCACAAATGTATGGCTATCAGGAACAACATCTTGTCACCAACTTACGGATGCAATTTAACAAAGTAGAGATCGATTTCGCTTTTGATCTCTTCATGAGAGTTGCAGATATTTCTCTCAGCCTTCCAACGATACCAAGATCGATGCATCTGAACACCTAAAGCTCTAGAAATTATTAGCAGATGCTTGCATGTTCTTAATGTCACGAATAGTATCGCATCTCAAACTTGAAGAAGGAATTTCACTCAGATAGAGATTGTTTCAGATCTCGACTTCTTCAGGAAACATGTAAGTATTTCACTTATCTTTCTAACCAAACCAATATCACTAGATTTGGAAGAGCGTACCTCAAAATACGATGTTTCGGATGCTTGATTGTGGGTAGCAGGTGCTTGACTTCAATCTTCAGTATTTTTGCTTTTGCAGCTTTTGTACTTTTGTCTATGTCCACGCTTTTCTTCTCTTTCTTATGTTAGGCTTGCAGAATCTATTGTCTTCTTCTGTTATAGTACTTGATGCTTCAGAACTTTATTGAAATGGGTACCTCATTTTTTGGTCAAGCTTGGACTTTGAATATCTTAATACTTCATTCAAAATTACTTCTCCAGCCATGATAATGTTCTGTGTTCTGAGTAGACACTTGATTAGCTTCACAAGGCTATTTAACTTGTTGCATTCTGACCAGTTAGCGTATTATGCTTCTATGATCCTGTTACTGGCCGAATTAGGATTCGATGTTCGCATGAAACATGTATATATGGATATTAGGTTTAATTATACACTAATTTCATCCAATCCGGACACATACACCTCAATATATGGCCCTCAGACGCTACAAAGATATGACTATCAGGAACAATATCTTGTCACCAACTTACGGATGCAATTTAACAAAGATAGAGATCGATTTCGCTATAGACCTCTTAATGAGAGTTGCAGATACATCTATGAGCCTCCCAACGGTACCAAGATAGATACATCTGAACACCTAAAGCTCTAGAAATTGTCAACAGACGCTTGCATGTTCTTAATTTCATGAATAGTATCACATCTAAAGCTTGAAGAAGGAATTTCACTTAGATAGAGATTGACTCAGATCTCAACTTCTTCAGTAAACATGTAGGTATTTCTCTTATCTTTATAACAAAACCAAGATCACTACATTTGGACGAGCGTACCTCAAAATACGATGTTTCGAACGCTTGATTGTCTGCAGTAGGCGCTTGACTTCAATCTTCAGTGGTTTTGCTTTTGCAGCTTTTGTACTTATGTCTATGTCCATGCTTTTCTTCTATTTCTTCTATTAGGATTGCTGATGCTTTTGTCTTATTCTGTTACAGTACTTGATGCTTCAGAGCTTTGTTGAAAAGGGTACCTCTCTTTCTGGTCAAGCTTGGACTTTGAAAATCTTAATACTTCATTCAAAATTACTTCTCCACCCATCATAATGTTCTGCATTCTGAGTAGACACTTGATTAGCTTCACTGGACGCTTATGAAATTAGTTAAGGAGCTTGGTTATCCCCTGGGCACATTAAAAAAATTGTTTAACTCTTAGCATTCTGACCAGTTAGGGTATTTTGCTTCTTTGACCCTGTTACTAGCCGAATTTGGATTCGATGTCCCCATTAAACTTGTATATATGGATATTGGGTTTAATTGGACACTAATTTCATCCAATTCGGACACCTACTGCTCAATATATGGCCACTAGACGCTACAATGGTATGACTGTAAGGAACAAAATCTTGTCACTATTTTACGGATGCAACTTAACAAAGATAGAGATCGATTTCACTCTTGACCACATCAGGAGAGTTGCTGATATTTCAAGAGCCTTCCAACGATACCAAGATCGATGCATCTGAACCCCTAAAGCTCTTGAAATTGTGCAGCAGACACTTGCATGTTCTTAAAGTCACGAACAGTATCACATCTAAAGCTTGAAGCAGGAATTTCACTCACGTAGAGATTGATTCAGACCTTGACTTCTTCAGGAAACATGTAGGTATTTCTCTTATCTTTCTAACCAAACCAAGATCACTACATTTGGACGAGCTTACCTCAAAATACGATGTTTCGGAGGCCATGTTATCGGCAGCAGGCGCTTGACTTCAATCTTCAATGTTTTTGCTTTTGTAGATTTTGAACTTTTGTCTTTGTGCAAGCTTTTCTTCTCTTTCTTCTCTTAGGATTGTTGGTGCTTTTGTCTTCTCCTATTACAGTACTTGATGCTTCATAACTTTAAGGAAAAAGGTACCTCATTATTCTGAGTAGACGCCTGATTAGCTTCACTGGATGCTTCTTAAAAGAGCTAAGGAGCTTGGTTATCCCCTGGGCACATTCACAAGGCTGTTTAAATCGTAGCATTCTGACCAGTTAGCGTATTATGCTTCTTTGACCAGATATTCGGACGCTTGATTGTCTACAGTAGGCGCTTGACTGTATCTTCAGTGGTTTTGCTTTTGCAGCTTTTGTAGACTTGTCTTTGTTCACGCTTTTCTTCTCTTTCTTCTGTTAGGATTGCTGAAGCTTTTGTCTTCTTCTGTTACAGTACTTGATGCTTCAAAACTTTATTGAAAAGGGTACCTCATTTTCTGGTCAATCTTGAACTTTGAATATCTTAATACTTCATTCAAAATTGCTTCTCCAGCCATCATAATGTTCTGTATTCTGAGTAGATGCTTGATTAGCTTCACTGGACGCTTCTTAAATGAGATAAGGAGCTTGGTTATCCCCTGGGCACATTCAGAAGGCTGCTTTACTCTTAGCATTCTGAACAGTTAGCGTATTATGCTTCTTTGACCCTCCTACTGGGCGAATTAGGATTCGATATCCTCATGAAGCTTGTATATATGGATATTTGGTTTAATGAGACACCTATAGCTCAATATATGGCCATCAGATGCAACAAAGGTATGACTGTCATGAACAACATCTTGCCACCAACTTACGGATGCAACTTAAAGAACATAGAATTCGATTTCGCTCTTGACCTCTTCATGAGAGTTGGAGATATTTCCCCGAGCCTTCCAGCAATATGTAGATCGATGCATTTGAACACCTAAAGCTGTAGATATTGTTAGCAAACGCTTCCATGTTCTTATTGTCACGAACAGTATCACATCTCAAGCTTGAAGAAGGAACTTCACTCAGATAGAGACTGATTCAGATCTCGACATATTCAGGAAACATGTAGGTATTTCTCTTATCTTTCTAACAAAACCAACATCGTTACATTTGGACGAGCATACTGCAAAATACGATGTTTCGGACGCTTGATTGTCTGCAGCAAGCGATTGACTTCAATCTTCAGTGGTTTTGCTTTTGCAGCTTTTGTACTTTTGTCTATGTCCACGCTTTTCTTCTCTTTCTTCTGTTTGGATTGCTGATGCTTTTGTCTTATTCTGTTGCTATACTTGATGCTTCAGAGCTTTATTGAAAAGGGTACCTCATTTTCAGGTCAAGCTCGGACTTTGAAAATCTTAATACTTCATTCAAAGTTACTTCTCCACCCATCATAATGTTCTGTATTTTGAGTAGACACTTGATTAGCTTCATTGGATGCTTCTTGAATGAGCTACGGAGCTTGGTTATACCCTGGGCACATTCACAAGTTTGTTTAACTCGTGGCATTCAGACCAGTTAGTGTATTATGCTTCTTTGACCCTGTTACAGGCCGAATTAGGATTCGATGTCAGCATGAACCATGTAAATATGGATATTCAGTTTAATTAGACACTAATTTCATCCAATTCGGACGCCTACAGCTCAATATATGGCGACCAGACGCTACCAAGGTATGACTGTCAGGAACAAAATCTTGTCACCAACTTACGGATGCAACTTAACAAAGATAGAGATCGATTTCGCTCTTGACCTCTTCATGAGAGTTGCAGATATATCCCTCAGACCTCCAACGATACCTAGATCGATGCATCTGCACCCCTAAAGCTCAAGAAATTATCAGCAGACGCTTGCATGTTCTTAATGTCATAAACAGTATCACACCTGAAGCTTGAAGAAGGAATTTCACTCAGATAGAGATTGATTCAGATCTCGACTTCTTCAGGAAACATGTAGGTATTTCTCTTATCTTTGAAACCAAACAAAGATCACTACATTTGGACCTGCGTACCTCAAAATACGGCATTTCGGAGGCCTTATTATCGGAAGCAGGCGCTTGACTTCAATCTTCAGTGTTTTTGGTTTTGCAGATTTTCTAATTTTCTCTTTGTCCACGCTATTCCTCTCGTTCTTATGTTAGGATTATTGATGCTTTTTTCTTCTTCTGTTACAGTACTTGATGCTTCTGAGCTTTATTGAAAAGTGTACCTCTTTTTCTGGTCAAGCTTGGACTTTGAAAATCTTAATACTTCATTCAATGTTACTTCTCCACCCAACATAATGTTCTGTATTTTGAGTAGACACTTCATTAGCTTCACTGGACGCTTCTTAAATGAGCTAAGGAGCTTGGTTATCCCCTGGGCACATTCACAAGGTTGTTTAACTCGTGGCATTAAGACCAGTTAGTGTCTTATGCTTCTTTGACCCTGTTACTGGCCGAATTAAGATTCGATGTCCGCATGAACCTTGTATTTATGGATATTAGGTTTAATTAGACACTAATTTCATCCAATTCGGACACCTACAGCTCAATATATGGCAACCAGACGCTACCAAGGTATCACTGTTAGGAACAAAATCTTGTCCCCAACTTATGGATGCAACTTAACAAAGATAGAGATCGATTTCGCTCTTGATCTCTTCGTGAGAGTTGCAGATATATCTCTCAGCCTTCCAACGATACCAAGATCGATGCATCTGAACACCTAAAGCTCTAGAAATTGTCAGCAGACGCTTGCATGTTCTTAATGTCACGAACAGTACCACACTTGAAGCTTGAAGAAGGAATTTCACTCAGATAGAGTTTGATTCAGATCTCGACTTCTTTAGAAAACATGTAGGTATTTCTCTTGTCTTTCTAACCAAACAAAGATCACTACATTTGGACCAGCGTACCTCAAAATACGCCGTTTCGGAGGCCTTATTATCGGCAGCAGGCGCTTGCTTTCAATCTTTAGTGTTTTTGCTTTCAGAGATTTTTTACTTTTGTCTTTGTCCACGCTTTTCTTTTCTTCTTATGTTAGGATTGTTGATGCCTTTGTCTTCTTCTGGTACAGTACTTGATGCTTCAGAGCTTTATTGAAAAGGGTATCTCATTTTCTGGTCAAGCTTGGACTTTGAAAATCTTAATACTTCATTCAAAGTTACTTCTCCTCCCATCATAATGGTCTGTATTCGGAGTAGAGGCTTGATTAGCTTCACTGGACGCTAATTAGATGAGCTAAGGAGCTTTGTTATCCACTGGGCATATTCACAAGGCTGTTTAACTCGTAGCATTCTGACCAATTTGCGTATTTTGCTTATTTGACCCTGTTACTGGCCGAATTAGGATTCGATGTCCCCATGAAACTAGTATATATGGATATTAGGTTTAATGAGACACTAATTTCATCCAATTCGGACTCCTGCAACTCCATATATGGCCAACAAACGCAACAATGGTATGAGTGTCATGATCAACATCAGGCCACCAACCAAGGGATGCAACTTAACAAAGATAGAGTTCGATTTCGCTCTTGACCTCTTCATGAGTGTTGTAGATATTTCTCTCACCCTTCCAACGATACCAAGGTCGATGTATCTAAACACCTAAAGCTCTAGAAATTGTCAGAAGACGCTTGCATGTTCTTAATGTCACGAATAGTATCGTATCCCAAGCTTGAAGAAGGAATTTCTCTTACTTTTCTAACCAAACCAAGATCACTGCAGTTGGACGAGCATACCTCAAAATACGACGTTTTCGATGCTTGATTGTCTGCAGCAGGCGCTTGACTTCAATCTTCAGTGTTTTTGCTTTTGCAGCTACTGTACTTTTGTCTTTGTCCACGCTTTTCATCTGTTTCTTCTATTAGGATTGTAGAAGCTTTTGTCTTTTTCTGTTATAATACTTGATGCTTCAGAGCATTATTGAAAAGGGTACCTCATTTTCTGGTCAAGCTGAAACTTTGAATATCTTAATACTTCATTCAAAATTAGTTTTCGAGCCATCATAATGTACGCTATTCTGAGTAGACGCTTGATTAGCGTCAATGGACGCTTCTTAAATGAGCTAAGGAGCGTGGTTATCCCCTGGGCACATTCACAAGACTGTTTAACTCGTAGCATTCTTACCAGTTAGCGTATTATGCTTCTTTGACCCTGTTACTGCCGAATTAGGATTCGATGTCCTCATGAAACTTGTATGTATAGATATTAGGTTTAATTAGACACTAATTTCATCCAATTCGGACACCTACAGCTCGATATATGGCCACCAGACGCTACCAAGGTTTGACTGTCAGGAACAAAATCTTGTCACCAACTTATGGATGCAACTTAACAAAGATAGAGATCGATTTCGCTCTTGACCTCTTCATGAGAGTTGCAGATATTTCTCTCAGCCTTCCAACGATACCAAGATCGATGCATCTGAACCCCTAAAGCTCAAGAAATTGTCAGCAGACGCTTGCATGTGCTTAATGTCACGAACAGTATCGTATCTCAAGCTTGAAGAAGGAATTTACTCAAATAGAGATTGATTCAGATCTCGACTTCTTCAGGAAACATGTAGGTATTTCTCTTATCTTTCTAACCAAACCAAGATCATGATATTTGGACCGGCGTACCTCAAAATACTACGTTTCGGAGGCCTTATTATCGGCAGCAGGCGCTTGGCTTCAATCTTCAGTGTTTTTGCTTTTGCAGATTTTTTACTTTTGTCTTTGTCCACGCTTTTCTTCTCTTTCTTATGTTCAGATTGTTGATGCTTTTGTCTTCTTCTGTTACAGTACTTGATGCTTCAGAACTTTATTGAAAAGGGTACCTCATTTTCTGGTCAAGCTCGGACTTTGAAAATCTTAATACTTCATTCAAAGTTACTTCTCAACCCATCATAATGGTCTGTATTCTCAGTAGAGGCTTGATTAGCTTCACTGGACGCTTCTTAAATGAGCTAAGGAGCTTGGTTATCCACTGGGCACATTCACAAGGCTGTTTAACTCGTAGCATTCTGACCAATTTGCGTATTATGCTTATTTGACCCTGTTACTGGCCGAATTAGGATTTGATGTCCCCATGAATCTTGTATATATGGATATTAGGTTTAATGAGACACTAATTTCATCCAATTCTGACACCTGCAGCTCAATATATGGCCATCAGACGCAACAATGGTATGACTGTCAGGATCAACATCTTGCCACCAACTAACGGATGCAACATAACAAAGATAGAGTTCGATTTCGCTCTTGACCTCTTCGTGAGTGTTGTAGATATTTCTCTCACCCTTCCAACGATACTAATGTTGATGCATCTGAACACCTAAAGGTCTAGAAATTGTCAGTAGACGCTTGCATGTTTTTAATGTCACGAACAGTATCGCATCTGAAGCTTGAAGAAGGAATTTCACTCAGATAGAGATTGTTTCTGATCTAGACTTCTATAGGAAACATGTAGGTATTTGTCTTATCTTTCAAACCAAACCAAGATCACTACAGTTGGACGAGCGTACTTCAATCTTCAATGTTTTTACTTTTGCAGCTTTTGTACTTTTGTCTTTGTCTACGCTTTTCTTCTGTTTCTTATATTAGGATTGCAGAAGATTTGGTTTTCTTCTGTTATAGTACTTGATGCTTCATAACTTTATTGAAAAGGGTACCTCATTTTCTGGTCAAGTTTAAACTTTGAATATCTTAATACTTCATTCAAAATTACTTCTCGAGCCATCATAATGTTCTATATTCTGAGTAGACGCCTGATTAGATTCACTGGACGCTTCGTAAATGAGCTAAGGAGCATGGTTATCCCCTGGGCACATTCACAAGTTTGTTTAACTCGTGGCATTCAGACCAGTTAGTGTATTATGCTTCTTTGACCCTGTTACTGGCCGAATTAGGATTCGATGTCCGTATGAACCTTGTATATATGGATATTAGTTTTAATGAGACACTAATTTCATCCAATTCGGACAACTACAGCTCAATATATGGCCACCAGACGATACCAAGGTATGACTGTCAGGAACAAAATCTTGTCACCAACTTACGGATGCAACTTAACAAAGATAGAGATCGATTTCGCTCTTGACCTCTTCATGAGAGTTGCAGATATTTCTCTCGGCCTTCCAACGATACCAAGATCGATGCATCTGAACCCCTAAAGCTCTAGAATTTGTCAGCAGACGCTTGCATGTTCTTAATGTCACGAACAGTATGACATCTGAAGCTTGAAGAAGTAATTTCACTCACATAGAGATTGATTCATATCTCGACATCTTCAGGAAACATGTAGTTATTTCTCTTATCTTTCTAAACAAACTAGGATCACTACATTTGGACGAGCGTACCTCAAAATACGATGTTTCGGACGCTTGATTGTCTGCAGTAGGCGCTTGACTTCAATCTTCAGTGGTTTTGCTTTTGCAGCTTTTGTACTTATGTTTATGTCCACGCTTTTCTTCTCTTTCTTCTATTAGGATTGCTGATGCTTCTGTCTTATTCTGTTACTGTACTTGATGCTTCAGAGCTTTATTGAAAAGAGTACCTCATTTTCTGGTCAAGCTTTGACTTTGAAAATCTTAATATTTCATTCAAAATTACTTCTCCACCCATCATAATGTTCTGTATTCTGAGTAGACACTTGATTAGCTTCACTGGACGCTTATGAAATTAGTTAAGGAGCTTGGTTATCCCCTGGGCACATTCACAAGTTTGTTTAACTCGTGGCTTTCAGACCAGTTAGTGTATTATGCTTCTTTGACCCTGTTACAGGCCGAATTAGGATTCGATGTCCGCATGAACCTTGTATATATGGATATTAGGTTAAATTAGACACTAATTTCATCCAATTCGGACAACTACGGCTCAATATATGGCCATCAGACGATACCAAGGTATAACTATCAGGAACAAAATTTTGTCACCAACTTACAGATGCAACTTAACAAAGATAGAGATCGATTTCGCTCTTGACCTCTTCATGAGAGTTGCAGATATTTCTCTCAGCCTTCCAAGGATAACAAGATCGATGCATCTGAACCCCTAAAGCTCTAGAAATTGTTAGCAGAGGCTTGCATGTTCTAAATGTCACGAATAGTATCGCATCTCAAGCTTGAAGAAGGAATTTCACTCAAATAGAGATTGTTTCAGATCTCGACTTCTTCAGGAAACATGTAAGTATTTCACTTATCTTTCTAACCAAACCAATATCACAACATTTGGATGAGCGTACCTCAAAATACGATGTTTCGGATGCTTGATTGTGGGTAGCAGGCGCTTGACTTCAATCTTCAGTGTTTTTGCTTTTGCAGTTTTTGTACTTTTGTCTTTCTCCACGCTTTTCTTCTCTTTCTTATGTTAGGCTTGCAGAAGCTGCTGTCTTCTTCTGTTATAGTACTTGATGCTTCAGAACTTTATTGAAATGGGTACCTCATTTTCTGGTGAAGCTTGGACTTTGAATATCTTAATACTTCATTCAAAATTACTTCTCCAGCCATCATAATGTTCTATGTTCTGAGTAGACACTTGATTAGCTTCACTGGATGCTTCTTAAATTAGCTAAGGAGTTTGGTTATCCCCAAGGCCCATTCACAAGGCTATTTAACTTGTAGCATTCTGACCAGTTAGCGTATTATGCTTCTATGACCCTGTTACTGGCCGAATTAGGATTCGATGTCCGCATGAAACTTGTATATATGGATACTAGGTTTAATTATACACTACTTTCATCCAATTCGGACACCTACACCTCAATATATGGCCCTCAGACGCTACAAAGGTATGGCTATAGGGAATAATATCTTGCCACCAACTTACGGATGCAATTTAACAAAGATAGAGATCGATTTCGCTATAGACATCTAAATGAGAGTTGCAGATACTTCTATGAGCCTCCCAATGGTACCAAGATAGATACATCTGAACACCTAAAGCTCTAGAAATTGTCAGCAGACGCTTGCATGTTCTTAATTTCATAAATAGTAGCATATTTGAAGCTTGAAGAAGGAATTTCACTCAGATAGAGATTGACTCAGATCTCCACTTCTTCAGGAAACATGGAGGTATTTCTCTTATCTTTATAACAAAACCAAGATCGCTACATTTGGACGAGCGTACCTCAAAATACGATGTTTCGGACGCTTGATTGGCTCCAGTGGGCGCTTGACTTCAATCTTCAGTGGTTTTGCTTTTGCAGCTTTTGTACTTTTGTCTCTGTCCACGCTTTTCTTCTCTTTCTTGTATTAGGATTGCTGATGCTTTTGTCTTATTCTGTTAAATTACTTGATGCTTCAGAGCTTTATTGAAAAGGGAACCTCATTTTCTGTTCAAGCTTGGACTTTGAAAATCTTAATACTTCATTCAAAATTACTTCTCCACCCATCCTAATGTTTTGCATTCTGAGTAGACACTTGATTAGCTTCACTGGGCGCTTATGAAATTAGTTAAGGAGCTTGGTTATCCCCTGGGCACATTAACAAAATTGTTTAACTCTTAGCATTCTGACCAGTTAGGGTATTATGCTTCTTTGACCCTGTTACTAGCCGAATTTGGATTCGATGTCCCCATTAAACTTGTATATATGGATATTGGGTTTAATTGGACACTAATTTCATCCAATTCGGACACCTATTGCTCAATATATGGCCACTAGACGCTACAATGGTATGACTGTAAGGAACAAAATCTTGTCACTATTTTACGGATGCAACTTAACAAAGATAGAGATCGATTTCACTCTTGACCACATCAGGAGAGTTGCTCATATTTCAAGAGCCTTCCAACGATACCAAGATCGATGCATCTGAACCCCGAAAGCTCTTGAAATTGTGCAGCAGACACTTGCATGTTCTTAAAGTCACGAACAGTATCACATCTAAAGCTTGAAGCAGGAATTTCACTCACGTAGAGATTGATTCAGATCTTGACTTCTTCAGGAAACATGTAGGTATTTCTCTTATCTTTCTAACCAAACCAAGATCACTACATTTGGACGAGCTTGCCTCAAAATACGATGTTTCGGAGGCCATGTCATCGGCAGCAGGCGCTTGACTTCAATCTTCAATGTTTTTGCTTTTGAAGATTTTGAACTTTTGTCTTTGTCCAAGCTTTTCTTCTCTTTCTTCTCTTAGTATTGTTGGTGCTTTTGTCTTCTCCTATTACAGTACTTGATGCTTCACAACTTTAAGGAAAAAGGTACCGCATTTTCCGGTCAAGCTTGGACTTTGAAAATCTTAAAACTTCATTCAAAATTAATTCTCGAGCCATCAGTATTCTGAGTAAACGCCTGATTAGCTTCACTGTACGCTTCTTAAAGGAGCTAAGGAGCTTGGTTATCCCCTGGGCACATTCACAAGGCTGTTTAAATCGTAGCATTCTAACCAGTTAGCGTAGTATGCATCATTGACCAGATATTCGGACGCTTGATTGTCTGCAGTAGGTGCTTATCTTCAATCTTCAGTGGTTTTGCTTTTGCAGCTTTTGTAGATTTGTCTTTGTTCACGCTTTTCTTCTCTTTCTTCTGTTAGGATTGCTGAAGCTTTTGTCTTCTTCTATTACAGTACTTGATGTTTCAAAACTTTATTGAAAAGGGTACCTCATTTTCTGGTCGATCTTGAACTTTGAATATCTTATTACTTCATTCAAAAGTGCTTCTCCAGCCATCATAATGTTCTGTATTCTGAGTAGATGCTTGATTAGCTTCACTGGACGCTTCTTAAATGAGATAAGGAGCTAGGTTATCCCCTGGGCACATTCAGAAGGCTGCTTTACTCTTAGCATTCTGACCAGTTAGCGTATTACGCTTCTTTGACCCTCCTACTCGGTGAATTAGGATTTGATATCCTCATGAAACTTGTATATATAGATATTTGGTTTAATTAGACACTAATTTCATCCAATTCGGACACCTAGAGCTCAATATATGGCCATCAGATGCAACAAAGGTATGACTGTCATGAACAACATCTTGCCACCAACTTACGGATGCAACTTAAAAAAGATAGAATTCGATTTCACTCTTGACCTCTTCTTGAGAGTTGGAGATATTTCCCCGAGCCTTCCAGCAATATGAAGATCGATGCATTTGAACACCTAAAGCTGTAGATATTGTCAGCAAACGCTTCCATGTTCTTATTGTCACGAACAGTATCAGATCTCAAGCTTGAAGAAGGAATTTCACTCAGATAGAGATTGATTCAGATCTCGACATATTCAAGAAACATGTAAGTATTTGTCTTATCTTTCTAACCAAGATCACTACATTTAAATGAGCGTACCCCAAAATATGACGTTTCGGACGTTTTATTATCGGTAGCAGGCGCTTGACTTGTAACTTCAGTGCTTTTGCTTTTGCAGCTATTTTATGTTTGTCTTTGTCCACGCTTTTCTTCTCTTTCTTCTGTTAGGATTGCTGATACTTTTGTCTTCTTCTGTTACCGTACTTGATGCTTCAGAGCTTTATTGAAAAGGGTACCTCATTTTCTGGTCAAGCTTGGCTTTGAATATCTGAATACTTAATTCAAAATTACTTCTCCACCCATCATAATGTTCTGTATTCTGAGTAGACACTTGATTAGCTTCACTGGACGCTTTTGAAATGACCTAAGGAGCTTGGTTATCTCTGGGCACATTCACAAGGTTGTTTAATTCTTAGCATTCTGACCAATTAGCGTACTATGCTTCTTTGACCCTGTTACTGTCTGAATTAGGATTCGATGTCCGCATGAAACTTTATATATTGATATTTGGTATAATTAGACACTAATTTCATCCAATTCGGACACCTACAGCTCAATATATGGCCATCAGATGCAACAAAGGTATGACTGTCATGAACAACATCTTGCCACCAACTTACGGATGCAACTTAAAAAAGATAGAATTCGATTTCGCTCTTGACCTCTTCATGAGAGTTGGAGATATTTCCCCGAGCCTTCCAACAATATGAAGATCGATGCATTTCAACACCTAAAGTTGTAGATATTGTCAGCAAACGCTTCCATGTTCTTATTGTCACGAACAGTATCACATCTCAAGCTTGAAGAAGGAATTTCACTCAGATAGAGATTGATTCAAATCTGGACTTCTTCAGGAAACATGTAGGTATTTCACTTATCTTTCTAACCAAACAAAGATCGCTACATTTGGACGAGCGTACCTCAAAATACGATGTTTCGGATGCTTGATAGTCGGCAGCAGGCGCTTGACTTCAATCTTCAGTGTTTTTGCTTTTGCAGCTTTTGCACGTTTGTCTTTGTTCACGCTTTTCTTCTCTTTCTTCTGTTAGGATTGTTGAAGATTTTGTCTTCTTCTATTACAGTACTTGATGCTTCAGAACTTTATTGAAAAGGGTATCACAATTTCTGTTCAAGCTTGGACTTTGAATATCTTAATACTTCATTCAAAATTACTTCTCCAGCCATCATAATGTTCTATATTCTGAGTAGATGCTTGATTAGCTTCACTGGACGATTCTTAAATGAGCTAAGGAGCATGGTTATCCCGTGGGCACATTAACAAGGTTGTTAAACTCTTAGCATTCTGACCAGTTATCGAATTATGCTTCTTTGACCTTGTTACTTGCCGAATTAGGATTCGATGTCCCCATGAAACTTGTATATATGGATATTAGGTTTAATGAGACACTAATTTCATCCAATTCAGACATCTACAACTCAATATATGGCCATCAGACGCAATAATGGAATGACTGTCAAGATCAACATCTTGCCACCAACTAAAGTATGCAACTTAACAATGATAGAGTTCGATTTCGTTCTTGACCTCTTCATAAGAGTTGTAGATATTTCTCTCAGCCTTGCGATGATACCAAGGTCGATGCATCTGAACACCTAAAGCTCTAGAAATTGTCAGCAGACGCTTGCATGTTCATATTGTCACGATCAATATCACATGTCAAGTTTGAAGAAGGAATTTCACTCAGATAGAGATTTATTCAGATCTCGACTTCTTCAGGAAACAGGTAGGTATTTCTCTTATCTTTATAGAGAAACCAAGATCACTACATTTGCATGAGCGTACCTCAAAATATAATGTTTCAGACGCATAATTGTCGACAGCAGGTGCTTGACTTCAATCTTCAGTGTTTTTGCTTTTGCAGCTTTTGTACTTTTGTCTCTGTCCACACTTTTATTTTCTTTCTTCTGTTAGGATTGCTGATGGTTTTGTCTTCTTTTGTTACTGTATTTGATGCTTCAGAACTTTTTTGAAAAGGGTACCACTTTTTCTGGTCAAGCTTGGACTTTGAATATCTTAATACTTCATTCTAAATTACTTCTCCAGCCATCATAATATTCTGTATTCTGAGTAGACGCTTGATTAGCTTCATTGGACGCTACTTAAATGTGCTAAGGAGCTTGGTTATCCCCTGGGCACATTAACAAGGTTGTTAAACTCTTAGCATTCTCACTAGTTAGCGTATTATGCTTCTTTGACCCTGTTAGTGGCCGAATTAGGATTCAATGTCCGCATGAAACTTGTATATGTGGATATTAGGTTTAATTAGACACTAATTTCATCCAATTCGGACACCTACAGCTCAAAATATGGCCCTCAGAAGCTATAAAGGTATGACTATCTGGAACAATATCTTTTCACCAACTTACGGATGCAATTTAACAAAGATAGAGTTCGATTTCGCTATTAACCTCTTAATGAGAGTAGCAGATAGTTCTCTGTGCCTCCCAACGATACCAAGATCCATACATCTGAGCACCTAAAGCTCTAGAAATTATCAGCAGAGCCTTGCATTTTCTTAATGTCTAGAACAGTATCACATCTGAAGCTTGAAGAATGAATTTCAGTCAGATAGAGATTGATTTAGATCTCGATTTCTTCAGGAAACATGTAGGTATTTCTCCTATATTTCTAACCAAACCAAGATCACTATATTTGGACGAGCGTACCTCAAAATACGACGTTGCAGGCGCTTTATTATCGGCAGCAGCCGCTTGACTTCAATCTTTAGTTTTTTGACTTTGCAGCTTCTGTACTTTTGTCTCTGTCCACGCTTTTCTTCTCTTTCTTCTGTTAGGATTGCTGATGCTTTTGTCTTCTTCTGTTACAGTACTTGATACTTAAGCTTTATTGAAAAGTGTACCTCATTTTCTGGTCAAGCATGGACTTTGAATATCTTAATACTTCATTCAAAATTACTTCTCCGCCCATCATAATGTTCTGTATTCTGAGTAGACACTTGATTTGCTTCACTGGAAGCTTCTGAAATGAGCTAAGGAGCTTGCTTATCCCCTAGACACATTCACAAGGTTGTTCAACTCGTGGCATTCAGACCAGTTAGTGTATTATGCTTCTTTGACCCTGTTAGTGGCCGAATTAGGATTCGATGTCCGCATGAAACTTGTATATATGGATATTAGGTTTAATTAGACACTAATTTCATCCAATTCGGACACCTATCGCTCAATATATGGCCACCAGACGGTACAAAATTATGACAATTAGGAACAAAATCTTGTCACCAACATACAGATGCAATTTAACAAAGATAGAAATCGATTTCGCTCTTGACCTCTTCATGAGAGCTGCAGAAATTTCTCCGAGCCTTCCAGCGATACCAAGATCGATGCATTTGAACACCTAAAGCTTTAGAAATTGTCAGCAGACGCTTGCATGTTCTTATTGTCACGAATAGTATCACATCTCAAGCTTGAAGAAGGAATTTCACTCGGATAGAGATTGATTCAGATCTCGACTTCTTCAGGAAACATGTAGGTATTTCTCTTATCTTTCTAATTAAACCAAGATCACTACATTTGGACGAGCGTACCTCAAAATACGATGTTTCGGACGCTTGATTATCGGCAGGAGGCGCTTGACTTCAATCTTTAGTGTTTTTGATTTTGCAGCATTTGTACTTTTGTCTGTGTCCACGATTTTCTTCTTATCTTTCTTCTGTTAGGATTACTGACGCTTTTGTCTTCTTCTGTTACAGAACTTGATGCTTCAGAGCTTTATTGAAAAGGGTACCTCATTTTATGGTCAAGCTTGGACTTTGAATATCTTAATACTTCAGTCAAAATTACTTCTCGAACCACCATAATGTTCTGTATTCTGAGTAGACGCTTGATTTGCTTCACTAGACGCTTCTGAAATGAGCTTAGGAACTTGGTTATCCCCTGGGCACAATCACAGGGCTGTTTAACTCGTACTATTCGGACCAGTTAGCGTATTATGCTTCTTTGACCTTGTAACTTGCCGAATTAGGATTCGATGTCCCAATGAAACTTGTATATATGGTTATAAGTTTTAATTGGGCACTAATTTCATCCAATTCGGACACCTAAAACTCAATATATGGACATCATATGCCACAAAGGTACGAATATAAGGAATAACATCTTGTCACCGACTTACAGATGCAATTTAACAAAGATAGAGATCGATTTCGCTTGTGATCTCTTCATGAGAGTTGCAGATATTTCTCTCAGCCTTCCAACCATACCAAGATCGATGCATCTGAATACCTAAAGCTCTAGAAATTGTCAGCAGACGCTTGCATGTTCTTAATGTCACGAACAGTATCGCATCTCAAGCTTGAAGATGGAATTTCACTCGGATAGAGATTGATTCAGATCTCGACTTCTGCAGGAAACATGTAGGTATTTCTCTTATCTTTCTAACCAAACCAAAATCACTACATTTGGACGAGCGTACCTCACAATACGAAGTTTTGGACTCTTGATTGTCTGCAGTAGGCGCTTGACTTCAAGCTTAAGTGTTTTTGCTTTTGTAGCTTTTGTACTTTTGTCTTTGTCCATGCTTTTCTTCTCTTTCTTCTATTAGGATTGCTGATGCTTTTACCTTCTTTTGTTACGGTACTTCAAGCTTCAGAGCTTTATTGAAAAGGGTACCTCATTTTCTGGTCATGCTTAAACTTTGAATATCTTAATACTTAATTCAAAACAACTTCTCCAGCCATCATCATGTCCTGTATTCTGAGTAGACGCTAGCTTCACTGGACGCTTCTTAAAAGATAAGGAGCTTGGTTATCCCCTGCGCACATTAGCAAGGCAGATTAACTCGTAGTATTCTAACCAGTTAGCGTATTACGCTTCTTTGACACTATTACTGGCCGAATTAGGATTCGATGTACGCATGAAACTTTTATATATGGTTATTAGGTTTAATTAGGCACTAATTTCATCCAATTTGGACAGCTGCAGCTCAATTTATGGCCATCAGACGCTACAAAGGTATGACTATCAGGAACAACATCTTGTCACCTACTTACGGATGCAATTTAAGAAAGATAGAGATCGATTTCGCTCTTGACCTCTTCATGAGAGTTGCAGATATTTCTCCGAGCCTTCCGACGATACCATGATCGATGTATTTGAACACCTAAAGCTCTAGAAATTGTCAGCAGACGCTTGCACGTTCTTATTATCACGAACACTATCACATCTCAAGCTTGAAAAATGAATTTCACTCAGATAGAGATTGATTCAGATCTCGACTTATTTAGGAAACATGTACGTATTTCTCCTATATTTCTAACCAAACCAATATCACAACATTTGGATGAGCGTACCTCAAAATACGATGTTACGGACGCTTTATTATCGGTAGCCGGCGCTTGACTTCAATCTTCAGTGTTTTTGATTTTGCAGCTTTGGTGCTTTTGTCTCTATCCACGCTTTTCTTCTCTTTCTTCTGTTAGGATTGCTGATGCTTTTGTCTTCTTTGTTACTGTACTAGATGCTTCAGAGCTTTATTGAAAAGGGTATCTCATTTTCTGGTCAAGCATGGACTTTGAATATCTTAATACTTCATTCAAAATTACTTCTCCAACCACCATAATGTTCTGTATTCTGAGTAGACGCTTGATTAGCTTCACTAGACGCTTCTGAAATGAGCTTAGGAACTTGGTTATCCCCTGGGCACAATCACAGGGCTGTTTAACTCGTACTATTCTGACCAGTTAGCGTATTATGCTTCTTTGACCCTCTAACTTGCCGAATTAGGATTCGATGTCCCAATGAAACTTGTATATATGGTTATAAGTTTTAATTAGGCACTAATTTCACCCAATTCGGACACCTACAACTCAATATATGGACATCGTATGCTACAAAGGTACGAATATAAGGAATAACATCTTGTCACCGACTTACTGATGCAATTTAACAAAGATAGAGATCGATTTCGCTTGTGATCTCTTCATGAGAGCTGCAGATATTTCTCTCAGCCTTCCAACCATACCAAGATCGATGCATCTGAACGCCTAAACCTCTAGAAATTATCAGCAGACGCTTGCATGTTCTTAATGTCACGAACAGTATCGCATCTCAAGCTTGAAGATGGAATTTCACTCGGATAGAGATTGATTCAGATCTCGACTTCTGGAGGAAACATGTAGGTATTTCTCTTATCTTTCTAACCAAAACCAAGATCACTACATTTGGAGGAGCGTACCTCACAATACGAAGTTTTGGACGCTTGATTGTCTGCAGTAGGCGCTTGACTTCAATCTTAAGTGTTTTTGCTTTTGCTGCTTTTGTACTTTTGTCTTTGTCCATGCTTTTCTTCTCTTTCTTCTATTAGGATTGCTGATGCTTTTGTCTTCTTTTGTTACAGTACTTCATGCTTCAGAGCTTTATTGAAAAGGGTACCTCATTTTCTGGTCAAGCTTAAACTTTGAATATCTTAATACTTCATTCAAAACAACTTCTCCAGCCATTATCATGTCCTGTATTCTGAGTAGGCGCTTGATTAGCTTCACTGGACGCTTCTTAAAAGATAAGGAGCTTGGTTATCCCCTGTGCACATTAGCAAGGCAGATTAACTCGTAGTGTTCTAACCAGTTAGCGTATTACGCTTCTTTGACACTGTTACTGGCCAAATTAGGATTCGATGTACGCATGAAACTTTTATATACGGATATTAGGTTTAATTAGGCACTAATTTCATCCAATTTGGACAGCTGCAGCTCAATTTATGGCCATCAGCCGCTACAAAGGTATGACTGTCAGGAACAACATCTTGTCACCTACTTACGGATGCAATTTAAGAATGATAGAGATCGATTTCGCTCTTGTAGATATTTCTCCGAGCCTTCCGACGATACGATGATCGATGTATTTGAACACCTAAAGCTCTAGAAATTGTCAGCAGACGCTTGCACATTCTTATTATCACGAACACTATCACATCTCAAGCTTGAAAAAGGAATTTCACTCAGATAGAGATTGATTCAGATCTCGACTTATTTAGGAAAATGTAGGTATTTCTCCTATATTTCTAACCAAACCAATATCACTACATTTGGATGAGCGTACCTCAAAATACGATGTTTCAGACGCTTTATTATCGGTAGCCGGCGCTTGACTTCAATCTTTAGTGTTTTTGATTTTGCAGCTTTGGTGCTTTTGTCTCTGTCCACGCTTTTCTTCTCTTTCTTCTATTAGGATTGCTGATGCTTTTGTCTTCTTTTGTTACTATACTAGATGCTTCAGAGCTTTATTGAAAAGGGTACCTCATTTTCTGGTCAAGCATGGACTTTGAATATCTTAATACTTCTTTCAAAATTACTTCTCCATCGATCATAATGTTCTGTATTTTGAGTAGATACTTGATTAGTTTCACTGGTAGATTCTGAAATGAGCTAAGGAGCTTGCTTATCCCCTAGACACATTCACAAGGTTGTTTAACTCGTGGCATTCAGACCAGTTGGTGTATTATGCTTCTTTGACCCTGTTAATGGCCGAATTAGGATTCGATGTCCGCCTAAAACTTGTATATATGGATATTGGGTTTAATTAGACACTAATTTCATCCAATTCGGAAACTTACAGCTCAATATATGGCCACCAGACGGTATAAAAGTATGAGTTTTAGGATCAAAATCTTGTCACCAACTTATAGATGCCATTTAACAAAGATAGAGATCGATTTCGGTCTTGACCTCTTCCTGAGAGTTGCAGAAATTTCTCCGAGCCTTCCAAAGATACCAAGATCGATGCATTTGATCACCTAATGCTCTAGAAATTGTCAGCAGACGCTTGCATGTGCTTATTGTCACGAACAGTATCACATCTCAAGCTTGAAGAAGGAATTTCACTCGAATAGAGATTGATTCAGATCTCGACTTCTTCAGGAAACATGTAGGTATTTCTCTTGTCTTTCTAACCAAACCAAGATCACTACATTTGGACCAGTGTTCCTCAAAATACGACGTTTCGGACGCTTTCTTATTGATAGGAGACGCTTGACTTCAATCTTTAGTGTTTTTGATTTTGTAGCTTTTGTACTTTTGTCTTTGTCCACGCTTTTCTTATCTTTCTTCTGTTAGGATTGATGATGCTTTTGTCTTCTTCTGTTACAAAACTTGATTTTCAGAGCTTTATTGAAAAGGGTACCTCATTTTCTGGTCAAGCATGGGCTTTGAATATCTTAATATTTCATTCAAAATTACTCTTCCACCCATCATAATGTTCTGTATTCTGAGTAGACACTTGATTAGGTTCACTGGATGATTCTGAAATGAGCTAAGGAGCTTCCTTATCCCCTTCACATATTCACAAGGTTGTGTAACTCGTGGCATTCAGACCAGTTAGTGTATTGTGCTTCTTTGACCCTGTTACTGGCCGAATTAGGATTCGATGTCCGCATGAAACTTGTATATATGGATATTAGGTTTAATTAGACACTAATTTCATCCAATTCGGACACATACAGCTCAGTGTATGGCCACCAGACGCTACAAAAGTATGACTGTTAGGAACAAAATCTTGTCACCAACTTATAGACGCAATTTAACAAAGATAGAGATTGATTTCGCTCTTGATCTCTTCATGATAGCTGCAGAAATTTCTCCGAGCCTTCCAGAGATACCAAGATCGATGCATTTGATCACCTAATGCTCTAGAAATTGTCAGCAGACGCTTGCATGTGCTTATTGTCACGAACAGTATCACATCTCAAGGTTGAATAAGGAATTTCACTCAGATAGAGATTGATTCAGATCTCGACTTCTTCAGGAAACATGTAGGTATTTCACTTATCTTTCTAACCAAACAAAGATCATTATATTTGGAAGAGCGTTCCTCAAAATACGAGGTTTATGATGCTTGATTGTCGGCAGCAGGCGCTTGACTTCAATATTCAGTGTTTTTGCTTTTGCTGCTATTGTACTTTGTCTTTGTCCATGCTTTTCTTCTCTTTCTTCCGTTAGGATTGCTGAAGCTTTTATCTTCTTCTATTACAGTACTAGATGCTTCAGAATTTTATTGAAAAAGGTACCTCATTTTCTGGTAAATCTTGGACTTTGAATATCTTAATACTTCATTCAAAATAACTTCTCCAACTACCATAATGATTTGTATTCTGAGTAGATGCTTGATTAGCTTCACTGGACGCTTCTTAAATGAGCTAAGGAGCTTGGTTATCCCCTAGACACATTAACAAGGTTCTTTAACTCATGGCATTCAGACCAGTTAGTGTATTATGCTTCTTTGACCTTGTTACTGGCAGAATTAGGATTCGATGTCCTCATGAAACTTGCATATATGGGTATTAGGTTTAATTAGACACTTATTTCATCCAATTCGGACACCTACAGTTGAATATATGGCCACTAGACGCTACAAAAGTATGTCTGTTAGGAACAAAATCTTGTCACCAACTTACAGATGCAATTTAACAAAGATAGAGATCGATTTCGCCTTGACCTCTTCATGAGACTTGCAGAAATTTCTCCGAGCCTTCCAGCGATACCAAGATCGATGCATTTGAACTTCTAAAGCTCTAGAAATTGTCAGCAGACACTTGCATGTGCTTATTGTCTCGAACAGTATCACATCTCAAGCTTGAAGAAGGAATTTCACTCGGATAGAGACTGATTCAGATCTCGACTTATTTAAGAAACATGTAGGTATTTCTCTTATCTTTCTAACCAAACCAAGATCACTACATTTGGACGAGCATACCTCAAAATATGACGTTTCGGACGCTTTATTATCGGCAGCAGGAGCTTGACTTCAATCTTTAGTGTTTTTGATTTTGCAGCTTTTGTACTTTTGTCTCTGTGCACGCTTCTGTTCGCTTTCTTCTATTAGGATTGCTGATGCTTTTGTCTTCTTCTGTTACAGTACTTGATGCTTAAGAACTTTATTGAAAAGGGTACCGCATTTTATGATCAAGCTTGGACTTCAAATATCTTAATACTTCATTCAAAATTACTTATCCAACCACCATAATGTTTTGTATTCTGAGTAGACGCTTCATTAGCTTCACTTGACGCTTCTTAAATGAGCCAAGGAGCTTGGTTATTCCCTGGGCACAATCACAGGGTTGTTTAACTCGTATTATTCTGACCAGTTCGCATATTATGCTTCATTGACCCTGTAACTAGCCGAATTAGGATTCGATGTCCCAATGAAACTTGTATATATGGTTATTAGCTTTAATTAGGCACTAATTTCATCCAATTCGGACACCTACAACGCAATATATGGACATCAGATGCTACAAAGGTATGAATATCAGGAATAACATCTTGTCACCAACTTACTGATGCAAGTTAACAAAGATAGAGATCGATTTCGCTTTTGACCTCTTCATGAGAGTTGCAGATATTTCTATCAAACTTCCAACCATACCAAGATCGATGTATCTGAACAGCTAAAGTTCTAGAAATTGTCAGCAGACGCTTGCATGTTCTTAATGTCACGAACGGTATCACATCTCTAGCTTGAAAAAGGAATTTCACTCAGATAGAGATTGATTCAGATCTCGACTTATTCAGGAAACATACCTCAAAATACGAGCATACCTGAAAATACGACGTTTCAAACGCTTTTGTCTCTGTCCACGCTTTTGTTCTCTTTATTCTGTTAGGATTGTTGATGTTTTTTTCTTCTTCTGTTACAATACTTGATGCTTCAGAGCTTTATTGAAAAGGGTACCTCATTTTATGGTCAAGCTTGGACTTTGAATATCTTAATACTTCATTCAAAATTACTTCTCCAACCACCATAATGTTTTGTATTCTGAGTAGACGCTTGATTAGCTTCACTTGACCCTTCTTAAATGAGCTAAGGAGCTTGGTTATCCCCTGGGCACATTAGCAAGGCAGGTTAACTCGTAGTATTTTAACCAGTTAAAGTATTATGCTTCTTTGACTCTGTTACTGGCCAAATTAGGATTCGATGTCTGCATGAAACTTATATATATGGATATTAGGTTTAATTAGGCACTAATTTCATCCAATTTGGACTCCTGCAGCTCAATATATGGCCATCAGACACTATAAAGGTATGAATATCAGGAACAACATCTTGTCACCAACTTACGGATGCAATTTAACAAAGATAGAGATTGATTTCGCTCTTGATCTCTTCATGAGAGTTGCAGATATTTCTCCGAGCCTTCCAGCGATACCAAGATCGATGCATTTGAACAACTAAAGTTCTAGAAATGGTCAGCAGACGCTTGCATGTTCTTATTGTCACGAACAGTATCGCATGTTAAGCTTGAAGAAGGAATTTCACTTTGAAAGAGATTGATTCAGATCTCGACTTCTTCAGGAAACATGTAGGTATTTCTCCTATATTTCTAACCAAACCAAGATCGGTAAATTTGGACGAGTGTACCTCAAGATACGACGTTTCGGACGCTTTATTATTGGCAGCTAGCGCTTGACTTCAATCTTCAGTGTTTTTGATTTTACAGTTTTTTTTCTTTTTTCTTTATCCACGCTTTTGTTCTCTTTCTTCTTTTAGGATTGTTTAAGCTTTGGTCTTCTTCTATTACAGTACTTGATGCTTCAGAATTAAATTGAAATGGGTACCTTATTTTTTGGTCAATCTTGGACTTTGAATATGATAATACTTCATCCAAAATTACTTCTCCAGTCATCATAGTGTTCTGTATTCTGAGTATACGCTTGATTAGCTTCACTGGATGCTTCTTGAATGAGCTAAAGAGCTTGGTTATCCCTTGGGCACATTAACAAGGTTGTTTAACTCGTAACATTCTGACCAGTTAGCGCATTATGCTTCTTTGACCCTGTTACTGGCCGAATTAGGATTCGTTATCCCCATTAAACTTGTATATATGGATCTTAGGTTTAATGAGGCACTAATTTCATCCAATTCGGACACCTACAGCTCAATATATGGCCATCCGACGCAACAATGGTATGACTGTCAGGATCAACATCTTGCCACCAACTAACGGATGCAATTTAACAAAGATAGTGTTCGATTTCGCTCTGGACCTCTTCATGAGAGTTGTAGATATTTCTCTGACACTTCCAATGATACTAAGGTCAATGCATCTGAACACCTAACGCTCAAGAAACTGTAAGCAGACGCTTGTCTATTCTAAATGTCACGAACAATATCACATATGAAGCTTGAAGAAGAAATTTCACTCCGATAGAGATTGATTCAGAACTCGACTTCTTTAGGAAACATGTAGGTATTTCTCTTATATTTCTAACCAAACCAAGATCACTACATTTGGACCAGCGTACCTCAAAATACGACGTTTCAGAGGCCTTATTATCGACAACAGGCGCTTGACTTCAATCTTCAGTGTTTTTGCTTTTGCAGATTTTGTACTTTTGTCTTTGTCCACGCGATTCCTCTCTTTCTTATGTTAGGATTATGCTTTTGTCTTCTTCTGTTACAGTACTTGATGCTTCAGAGCTTTATTGAAAAGGGTACCTCTTTTTCTGGTCAAGCTTGGACTTCAAAAATCTTAATACTTCATTCAAAGTTACTTCTCCACCCATCATAATGTTCTGTATTCTGAGTAGACACTTGATTAGCATCACTGGACGCTTCTTAAATGAGCTAAGGAGCTTGGTTATCCCCTGGGCACATTCACAAGTTTGTTTAACTCGTGCCATTCAGACCAGTTAGTGTATTAAGCTTCTTTCAGATGCTTTTGCAACTTTTGTACTTTTGTCTTTGTCAACGCATTTCTTCTCTTTCTTCTATAAGGATTGCTAATTCTTTTGTCTTCTTCTGTTGCAGTACTTGATGTTTCAGAGCTTTATTGAAAAGGGTACCTCATTTTCTGGTCAAGTTTAAACTTTGAATAGCTTAATACTTCATTCAAAATTACTTCTCCAGCCATCATAATGTCTTGTATTCTGAGTAGATGCTTGATTAGCTTCACTGGATGCTTCTTAAAAGATAAGGAGCTTGGTTATCCCCTGGGCACATTAGCAAGGAAGTTTAACTCGTTGTATTCTAACCAGTTAGCGTATTATGCTTCTTTGACACTGTTACTGACCGAATTAGGATTCGATGTCCGAATGAAAGTTGTAAATATGGATATTAGGTTTAATTAGGCACTAATTTCATCCAATTTGGACACCTGCAGCTCAATATATGGCAATCAGACGCTACAAAGGTATGACTATCAGGAACATCTTGTCACCTAGTTACGGAAGCAATTTAAGAAAGATAGAGAACGATTTCGCTCTTGACCTCTTCATGAGAGTTGCATATATTTCTCCGAGCCTTCCAGCGATACCAAGATCGATGCATTTGAACACCTAAAGCTCTAGACATTGTCAGCAGACGCTTGTATGTTCTTATTGTCACGAACAATATCACATCTCAAGCTTGAAAAAGGAATTTCACTCAGATAGAGATTGATTCAGATCTCGACTTATTCAAGAAACATGTAGGTATTTCTCCTATAATTCTAACCAAAACAAGATCACTACATTTGGACTAGCGTACCTCAACATACGACGTTTCAGACGCTTTATTATCAGCAGCAGGCGCTTGACTTCAATCTTCAGTGTTTTTGATTTTGCAGTTTTTGTACTTTTGTCTCTGTCCACGCTTTTCTTCTCTTTCTTCAATTAGGATTGCCGATGCTTTTGTCTTCTTCTGTTATAGTACTTGATACTTCAGAGCTTCATTGAAAAGTGTACCTCATTTTCTGGTCAAGCATGGACTTTGAATATCTTAATACTTCATTCAAAATTACTTCTCCACCCATCATAATGTTCTGTATTCTGAGTAGACGCTTGATTAGCTTCACTGGACGCTTCTTAAATGAACTAAGGAGCTTGGTTATCCCCTAGAAACATTCAAAAGGTTGTTTAACTCGTGGCATTCAGACTAGTTAGTGTATTATGCATCTTGGACCCTGTTACGGGCCGAATTAGGATTGGATGTCCATATGAAACTTGTATATATGGATATTAGGTTTAATTAGACACTAATTTCATCCAATTCGGACACCTATAGCTCAATATATGGCCAGCAGACGCTACAAAAGTATGACTGTTAGGAACAAAATCTTGTCACCAACATACAGATGCAATTTAACAAAGATAGAGATCGATTTCGCTCTTGTCCTCTTCATGAGAGTTGCAGAAATTTCTCCGAACCTTCCAGCGATACCAAGATCGATGCATTTGAACACCTAAAGCTCTAGAAATTGTCAGCAGACGCTTGCATGTGCTTATTGTCACGAACAATATCACATCTCAAGCTCGATGAAGGAATTTCACTCGGATTGAGATTGATTCAGATCTCGACTTATTCAAGAAACATGTAGGTATTTCTCCTATAATTCTAACCAAAACAAGATCACTACATTTGGACTAGCGTACCTCAACATACGACGTTTCAGACGCTTTATTATCAGCAGCAGGCGCTTGACTTCAATCTTCAGTGTTTTTGATTTTGCAGTTTTTGTACTTTTATCTCTGTCCACGCTTTTCTTCTCTTTCTTCTATTAGGATTGCCGATGCTTTTGTCTTCTTCTGTTACAGTACTTGATACTTCAGAGCTTTATTGAAAAGTGTACCTCATTTTCTGGTCAAGCATGGACTTTGAATATCTTAATACTTCATTCAAAATTACTTCTCCACCCATCATAATGTTCTGTATTCTGAGTAGACGCTTGATTAGCTTCACTGGACGCTTCTTAAATGAACTAAGGAGCTTGGTTATCCCCTAGAAACATTCAAAAGGTTGTTTAACTCGTGGCATTCAGACTAGTTAGTGTATTATGCATCTTGGACCCTGTTACGGGCCGAATTAGGATTTGATGTCCATATGAAACTTGTATATATGGATATTAGGTTTAATTAGACACTAATTTCATCCAATTTGGACACCTATAGCTCAATATATGGCCACCAGATGCTACAAAAGTATGACTGTTAGGAACAAAATCTTGTCACCAAAATACAGATGCAATTTAACAAAGATAGAGATCGATTTCGCTCTTGACCTCTTCATGAGAGTTGCAAAAATTTCTCCGAGCCTTCCAGCGATACCAAGATCGATTCATTTGAACTTCTAAAGCTCTAGAAATTGTCAGCAGACGCTTGCATGTGCTTATTGTCATGAACAATATCACATCTCAAGCTCGATGAAGGAATTTCACTCGGATTGAGATTGATTCAGATCTTGACTTCTTCAGGAAACATGTAGGTAATTCTCTTATCTTTGTAACCAAACCAAGAATACTACATTTGGACTAGCGTACCTCAAAACACAACGTTTCGGACGCTTTATTACCGGCAGGAGGCGCTTGACTTCAATCTTTAGTGTTTTTGATTTTGCAGCTTTTGTACTTTTGTCTTTGTCCACGCTCTTCTTCTCTTTCTTCTGTTAGGATTGCTGATGCTTTTCTCTTCTTCTGTTATAGAACTTGATGCTTCAGAGCTTTATTGAAAAGGGGACCTCATTTTATGGTCAAGCTTGGACTTTGAATATCTTAATACTTCATTCAAAATTACTTCTCCAACCACCGTAATGTTCTGTATTCGGAGTAGACACTCGATTAGCTTCACTGGACGCTTCTTAAATGAGTTAAGGAGCTCGGTTATCCCCTGGGCCCAATCACAGGGCTGTTTAACTCGTATTATTCTGACCAGTTAGCGTATTATGCTTCTTTGACCCTGTAACTTGCCGAATTAGGATTCGATGTCCCAATGAAACTTGTATATATGGTTATTAGTTTTAAATAGGCAATAATTTCATCGAATTCGGACACCGACAACTCAACATATGGACATCAGATGCTACAAAGGTATGAATATAAGGAATAACATCTTGTCACCGAATTACTGATGCAATTTAACAAAGATAGAGATCGATTTCGCTCTTGACCTCTTCGTGAGAGTTGCAGAAATTTCTCCGAGCCTTCCAGCGATGCCAAGATCGATGCATCTGAACACCCAAAGCTCTAGAAATTGTCAGCAGACGCTTGCATGTTCTTAATATCACGAACAGTAACGCATCTCAAGCTTGAAGACGGAATTTCACTCGGATAGAGATTGATTCAGATCTCGATTTCTGCAGGAAACATGTAGGTTTTTCTCTTATCTTTCTAACCAAACCAAGATCACTACATTTGGACGAGCGTACCTCAGAATATGAATTTTTGGACGCTTGATTGTCTGCAGCAGGCGCTTGACTTCAATCTTCAGTGTTTTTGCTTTTGCGGCTTTTGTACTTTTTTCTTTGTCCATGCTTTTCTTCTCTTTCTTCTATTAGGATTGCTGTTGCTTTTGTCTTCTTCTGTTACAGTACTTGATGCTTCAGAGCTTTATTGAAAAGGATACCTCATTTTATGGTCAAGCTTAAACTTTGAATATCTTAATACTTCATTCAAAACAACTTCTCCAGCCATCATCATGTCCTGTATTCTGAGTAGACGCTTGATTTGCTTCATTGGACGCTTCTTAAAAGATAAGGAGCTTGGTTATCCCCTGAGCACATTAGCAAGGCAGATTAACTCGTAGTATTCTAACCAGTTAGCGTATTACGCTTCTTTGACACTGTTACTAGCCGAATTAGGACTCGATGTCCGCATGAAACTTGTATATATGGATATTAGGTTTAATTAGGCACTAATTTCATCCAATTTGGACAGCTGCATCTCAATATATGGCCATCAGACCCTACAAAGGTATGACTATCAGGAACAACATCTTGTCACCTACTTACGGATGCAATTTAAGAAAGATAGAGATCGATTTCGCTCTTGACCTCTTCATGAGAGTTGTAGATATTTCTCCGAGCCTTCCAACGATACCATGATCGATGTATTTGAACACCTAAAGCTCTAGAAATTGTCAGCAAACGCTTGCAAGTTCTTATTATCATGAACACTATCACATCTCAAGCTTGAAAAAGGAATTTCACTAAGATAGAGATTGATTCAGATCTTGACTTATTCAGGAAACATGTATGTATTTCTCCTATATTTCTAACCAAACCAAGATCACTACATTTGGACGAGCGTACCTCAATATACGACGTTTCGGACGCTTTATTATCGGCAGTCGGCGCTTGACTTCAATCTTCAGTGTTTTTGGATTTGCAGCGTTTGTGCTTTTGTCTCTATCCACGCTTTTCTTCTCTTTCTTCTGCTAGCATTGCTGAGCTTTTGTCTTTTTCTGTTACAGTACTAGATGGTTCAGAGCTTTATTGAAAAGGGTACCTCATTTTCTGGTCAAGCATGGACTTTGAATATCTTAATACTTCATTCAAAATTACTTCTCCAACCACCGTAATGTTCTGTATTCTGAGTAGACGCTTGATTAGCTTCACTGGACGCTTCTTAAATGAGCTAAGGAGCTCGGTTATCCCTTGGCCCAATCACAGTGTTGTTTAACTCGTATTATTCTGACCAGTTAGCGTATTATGCTTCTTTGACCCTGTAACTTGCCGAATTAGGATTCGATGTCCCAATGAAACTTGTATATATGGTTATTAGTTTTAATTAGGCAATAATTTCATCGAATTCGGACACCGACAACTCAACATATGGACATCAGATGCTACAAAGGTATGAATATAAGGAATAACATCTTGTCACCGAATTACTGATGCAATTTAACAAAGATAGAGATCGATTTCGCTCTTGACCTCTTCATGAGAGTTGCAGAAATTTCTCCGAGCCTTCCAGCGGTACCAAGATCAATGCATCTGAACACCTAAAGCTCTAGAAATTGTCAGCAGACGCTTGCATGTTCTTAATATCACGAACAGTAACGCATCTCAAGCTTGAAGACTGAATTTCACTCGGATAGAGATTGATTCAGATCTCGATTTCTGCAGGAAACATGTAGGTTTTTCTCTTATCTTTCTAACCAAACCAAGATCACTACATTTGGACGAGCCTACCTCAGAATATGAATTTTTGGACGCTTGATTGTCTGCAGCAGGCGCTTGACTTCAATCTTCAGTGTTTTTGCTTTTGCGGCTTTTGTACTTTTTTCTTTGTCCATGCTTTTCTTCTCTTTCTTCTATTAGGATTGCTGATGCTTTTGTCTTCTTCTGTTACAGTACTTGATGCTTCAGAGCTTTATTGAAAAGGATACCTCATTTTATGGTCAAGATTAAACTTTGAATATCTTAATACTTCATTCAAAACAACTTCTCCAGCCATCATCATGTCCTGTATTCTGAGTAGACGCTTGATTAGCTTCATTGGACGCTTCTTGAAAGATAAGGAGCTTGGTTATCCCCTGGGCACATTAGCAATGCAGATTAACTCGTAGTATTCTAACCGGTTAGCGTATTACGCTTCTTTGACACTGTTACTGGCCGAATTAGGACTCGATGTCCTCATGAAACTTGTATATATGGATATTAGGTATAATTAGGCACTAACTTCGTCCAATTTGGACAGCTGCATCTCAATATATGGCCATCAGACGCTACAAAGGTATGACTATCAGGAACAACATCTTGTCACCTACTTACGGATGCAATTTAAGAAAGATAGAGATCGATTTCGCTCTTGACCTCTTCATGAGAGTTGTAGATATTTCTCCGAGCCTTCCAGCGATACCATGATCGATGTATTTGAACACCTAAAGCTCTAGAAATTGTCAGCAGACGCTTGCAAGTTCTTATTATCACGAACACTATCACATCTCAAGCTTGAAAAAGGAATTTCACTAAGATAGAGATTGATTCAGATCTCGACTTATTCAAGAAACATGTAGGTATTTCTCCTATATTTCTAACCAAACCAAGATCACTACATTTGGACGAGCGTACCTCAAAATACGACGTTTCGGACGCTTTATTATCGGCAGCCGGCGCTTGACTTCAATCTTCAGTGTTTTTGGTTTTGCAGCTTTTGTGCTTTTGTCTCTATCCACGCTTTTCTTCTTTTTCTTCTGCTTGCATTGCTGATGCTTTTGCCTTTTTCTGTTACAGTACTAGATGGTTCAGAGATTTATTGAAAAGGGTACCTCATTTTCTGGTCAAGCATGGACTTTGAATATCTTAATACTTCATTCAAAATTACCTTTCCAGCCATCATAATGTTCTGTATTCTGAGTAGACACTTGATTAGCTTCACCAGTAGATTCTGAAATGAGCTAAGGAGCTTGCTTATCCCCTAGACACATTCACAAGGTCATTTAACTCGTGGCATTCAGCCCAGTTAGTGTATTATGCTGCTTTGACCCTGTTACTGGCCGAATTAGGATTCGATGTCCGCATGAAACTTGTATATATGGATATTAGGTTTAATTAGACACCAATTTCATCCAATTCGGAAACCTACAGCTCAATATATGGCCACCAGATGCTACAAAAGTATGACTGTTAGGAACAAAATCTTGTCATCAACTTACAGATGCCATTTAACAAAGATAGAGATCGATTTCGCTCTTGACCTCTTCATGAGAGTTGCAGAAATTTCTCCGAGCCTTCCAGAGATACCAAGATCGATGCATTTGATCACCTAATGCTCTAGAAATTGTCAGCAGACGCTTGCATGTGCTTATTGTCACGAACAGTATCACATCTCAAGCTTGAAGAAGGAATTTCACTCGGATAGAGATTGATTCAGATCTCGACTTCTTCAGGAAACATGTAGGTATTTATCTTATCTTTCTAACCAAACCAAGATCACTACATTTGGACGAGCGTACCTCAAAATACGACGTTTCAGACGCTTTATTATCGGCAGCAGGCGCTTGACTTCAATCTTTAGTGTTTTTTATTTTGCAACTTTTGTACTTTTGTATTTGTCCACGCTTTTCTTCTCTTTCTTCTGTTAGGATTGCTGATGCTTTTGTCTTCTTCTGTTACAGAACTTGATTGTTCAGAGCTTTATTGAAAAGGGTACCTCATTTTATGGTCAAGCTTGGACTTTTAATATCTTAATACTTCATTCAAAATTACTTCTCCAACCACCATAATGTTCTGTATTCTGAGTAGACGTTTGATTAGCTTCACTCGACGCTTCTTAAATGAGCTACGGAGCTTGGTTATTCCCTGGGCACAATCACAGGGCTGTTTAACTCGTTTTATTCTGACCAGTTAGCGTATTATGCTTCTTTGACCCTGTAACTTGCCGAATTAGGATTCGATGTCCGAATGAAACTTGTATATATGGTTATTAGTTTTAATTAGGCACTAATTTCATCCAATTCGGACACCTACAACGCAATTTATGGACATCAGATGCCACAAAGGTACGAATATCAGGAATAACATCTTGTCACCAACTTACTGATGCAATTTAACAAAGATAGAGATCGATTTCGCATTTGACCTCTTCATGAGAGTTGCAGATATTTCTATCAAACTTCCAACCATGCAAAGATCGATGCATCTGAACACCTATAGCTCTAGAAATTGTCTGCAGAAGCTTGCATGTTCTTAATGTCACGAACAGTATCACATCTCCAGCTTGAAAAAGGAATTTCACTCAGATCGAGATTGATTCAGATCTCGACTTATTCAGGAAACATGTAGGTATTTCTCCTATATTTCTAACCAAACCAAGATCACTACATGTGGACGAACGTACCTCAAAATACGACGTTTCAGACGCTTTATTATCGGCAGCAGGCGCTTAACTTCAATCTTCAGGGTTTTAGATTTTGCAGCTTTTGTGCTTTTGTCTCTGTCCACCCTTTTGTTCTCTTTCTTCCGTTAGGATTGTTAATGCTTTTGTCTTCTTCTGTTACAGTACTTGATGCTTCAGAGCTTTATTGAAAAGGGTACCTCATTTTATGGTCAAGCTTGGACTTTGAATATCTTAATACTTCATTCAAAATTACTTCTCCAACCACCATAATGTTCTGTATTCTGAGTAGACGCTTGATTAGCTTCACTAGATGCTTCTTAAATGAGCTAAGCAGCTTGGTTATCCCCTGGGCACATTAGCAAGGCTGGTTAACTCGTAGTATTTTAACCAGTTAAAGTATTACGCTTCTTTGACTCTGTTACTGGCCAAATTAGGATTCGATGTCTGCATGAAACTTATATATATGGATATTAGGTTTAATTAGGCACTAATTTCATCCAATTTGGACTCCTGCAGCTCAATATATGGCCATCAGACGCTACAAAGGTATGACTATTAGGAAAAACTACTTATCACCAACTTACGGATGCAATTTAACAAAGATAGAGATCGATTTCGCTCTTGACCTCTTCATGAGAGTTGCAGATATTTCTCCGAGCCTTCCAGCGATACCAAGATCATTGCATTTGAACACCTAAAGTTCTAGAAATTGTCAGCAGACGCTTGCATGTTCTTATTGTCACGAACAGTATCGCATGTCAAGCTTGAAGAAGGAATTTCACTTTGAAAGAGATTGATTCAGATCTCGACTTCTTCAGGAAACATGTAGGTATTTCTCCTATGTTTCTAACCAAACTAAGATCGGTAAATTTGGACGAGCGTACCTCAAGATACGACATTTCGGACGCTTTATTATCGGCAGCTGACGCTTGACTTCAATCTTTAATGTTTTTGATTTTGCAGCTTTTGTACTTTTGTCTTTATCCAGGCTTTTGTTCTCTTTCTTCTGTTAGGATTGTTGAAGCTTTGGTCTTCTTCTATTACAGTACTTGATGCTTCATAATTTAATTGAATTGGGTTCCTTATTTTCTGGTCAATCTTGGACTTTGAATATCATAATACTTCATCCAAAATTACTTCTCCAGTCATCATAATGTTCTGTATTCTAAGGAGACGATTGATTAGCTTCACTAGACGCTTCTTAAATGAGGTAAGGAGCTTGGTTATCCCTTGGGCACATTAACAAGGCTGTTTAACTCGTAGCATTCTGACCAGTTAGCGTATTATGCTTCTTTGACCTTGTTACTGGCCGAATTAAGATTCGTTATCCCCATGAAACCTGTATATATGGATATTAGGTTTAATGGGGCACTAATTTCATCCAATTCGGACACCTACAGCCCAATATATGGCCATCCGACGCAACAATGGTATGACTGTCAGGATCAACATCTTGCCACCAACTAACAGATGCAATTTAACAAAGATAGTGTTCGATTTCGCTCTTGACCTCTTCATGAGAGTTGTAGATATTTCTCTTAGACTTCCAATGATACCAAGGTCAATGCATCTGAACACCTAAAGCTCTAGAAACTGTCAGCAGACGCTTGCCTGTTCTAAATGTCACGAACAATATCACATCTGAAGCTTGAAGAAGGAATTTCACTCAGATAGAGATTGATTCAGATCTCGACTTCTTCAGGAAACATGTAGGTATTTCTCTTATATTTCTAACCAAACCAAGATCACTACATTTGGACCAGTGTACCTCAAAATACGACGTTTCGGAGGCCTTATTATCGGCATCATGCGCTTGACTTCAATCTTCAGTGTTTTTGCTTTTGCAGATTTTGTACTTTTGTCTTTGTCCACGCGATTCCTCTCTTTCTTATGTTAGGATTATGCTTTTGTCTTCTTCTGTTACAGTATTTGATGCTTCAGAGCTTTATTGAAAAGGGTACTTTTTTTTCTGCTCAAGTTTGGACTTCGAAAATCTTAATACTTCATTCAAAGTTACTTCTCCACCCATCATAATGTTCTGTATTCTGAGTAGACACTTTGTTAGCTCTACTGGATGCTTCTTAAATGAGCTAAGGAGCTTGGTTATCCCCTGGGCACATTCACAAGTTTGTTTAACTCGTGACATTCAGACCAGTTAGTGTATTATGCTTTCTTCAGATGCTTTTGCAGCTTTTGTACTTTTGTCTTTGTCAACGCATTTCTTCTCTTTCTTCTATTAGGATTGCTAATTCTTTTGTCTTCTTCTGTTACAGTACTTGATGTTTCAGAGCTTTATTGAAAAGGGTACCTCATTTTCTGGTCAAGTTTAAACTTTGAATAGCTTAATACTTCTTTCAAAATTACTTCTCCAGCCATCATCATGTCTTGTATTCTGAGTAGACGCTTGATTAGGTTCACTGGACGCTTCTTAAAAGATAAGGGGCTTGGTTATCCCCAGGGCACATTAGCAAGGAAGTTTAACTCGTAGTATTCTAACTAGTTAGCGTATTACGCTTCTTTGACTCTGTTACTGGCCGAATTAGGATTCGATGTCCGCATGAAACTTGTATATATGGATATTAGGTTTAATTAGGCACTATTTTCATCCAATTTGGACAGCTGCAGCTCAATATATGGCCATCAGACGCTACAAAGGTATGACTATCAGGAACAACATCTTGTCACCTACTTACGGAAGCAATTTAAGAAAGATAGAGATCGATTTCGCTCTTGACCTCTTCATGAGAAGTGCAGATATTTCTCCGAGCCTTCCAGCGATACCCGGATCAATGCATTTGAACACCAAAAGCTCTAGAAATTGTCAGCAGACACTTGTATGTTCTTATTGTCACGAACAATATCACCATAATGGTCTGCATTCTGAGTAGATGCTTGATTAGCTTCACTAGACGGTTCTTAAATGAGCTAAGGAACTTGGTTATCCCCTGGGCACAATCACAGGGCTGTTTAACTCGTACTATTCTGACCAGTTAGCGTATTATGCTTCTTTGACCCTGTAACTTGCCGAATTTGGATTCGATGACCCAATGAAACTTGTATATATGGTTATTAGTTTTAATTAGGAACTATTTTCATCAAATTCGGACACCTACAACTCAATATATGGACATCAGATGCTACAAAGGTACGAATATAAGGAATAACATCTTGCTACCGACTTACTGATGCAATTTAACAAAGATAGAGATCGATTTCGCTTGTGATCTCTTCATGAGAGTTGCAGATATTTCTCTCAGCCTTCCAACCATACCAAGATCGATGTATCTGAACACCTAAAGCTCTAGAAATTGTTAGCAGACGCTTGCATGTTCTTAATGTCACGAACAGTATCGCATCTCAAGCTTGAAGACGGAATTTCACCCGGATAGAGATTGATTCGTATCTCGACTTCTGCAGGAAACATGTAGGTATTTCTCTTATCTTTCTAACCAAACCAAGATCACTACATTTGGACGAGCGAACCTCACAATATGATGTTTGGGACGCTTGATTGTCTGCAGCAGGCGCTTGACTTCAATCTTCAGTGTTTTTGCTTTTGCAGCTTTTGTACTTTTGTCTTTGTCCATGCTTCTCTTCTCTTTCTTCTATTAGGATTGCTGATGCTTTTGTCTTCTTCTGTAATAGTACATGATGCTTTAGAGCTTTATTGAAAAGGGTACCTCATTTTCTGGTCATGCTTAAACTTTGAATATCTTAATATTTCAATCTAAACAACTTCTCTTGCTATCATCACGTCCTGTATTTTGAGTAGACGCTTGACTAGCTTCACCGGACGCTTCTTAAAAGATAAGGAGCTTGGTTATCCCCTCGGCACATTAGCAAGGAGATTAACTCGTAGTATTCTAACCAGTTAGCGTATTACGCTTCTTTGACACTGTTACTGGCCGAATTATGATTCGATGTCCGCAAGAAACTTGTAAATATGGATATTAGGTTTAATTAGGCACTAATTTCATCCAATTTGGATAGCTGCAGCTTAATATATGGCCATCAGACGCTACCAAGGTATGACTATCAGGAACATCTTGTCACCTACTTACGGATGCAATTTAAGAAAGATAGAGATCGATTTCGCTCTTGACCTCTTCATTAGAGTTACAGATATTTATCCGAGCCTTCCGGCGAAACCAAGATCGATGCATTTGAATACCTAAAGCTCTAGAAATTGTCATTAGACACTTGCACGTTCTTTTTATCAAGAATAGTATTACATCTCAAGCTTGAAAAAGGAATTTCACTCAGATAGAGATTGATTCAGATCTCGACTTATTCAGGAAACATGTAGGTATTTCTCCTATATTACTAACCAAGCCAAGATCACTACATTTGGACGAGCGTACCTCAAAATACGACATTTCGGACGCTTTATTATCAGCAGCCGGCGCTTGACTTCAATCTTCAGTGTTTTTGATTTTGCAGCTTTTGTGCTTTTGTCTCTGTCCACGCTTTTCTTCTCTTTCTACTGTTAGGATTGCTGATGGTTTTGTCTTCTTCTGTTATAGTACTTGATGCTTCAGAGCTTTATTGAAACGGGTACCTCATTTTCTGGTCAAGCATGGACTTTGAATATCTTAATACTTCATTCAAAATTACTTCTCCTCCCATCATAATGTTCCGTATTTTGAGTAGACTCTTGATTAGCTTCACTGGACGCTTCTTAAATGAGCTAAGGAGCTCGGTTATCCCCTGGGCACATTCACAAGTTTGTTTAACTCGTGGCATTCAGACCAGTTAGTGTATTATGCTTCTTTGAGACTGTTGCTGGCCGAATTAGGATTCGATGTCCGCATGAACCTTGTATATATGGATATTAGGTTTAATTAGTGATATGAGCCGTATAAGACACATGGACCAAGAAGCACTTCAAGGACTTGGAGGGCCTATAACAAGATCAAGAGCTAAGAAAGCCCAAGAAGTTCTAGAACAAATGGTGACTACTTTGATGGAAGCAAGCCCAAACTCAAGCCTAGAAGGAATGGAGCCCAAGTTGGTGACTTATCTTAGTCAACTAGAAGGCCCATGATAATGACAAGGGGTGTGCATAGCATCACTTATTTGTTTGTTTTATGTTCAATTCAATAAGTGTAATGGGTTATGTGAGTGGATCCAATTTTGGCTACTTTGTTAGTGGGCTACACTAAGAGTTGCATGAAGGTCAAGCCCATATTTCCCATGGTGTTACACGAGTTTAGAGAGTCTTAGAGGAGGGAATCTTTAGCTTGCATGCTATAAGAAACTCCTCATTTAGTTGAGTGAATAAATGTTGTAAGTTATGGGTGTTACACTTTTAATTTGAAAAGCAAGTGTAACCACCCATAATGATGAGATGGTAGGCGTGATAACTAGGGGGATTAGTGGCTGATTTCTTTTTGTTTGGTGGCTATTTAAGTTAGGTTTTAAGTTGATCTTTAGTGTCATGAATCAAGCTATTAAATTGGGAGTTATAGATTGTCCTAGGATTCCTTTGTATGGGTGAAAGATGGGCGTGTGGGGCTGAGTAGAATTGGTCCTAAGGTGAGCCATTAGTGACATAATTAGGCCATTCAAGTGGAGGTTGTGCTTTGTCTTTGGATGCCAAAAGTTTGGATGTCCACAACTATATGTATGCTTCTACTACCATGAATAAGAAAACTTGGATGTTGAATTTGGATTAATTCCATTTGTGAGAGTATTGTTCTCATAGTTCTTGGTTGAACCAAGCTTAGTTCTTATGAAGAATCCAAGATTCTTGTGGCGAACATCACTTGGCTTATCAAACCTTTTTGGTTTGTGGCGCTTCATCATTTCTTTCTTCATCATTTTCTTGTTTTCTTCACTTTTATGTTGCTACAATTTGTTCCTTAAGAAGAACACGAAACTAAGTCTCTTTGAATTCAACCAAACGATCTTCAAAAGGCAACCACACCATTTGGTTGTCATCAAGTGGTATCAAAGCTTAGGCTTTGGTTGAAATTTTGTTTGTGTTCTTGATTCTATTTTCTTCTTCATCTTCTACTCTTTCTTCTTTTCTTTCCAAAACCCAAAACAAAAGTTACTTTGGTCTTTTCTTGAAGGGAAAATTCGTGGTTGTTGTGTATTGCTCCAAAAACAAAGTTTTCAAGAGTAATTCTCTTCAACAAGTTATAACAAAAAAAAGAAAAGAAATTCGTGTAAAAAAAAAAAAAAAAAGAGAAAGTTTCACTTGAGCAATTTGTGTCTTGAAAATTATTCCCTTCTTCCATTGTTTCTTATTTGTAAACCTTTTCTTTTCTAGCCTTTGTTCTTCGTTTTTCCTTGTTTTGATAAGTTTTGTGATTTTTTGTTACTTGAATTTTGGTATTTTTGTGTTTTGTGTTTGATTCCTCTAAGAACTAAAGGAGAACATTTGAGAGGAAAAAGGCAAGAGTGCAAATTTACTTCTTGTGTGGAAAAAGCCAAAAGAGTGAAATTCATTTGTGTGACAAGTAAGGGAGTGTAGTGAGGAAACATAAATCATGGCAAACAATGAAGATAGTCCACCACTTTCACCAAGGTCCGCGGTCCTTTTTGTACGAATGACTACTCAAATGCAAGCCCTTCAAAGGCAAATGGAGGCAATGCAAACCAACTATGATCAACAACTTGCCAACCTTCAAAATGATGAGTCTAGTGGCAATGAAAGTGAAAGAGGAAGGCCTAGAGGAGGAAGGCATAGAGGAGGAGGACATAGAGGAAGGAGGCATGATGAAAGGCTTGAGGGGGTCAAAATCAAAGTTCCTCCCTTTCTTGGGAAGAACGATCCGGAGGCTTACTTGGAGTGGGAGCTAAAGATAGAACAAGTCTTTGATTGTAATTCTTACAATGAAGGCAAGAAGGTGAAAGTAGCCGCCCTTGAGTTCAAAGAGTATGCCCTTGTCTGGTGGGACCAATTACAAAAAGAGAGGAGGAGACTTGGAGGGGAGCCTATAGACATTTGGGAGGAGATGAAGTATGTCATGAGGAAGAGGTTTGTCCCAAATCATTACCAAAGGGACATTCACAACAAATTGCAAAGACTTACCCAAGGGATCAAGAGTGTAGATGAATCTTTCAAGGAGATGGAGTTGGCCTTACTTAGGTCAAATTTTCAAGAAGATAGGGAGGCTACCATGGCAAGATTCTTACATGACTTGAATCAAGATATTCAAGACGTAGTAGAATTACAAAATTATGTGGAGCTTGAAGATTTGGTGCAACAAGCAATCAAGGTGGAGCAACAAATTAAGAGGAGGAAGTTCAAATATTCTTCTTCTTCTTCAAATTGGAAGGACAAGCAAAAGAAGGAGGGTGCACCAACCAACGAAGCCGTGAGCACATCTCAAGGCAAGAAACCAATGGAGACAACCACTAGGAGCCGTGAAGTAAAGTGTTTCAAATGCCTTGGCCACGGGCACATAGCCGCCCAATGTCCAACAAAGAGAACTATGGTGACCATGAATGGTGAAGTAGTATCACAATCCGAAGCTATGTGTTCATGCCGGATGGTACTTTACTTATGGTAAGGAGGCTATTGAGGAGTCAAGTGAAAGAACATGAAGCAAGCCAAAGGGAGAATATCTTTCATTCTAGATGCATAATTCAAGGAAAGGTATGCTCTTTAATTATTGATGGAGGAAGTTGTGCCAATGTTGTAAGTACTAGATTAGTGTCAAAACTAAATCTTGTAGCTAAAGCACATCCAAGACCATATAGGCTTCAATGGTTAAGTGAGGTAGGAGAAATAGTGGTGAACAAACAAGTGGAGGTCGTATTCTCAATTGGGAAGTATGAGGATAGTGTTCTTTGTGATGTGGTGCCTATGGACGCAAGCCACTTGTTGTTGGGAAGGCCTTGGCAATATGATAAGAAGGCCATCCATGACGGGTTCTCAAATAAGTATACTCTCATGTATCAAGACCGAAAGGTCATACTTTCTCCTTTGTCTCCAAAGCAAATTAGTGAGGATCAAATAAAAATGAGAGAAAAGAGAGAGCAAGAGAGAAAAGAAAAAGAGGGTGAAAAAGAAATTGAGAAAAAAATTGAAGAAAAATAAAAAAAAAATCATGAGAAAAAAGAAGTGAAAAATAGAGTGGAAAAGGAGAGTAAAGAGAGCTTTCTTGCAACAAAGAGTGAGGTGAAGAGTGCCGTAATTTCAAGGCAGCCCCTATACATACTTTATTGTAAGGAATTTTGTTTAAATACTAACATTCCTAATGATAATTCTTTGTCTAGTGGTGTCAAAAATCTTTTGCAGGAATTTGATGATGTTTTTCCTAAGGAAGTGCCACATGGCCTTCCCCCTCTTAGAGGAATTGAGCATCACATTGACCTCATTCCGGGTGCATCATTGCCCAATAGGCCAGCCTATAGGAGCAATCCACAAGAGACTAAAGAGATCCAAACACAAGTGGAGGAGTTGATACAAAAAGGTTGGGTGCAAGAAAGTTTGAGTCCATGTGCTGTCCCGGTAATTTTAGTGCCAAAGAAAGATGGGACTTGGAGGATGTACACGGATTGTAGGGCCGTGAACAACATCACAATTAAGTATAGACATCCTATCCCTAGACTTGATGATTTGCTTGATGAATTGCATGGTGCTTGTGTTTTTTCTAAAATTGATTTGAAAAGTGGGTACCATCAAATTAGAATAAGGGAGGGGGATGAATGGAAAACTGCCTTTAAATCTAAATATGGTTTGTATGAATGGTTGGTAATGCCTTTTGGTTTAACAAATGCACCTACCACTTTATGAGGCTTATGAACCATGTTTTGAGGGAATTTTTGGGCAAGTTTGTTGTGGTGTATTTTGATGACATCTTGATATATAGCAAAAACTTAGATGAACATCATGAACATTTAAGGGCTGTTTTGCTTGTATTAAGAAAAGAAAAATTGTATGCTAATTTGGAAAAGTGTACTTTTTATGTGGACCATGTGATTTTTCTTGGATTTGTGATAAATGCTAAAGGGGTCCATGTTGACAAAGAGAAAATTAAGGCCATTCAAGATTGGCCAACCCCCAAAAATGTGAGTGATGTGAGGAGTTTTCATGGCTTGGCTAGTTTTTATAGGAGGTTTGTTAAGGACTTTAGCACCTTGGCTGCACCTCTTAATGAAATTGTCAAAAAAAAATGTTGGGTTTAAATGGGGGGAGAAGCAAGAACATGCTTTCAAAGAACTTAAGGAAAAGCTCACCTATGCACCAATACTTGTTTTGCTTAATTTTTCTAAATCTTTTGAGATTGAATGTGATGCTTCAAATGTTGGTGTTGGGGCTGTTTTGATGCAAGAGGGGCATCCAATTGCTTATTTTAGTGAGAAATTAAGTGGTGCTTCCCTTAATTATCCCACCTATGATAAGGAATTGTATGCCTTAGTAAGAGCTTTGCAAACTTGGCAACACTATCTTTTGCCCAAAGAATTTGTCATTCATAGTGACCATGAGTCTTTGAAATGTTTGAAAGGGCAAGGAAAGTTAAATAAAAGACATGCAAAGTGGGTTGAATTTCTTGAACAATTTTCATATGTGGTGAAACACAAAAAGGGGTAAGGCCAATGTTGTTGCGGATGCACTTTCAAGAAGGTATTCTTTACTTTCTACCCTTGAGACAAAGTTGTTGGGTCTTGAATGCATTAAGGAATTGTATGAGCATGATAAGGAATTTTCTCATATCTATGCTAATTGTGTGCATTCGTCCCAAAATGGATATTTTAGGCACCAAGGATTTTTGTTCAAAGAAAAATGTTTATGTGTGCCTAAAAGCTCTATAAGGGAATTGTTCTTAAAAGAGGCGCATGAAGGGGGATTAATGGGGCACTTTGGGGTCCAAAAGACTTTAGACATGTTGCATGAACATTTTCATTGGCCTCACATGAAGCATGATGTGCAAAAATATTGTGAAAAATGCATTGTATGTAAAAAGTCAAAATCTAAAGTGATGCCCCATGGACTTTATACTCCTTTACCTATTCCTGACTCTCCTTGGATAGACTAATCTATGGATTTTGTTGTGGGATTGCCTGGGTCAAGGAATGGTAAAGATTCCATTTTTGTTGTGGTGGATAGGTTCTCTAAAATGGCACATTTTATTCCATGTAAAAAAGTTGATGATGCTTGTCATGTGGCGGACTTATTTTTTAGGGAAGTGGTGAGACTTCATGATCTCCCAAGGAGTATTGTTAGTGATAGGGACAACAAGTTCCTAAGTCACTTTTGGAGGACTTTGTGGGGAAAGCTAGGTACAAAGCTTCTTTTCTCCACCACTTGCCATCCTCAAACGGATGGGCAAACTGAAGTTGTGAATAGAACACTTTCTTCCCTTTTAAGGGCTGTGATTAAAAAGAACATTAAGTCTTGGGAGGAGTGTTTGCCTCATGTGGAATTTGCTTATAATAGGGTTGTTCATAGCACCACTCAATATTTTCCTTTTGAGGTTGTTTATGGTTTTAATCGCTTAACTCCTCTTGATTTATTGCCATTGCCTAACTCTTCAATTTTAAAGCATAAAGATGGTAGGGCCAAGGCTGAATATGTGAGGAAGTTACATGAGCAAGTGAAGGTCCAAATTTAAAAGAGGACCCAAAGCTATTCAAGACAAGCCAATAAAGGAAGGAAGAAGGTGGTATTTGAGCCTGGAGATTGGGTTTGGGTTCAGATGAGGAAGGAAAGGTTTCCTTCCCAAAGGAAATCTAAATTGCAACCAAGAGGAGATAGGCCATTTCAAGTGGTGGCCAAGATCAATGATAATGCATACAAGTTGGATCTCCCTGGTGAGCATGGTGGAATAAGTGCTACTTTCAATGTGGCTGATTTATCTTTTTTTGATGTAGGTGATGAAGAATTCAATTCGAGGTCGAATTCACCTAAATAAGGAGGGGATGATCTGAGCCGTATAAGACACATGGACCAAGAAACACTTCAAGGACTTGGAGGGCCTATAACAAGATCAAGAGCTAAGAAAGCCCAAGAAGTTCTAGAACAAATGGTGACTACTTTGATGGAAGCAAGCCCAAACTCAAGCCTAGAAGGAATGGAGCCCAAGTTGGTGACTTATCTTAGTCAACTAGAAGGCCCATGATGATGACAAGGGGCGTGCATAGCATCACTTATTTGTTTGTTTTATGTTCAATTCAATAAGTGTAATGGGTTATGTGAGTGGATCCAATTTTGGCTACTTTGTTAGTGGGCTACACTAAGAGTTGCATGAAGGTCAAGCCCATATTTCCCATGGTGTTACACGAGTTTAGAGAGTCTTAGAGGAGGGAATCTTTAGCTTGCATGCTATAAGAAACTCCTCATTTAGTTGAGTGAATAAATGTTGTAAGTTATGTGTGTTACACTTTTAATTTGAAAAGCAAGTGTAACCACCCATAATGATGAGATGGTAGGCGTGATAACTAGGGGGATTAGTGGCTGATTTCTTTTTGGTTGGTGGCTATTTAAGTTAGGTTTTAAGTTGATCTTTAGTGTCATGAATCAAGCTATTAAATTGGGAGTTATAGATTGTCCTAGGATTCCTTTGTGTGGGTGAAAGATGGGCGTGTGGGGCTGAGTAGAATTGGTCCTAAGGTGAGCCATTAGTGACATAATTAGGCCATTCAAGTGGAGGTTATGCTTTGTCTTTGGATGCCAAAAGTTTGGATGTCCGCAACTATATGTTAACTTGGATGTTGAATTTGGATTAATTCCATTTGTGAGAGTATTGTTCTCATAGTTCTTGGTTGAACCAAGCTTAGTTCTTATCAAGAATCCAAGATTCTTGTGGCGAACATCACTTGGCTTATCAAACCTTTTTGGTTTGTGGTGCCTCATCATTTCTTTCTTCACCATTTTCTTGTTTTCTTCACTTTTATGTTGCTACAATTTGTTCCTTAAGAAGAACACGAAATTAAGTCTCTTTGAATTCAACCAAACGATCTTCAAAAGGCAACCAGACCATTTGGTTGTCATCAATTAGACACTAATTTCATCCAATTCGGACACCTACAGCTCAATCTTGTCACCAACTTACAGATGCAACTTAACAAAGATAGAGATCGATTTTGCTCTTGACCTCTTCATGAGAGTTGCAGAAATTTATCCGAGCCGTCCAGAGATACCAAGATCGATGCATTTGATCACCTAATGCTCTAGAAATTGTCAGCAGACGCTTGCATGTTCTTATTTCACGAACAGTATCACATCTCAAGCTTGAAGAAGGAATTTCACTTAGATAGAGATTGATTCAGATCTCGACTTCTTCAGGAAACATGTAGGTATTACACCTATCTTTCTAACCAAACAAAGATCACTACATTTGGAAGAGCGTTTCTAAAAATACGATGTTTCGGATGCTTGATTGTCAGCAGCAGGTGCTTGACTTCAATATTCCGTGTTTTTGCTTCTGCAGCTTTTGTACTTTTGTCATTGTCCATGCTTTTCTTCTCTTTCTTCCGTTAGGATTACTGAAGCTTTTGTCTTCTTCTATTATAGGACTAGATGCTTCAGAATTTTATTGAAAAGGGTACCTCATTTTCTGGTCAATCTTGGACTTTGAATATCTTAATACTTCATTCAAAATTACTTCTCCATCCACCATAATGTTCTGTATTCTGAGTAGACGATTGATTAGCTTCACTGGACGCTTTTTAAATGAGTTAAGGAGCTTGGTTATCCCCTGGGCACAATCACAGGGTTGTTTAAATCGTATTATTCTGACCAGTTCGCCTATTATGCTTCTTTGACCTTGTAACTTGCCGAATTAGGATTCGATGTCCCAATGAAACTTGTATATATGGTTATTAGTTTTAATTAGGCACTAATTTCATCCAATTCGGACACCTACAATGCAATATATGGACATCAGATGCTACAAAGGTACGAATATCAGGAATAACATCTTGTCACCAACTTACTGATGCAATTTAACAAAGATAGGGATCAATTTCGCTTTTGACCTCTTCATGAGAGTTGCAGATATTTCTCTCAACCTTCTAACCATACCAAGATTGATGCATCTGAACACCTAAAGCTCTAGAAATTGTCAGCAGACGCTTCCATGTTCTTAATGTCACGAACAGTATCACATCTCAAGCTTGAAAAAGGAATTTCACACAGATAGAGATTGATTCAGATCTCGACTTATTCAAGAAACAAGTAGGTATTTATCCTATATTTCTAACCAAACCAAGATCACTACATTTGGACCAGCGTACCTCAAAATACGACGTTTCAGACGCTTTATTATCGGCAGCAGGCGCTTAACTTCAATCTTCAGGGTTGTAGATTTTGCAGCTTTTCTGCTTTTGTCTCTGTCCACGCTTTTCTTCTCTTTCTTATGTTAGGATTGCTGATGCTTTTGTCTTCTTCTGTTACAGTACTTGATGCTTCAGAGCTTTATTGAAAAGGGTACCTCATTTTATGGTCAAGCTTGGACTTTGAATATCTTAATACTTCATTCAAAATTACTTCTCCAACCACCATAATGTTCTGTATTCTGAGTAGACACTTGATTAGCTTCACCTGCTTCTTAAATGAGCTAAGGAGCTTGGTTATCCCCTGGGCACATTAGCAAGGCAGGTTAACTCCTAGTATTCTAACCAGTTAAAGTATTACTCTTCTTTGACTCTGTTACTGGCCGAATTAGGATTCGATGTCCGCATGAAACTTATATATTTGGATATTAGGTTTAATTAGGAACTAATTTAATCCAATTTGGACTCCTGAAGCTCAATATATGGCCATCAGACGCTACAAAGGTATGACTATCAGGAACAACATCTTGTCACCAACTTACGGATGCAATTTAACAAAGATAGAGATCGATTTCGCTCTTGATCTCTTCATGAGAGTTGCAGATATTTCTCCAAGCCTTCCAGCGATACCAAGATCGATGCATTTGAACACCTAAAGTTCTAGAAATTGTCAGCAGACGCTTGCATGTTCTTATTGTCACGAACAGTATCGCATCTCAAGCTTGAAGAAGGAATTTCACTCAGATAGAGATTGATTCAGATCTCGACTTTTTCAGGAAACGTGTAGGTATTTCTCCTATATTTCTAACCAAACCAAGATAAATTTGGAGGAGCGTACCTCAAGATACGACGTTTCGAACGCTTTATTATCGGCAGCTGGCGCTTGACTTCAATCTTCTGTGTTTTTGATTTTGCAGCTTTTGTACTTTTGTCTTTATCCACGCTTTTGTTCTCTTTCTTCTGTTAGGATTGTTGAAGCTTTGTTCTTCTTCTATTACAGTACTTGATGCTTCCGAATTTAATTGAAATGGGTACCTCATTTTCTGGTCAGTCTTGGACTTTAAATATCATAATACTTCATCCAAAATTACTTCTCCAGTCATCATAATGTTCTGTATTCTGAATAGACGCTTGAATAGCTTCACTGGACGATTCTTAAATGAGCTAAGGAGCTTGGTTATACCCTAGGCACATTAACAAGGCTGTTTAACTCGTAGCATTCTCACCAGTTAGCGTATTATGCTTCTTTGACCCTGTTACTGGCCGAACTAGGATTCGTTATCCCCATGAAACTTGTATATATGGATATTAGGTTTAATGAGGCACTAATTTCATCCAAATCTGACACCTACAGCTCAATATATGGCCATCCGACGCAACAATGGTATGACTGTCAGGATCAACATCTTGCCCCCAACTAACGGATGCAATTTAACAAAGATAGTGTTCGATTTCGCTCTTGACCTCTTCAAGAGAGTTGTAGATATTTCTCTCAGCCTTCCAATGATACCAAGGTCAATGCATCTAAACACCTAAAGCTCTAAAAACTATCCGCAGACGCTTGCCTGTTCTAAATGTCGCGAACAATATCACATCTGAAGCTTGAAGAAGGAATTTCACTCAGATAGAGATTGATTCAAATCTCGACTTCTGTAGGAAACATGTAGGTATTTCTCTTATATTTCTAACCAAACCAAGATCACTACATTTGGACCAGCGTACCTCAAAATACGACGTTTCAGAGGCCTTATTATCGGCAGCAGGCGCTTAACTTCAATCTTCAGTGTTTTTGCTTTTGCAGATTTTGTACTTTTGTCTTTGTCCACACGATTCCTCTCTTTCTTATGTTAGGATTACGCTTTTGTCTTCTTCTGTTACAGTACTTGATGCTTCAGAGCTTTATTGAAAAGGGTATCTCTTTTTCTGGTCAAGCTTGGACTTCGAAAATCTTAATACTTCATTCAAAGTTACTTCTCCACCCATCATAATGTTCTGTATTCTGAGTAGACACTTGATTAGCTTCACTGGATGCTTCTTAAAGGAGCTAAGGAGCTTGGTTATCCCCTGGGCACTTTCACAAGTTTGTTTAACTCGTGGCATTCAGACCAGTTAGTGTATTATGCTTCTTTGGCCCAATTACTGGCCGAATTCGGATTCGATGTCCGCATGAACCTTGTATATATGGATATTAGGTTTAATTAGACACCAATTTCATCCAATTCGGACACCTACAGCTCAATATATGGCCACCAGACGCGACCAAGGTATGACTGTCACAACTTACGGATGCAACTTAACAAAGATAGAGATCGATTTCGCTCTTGACCTCTTCATGAGAGTTGCAGATATTTCTCTCAGCCTTCCAGCGATACCAAGATCGATGCATCTGAACCGCTAAAGATCAAAAATTGTCAGCAGACGCTTGCATGTTCTTAAAGTCACGAACAGTATAACACCTGAAGCTTCAAGCAGGAATTTCACTCAGATATAGATTGATTCAGATCTCGACTTCTTCAGGAAACATGTGGGTATTTCTCTTATCTTTCTAACAAAACCAAGATCGCAACATTTGGACGAGCGTACCTCAAAATATGATGTTTCGGACGCTTGATTGTCTGCAGCAAGCGATTGACTTCAATCTTCTGTGGTTTTGCTTTTGCAGCTTTGGTACTTTTGTCTATGTCCACGCTTTTCTTCTCTTTCTTCTGTTAAGATTGCTGATGCTTTTGTCTTATTCTGTTATTGTACTTGATGCTTCAGAGCTTTATTGAAAAGGGTACCTCATTTTTTGGTCAAGCTCGAACTTTGAAAATCTTAATACTTCATTCAAAGTTACTTCTCCACCCATCATAATGTTCTGTATTTTGAGTAGACACTTGATTAGCTTCACTAGACGCTTCTTAAATGTTCTAAGGAGCTTGGTTATTCCCTGGGCACATTCACAAGCTTGTTTAACTCGTGGCATTCATACCAGTTAGTGTATTATGCTTCTTTGACCCTGTTACTGGCCGAATTAAGATTCGATGTCCACATGAACCTTGTATATATGGATATTAGGTTTAATTAGACACTAATTTCATCCAATTCGGACACCTACAGCTCAATATATGGCCACCGGACGCTACCAAGGTATGACTGTCACAACTTACGGATGCAACTTAACAAAGATAGAGATCGATTTCGCTCTTGACCTCTTCATGAGAGTTGCAGATATTTCTCTCAGCCTTCCAACGATACCAAGATCAATGCATCTGAACCCCTAAAGCTCAAAAATTGTCAGCAGACGCTTGCATGTTCTTAAAGTCACGAACAGTATAACACCTGAAGCTTGAAGCAGGAATTTCACTCAGATATAGATTGATTCAGATCTCGACTTCTTCAGGAAACATGTGGGTATTTCTCTTATATTTCTAACCAAACCAAGATCACTACATTTGGGCCAACGTACCTCAAAATACGACGTTTCAGAGGCCTTATTATCGGCAGCAGGCGCTTAACTTCAATCTTCAGTGTTTTTGCTTTTGCAGATTTTGTACTTTTGTCTTTGTCCACACGATTCCTCTCTTTCTTATGTTAGGATTATGCTTTTGTCTTCTTCTGTTACAGTACTTGATGCTTCAGAGCTTTATTGAAAAGGGTATCTCTTTTTCTGGTCAAGCTTGGACTTCGAAAATCTTAATACTTCATTCAAAGTTACTTCTCCACCCATCATAATGTTCTGTATGCTGAGTAGACACTTGATTAGCTTCACTGGACGCTTCTTAAATGAGCTAAGGAGCATGGATATACACTGGGCACATTCACAAGGCTGTTTAACTCGTAGCATTCTGACCAATTTGCGTATTTTGCTTATTTGACCCTGTTACTGGCCGAATTACGATTCGATGTCCCCATGAAACTTGTATATATGGTTATTAGGTTTAATGAGACACTAATTTCATCCAATTCGGACTCCTACTACTCCATATATGGACATCAGACGCAACAATGATATGAGTGTCAGGATCAACATCATGCCACCAACCACCGGATGCAACTTAACAAAGATAGAGTTCGATTTCGCTCTTGACCTCTTCATATGTTTTGTAGATATTTCTCTCACCCTTCCAACGATACCAAGGACGATGCATTTGAACACCTAAATCTCTAGAAATTGTCAGCAGACGCTTGCATGTTCTCAATGTCACGAACAGTATCGCATCTCAAGCTTGAAGAAGGAATTTCACTCAGATAAAGATTGATTCAGATCTCGACTTCTTCAAGAAACATGTAGGTATTTCTCTTATATTTCTAACCAAACCAAGATCACTACTGTTGGACGAGCGTACCTCAAAATACGACGTTTTCGATGCTTGATTGTCTGCAGCAGGCGCTTGACTTCAATCTTCAGTGTTTTTGCTTTTTCTGCTTTTTTACTTTTGTCTTTGTCCACGCTTTTCGTCTGTTTCTTCTATTAGGATTGTAGAAGCTTTTGTCTTTTTCTGTTACAGTACTTGATGCTTTAGAGCTTTATTGAAAAGGGTACCTCATTTTGTGGTCAAGCTTAAACTTTGAATATCTTAATACTTCATTCAAAATTACTTCTCGAGCCATCATAATGTTCTGTATTCTGAGTAGACGCTTGATTAGCTGCACTGGACGCTTCTTAAATGAGCTAAGGAGCATGGTTATCCCCTGGGCTCATTCACACGTTTGTTTAACTCGTGGCATTCAGACTAGTTAGTGTACTATGCTTCTTCGACCCTGTTACTGGCCGAATTAGGATTCGATGTCCACATGAACCTTGTATATATGGATATTAGGTTTAATTAGACACTAATTTCATCCAATTCGGACACCTACAGCTCAATATATGGCCATCAGACGCTACAAAGGTATGACTATCAGGAACAACATCTTGTCACCAACTTACGGATGCAATTTAACAAAGATAGAGATCGATTTCGCTCTTGATCTCTTCATGAGAGTTGCAGATATTTCTCCAAGCCTTCCAGCGATACCAAGATCGATGCATTTGAACACCTAAAGTTCTAGAAATTGTCAGCAGACGCTTGCATGTTCTTATTGTCACGAACAGTATCGCATCTCAAGCTTGAAAAAGGAATTTCACACAGATAGAGATTGATTCAGATCTCGACTTATTCAAGAAACAAGTAGGTATTTATCCTATATTTCTAACCAAACCAAGTTCACTACATTTGGACCAGCGTACCTCAAAATACGACGTTTCAGACGCTTTATTATCGGCAGCAGGCGCTTAACTTCAATCTTCAGGGTTGTAGATTTTGCAGCTTTTCTGCTTTTGTCTCTGTCCACGCTTTTCTTCTCTTTCTTATGTTAGGATTGCTGATGCTTTTGTCTTCTTCTGTTACAGTACTTGATGCTTCAGAGCTTTATTGAAAAGGGTACCTCATTTTATGGTCAAGCTTGGACTTTGAATATCTTAATACTTCATTCAAAATTACTTCTCCAACCACCATAATGTTCTGTATTCTGAGTAGACACTTGATTAGCTTCACCTGCTTCTTAAATGAGCTAAGGAGCTTGGTTATCCCTGGGCACATTACAAGGCAGGTTAACTCCTAGTATTCTAACCAGTTAAAGTATTACTCTTCTTTGACTCTGTTACTGGCCGAATTAGGATTCGATGTCCGCATGAAACTTATATATTTGGATATTAGGTTTAATTAGGAACTAATTTAATCCAATTTGGACTCCTGAAGCTCAATATATGGCCATCAGACGCTACAAAGGTATGACTATCAGGAACAACATCTTGTCACCAACTTACGGATGCAATTTAACAAAGATAGAGATCGATTTTGCTCTTGATCTCTTCATGAGAGTTGCAGATATTTCTCCAAGCCTTCCAGCGATACCAAGATCGATGCATTTGAACACCTAAAGTTCTAGAAATTGTCAGCAGACGCTTGCATGTTCTTATTGTCACGAACAGTATCGCATCTCAAGCTTGAAGAAGGAATTTCACTCAGATAGAGATTGATTCAGATCTCGACTTTTTCAGGAAACGTGTAGGTATTTCTCCTATATTTCTAACCAAACCAAGATAAATTTGGAGGAGCGTACCTCAAGATACGACGTTTCGAACGCTTTATTATCGGCAGCTGGCGCTTGACTTCAATCTTCTGTGTTTTTGATTTTGCAGCTTTTGTACTTTTGTCTTTATCCACGCTTTTGTTCTCTTTCTTCTGTTAGGATTGTTGAAGCTTTGTTCTTCTTCTATTACAGTACTTGATGCTTCCGAATTTAATTGAAATGGGTACCTCATTTTCTGGTCAGTCTTGGACTTTAAATATCATAATACTTCATCCAAAATTACTTCTCCAGTCATCATAATGTTCTGTATTCTGAATAGACGCTTGAATAGCTTCACTGGACGATTCTTAAATGAGCTAAGGAGCTTGGTTATACCCTAGGCACATTAACAAGGCTGTTTAACTCGTAGCATTCTCACCAGTTAGCGTATTATGCTTCTTTGACCCTGTTACTGGCCGAACTAGGATTCGTTATCCCCATGAAACTTGTATATATGGATATTAGGTTTAATGAGGCACTAATATCATCCAAATCTGACACTTACAGCTCAATATATGGCCATCCGACGCAACAATGGTATGACTGTCAGGATCAACATCTTGCCCCCAACTAACGGATGCAATTTAACAAAGATAGTGTTCGATTTCGCTCTTGACCTCTTCAAGAGAGTTGTAGATATTTCTCTCTGCCTTCCAATGATACCAAGGTCAATGCATCTAAACACCTAAAGCTCTAAAAACTATCCGCAGACGCTTGCCTGTTCTAAATGTCGCGAACAATATCACATCTGAAGCTTGAAGAAGGAATTTCACTCAGATAGAGATTGATTCAAATCTCGACTTCTGTAGGAAACATGTAGGTATTTCTCTTATATTTCTAACCAAACCAAGATCACTACATTTGGACCAGCGTACCTCAAAATACGACGTTTCAGAGGCCTTATTATCGGCAGCAGGCGCTTAACTTCAATCTTCAGTGTTTTTGCTTTTGCAGATTTTGTACTTTTGTCTTTGTCCACACGATTCCTCTCTTTCTTATGTTAGGATTACGCTTTTGTCTTCTTCTGTTACAGTACTTGATGCTTCAGAGCTTTATTGAAAAGGGTATCTCTTTTTCTGGTCAAGCTTGGACTTCGAAAATCTTAATACTTCATTCAAAGTTACTTCTCCACCCATCATAATGTTCTGTATTCTGAGTAGACACTTGATTAGCTTCACTGGATGCTTCTTAAAGGAGCTAAGGAGCTTGGTTATCCCCTGGGCACTTTCACAAGTTTGTTTAACTCGTGGCATTCGGACCAGTTAGTGTATTATGCTTCTTTGGCCCAATTACTGGCCGAATTCGGATTCGATGTCCGCATGAACCTTGTATATATGGATATTAGGTTTAATTAGACACCAATTTCATCCAATTCGGACACCTACAGCTCAATATATGGCCACCAGACGCGACCAAGGTATGACTGTCACAACTTACGGATGCAACTTAACAAAGATAGAGATCGATTTCGCTCTTGACCTCTTCATGAGAGTTGCAGATATTTCTCTCAGCCTTCCAGCGATACCAAGATCGATGCATCTGAACCCCTAAAGCTCAAAAATTGTCAGCAGACGCTTGCATGTTCTTAAAGTCACGAACAGTATAACACCTGAAGCTTCAAGCAGGAATTTCACTCAGATATAGATTGATTCAGATCTCGACTTCTTCAGGAAACATGTGGGTATTTCTCTTATCTTTCTAACAAAACCAAGATCGCAACTTTTGGACGAGCGTACCTCAAAATATGATGTTTCGGACGCTTGATTGTCTGCAGCAAGCGATTGACTTCAATCTTCTGTGGTTTTGCTTTTGCAGCTTTGGTACTTTTGTCTATGTCCACGCTTTTCTTCTCTTTCTTCTGTTAAGATTGCTGATACTTTTGTCTTATTCTGTTGTTGTACTTGATGCTTCAGAGCTTTATTGAAAAGGGTACCTCATTTTTTGGTCAAGCTCGAACTTTGAAAATCTTAATACATCATTCAAAGTTACTTCTCCACCCATCATAATGTTCTGTATTTTGAGTAGACACTTGATTAGCTTCACTAGACGCTTCTTAAATGTTCTAAGGAGCTTGGTTATTCCCTGGGCACATTCACAAGCTTCTTTGACCCTGTTACTGGCCGAATTAAGATTCGATGTCCACATGAACCTTGTATATATGGATATTAGGTTTAATTAGACACTAATTTCATCCAATTCGGACACCTACAGCTCAATATATGGCCACCGGACGCTACCAAGGTATGACTGTCACAACTTACGGATGCAACTTAACAAAGATAGAGATCGATTTCGCTCTTGACCTCTTCATGAGAGTTGCAGATATTTCTCTCAGCCTTCCAACGATACCAAGATCAATGCATCTGAACCCCTAAAGCTCAAAAATTGTCAGCAGACGCTTGCATGTTCTTAAAGTCACGAACAGTATAACACCTGAAGCTTGAAGCAGGAATTTCACTCAGATATAGATTGATTCAGATCTCGACTTCTTCAGGAAACATGTGGGTGTTTCTCTTATATTTCTAACCAAACCAAGATCACTACATTTGGGCCAACGTACCTCAAAATACGACGTTTCAGAGGCCTTATTATCGGCAGCAGGCGCTTAACTTCAATCTTCAGTGTTTTTGCTTTTGCAGATTTTGTACTTTTGTCTTTGTCCACACGATTCCTCTCTTTCTTATGTTAGGATTATGCTTTTGTCTTCTTCTGTTACAGTACTTGATGCTTCAGAGCTTTATTGAAAAGGGTATCTCTTTTTTGGTCAAGCTTGGACTTCGAAAATCTTAATACTTCATTCATAGTTACTTCTCCACCCATCATAATGTTCTGTATGCTGAGTAGACACTTGATTAGCTTCACTGGACGCTTCTTAAATGAGCTAAGGAGCATGGATATACACTGGGCACATTCACAAGGCTGTTTAACTCGTAGCATTCTGACCAATTTGCGTATTTTGCTTATTTGACCCTGTTACTGGCCGAATTACGATTCGATGTCCCCATGAAACTTGTATATATGGTTATTAGGTTTAATGAGACACTAATTTCATCCAATTCGGACTCCTACTACTCCATATATGGACATCAGACGCAACAATGATATGAGTGTCAGGATCAACATCATGCCACCAACCACCGGATGCAACTTAACAAAGATAGAGTTCGATTTCGCTCTTGACCTCTTCATATGTTTTGTAGATATTTCTCTCACCCTTCCAACGATACCAAGGACGATGCATTTGAACACCTAAAGCTCTAGAAATTGTCAGCAGACGCTTGCATGTTCTCAATGTCACGAACAGTATCGCATCTCAAGCTTGAAGAAGGAATTTCACTCAGATAAAGATTGATTCAGATCTCGACTTCTTCAAGAAACATGTAGGTATTTCTCTTATATTTCTAACCAAACCAAGATCACTACTGTTGGACGAGCGTACCTCAAAATACGACGTTTTCGATGCTTGATTGTCTGCAGCAGGCGCTTGACTTCAATCTTCAGTGTTTTTGCTTTTTCTGCTTTTGTACTTTTGTCTTTGTCCACGCTTTTCGTCTGTTTCTTCTATTAGGATTGTAGAAGCTTTTGTCTTTTTCTGTTACAGTACTTGATGCTTTAGAGCTTTATTGAAAAGGGTACCTCATTTTGTGGTCAAGCTTAAACTTTGAATATCTTAATACTTCATTCAAAATTACTTCTCGAGCCATCATAATGTTCTGTATTCTGAGTAGACGCTTGATTAGCTGCACTGGACGCTTCTTAAATGAGCTAAGGAGCATGGTTATCCCCTGGGCTCATTCACACGTTTGTTTAACTCGTGGCATTCAGACTAGTTAGTGTATTATGCTTCTTCGACCCTGTTACTGGCCGAATTAGGATTCGATGTCCACATGAACCTTGTATATATGGATATTAGGTTTAATTAGACACTAATTTCATCCAATTCGGACACCTACAGCTCAATATATGGCCACCGGACGCTACCAAGGTATGACTGTCACAACTTACGGATGCAACTTAACAAAGATAGAGATCGATTTCGCCCTTGACCTCTTCATGAAGGTTGCTGATATTTCTCTCAGCCTTCCAACGATACCAAGATCGATGCATCTGAACACCTAAAGCTGTAGAAATTTTTAGCAGACGCTTACATGTTCTAAATGTCACGAACAGTATCGCATCTGAAGCTTGAAGAAGGAATTTCACTATGATAGAGATTGATTCAGATCTCAACTTCTTTAGGAAACATGTAGGTATTTCTCTTGTCTTTCTGACCAAACCAAGATCACTACATCTGGACCAACGTACCTCAAAATACGACGTTTCGGAGGCCTTATTGACGGCAGCAGGCGCTTGACTTCAATCTTTAGTGTTTTTGCTGTTGCAGATTTTTTACTTTTGTCTTTGTCCACGCTTTTCTTCTCTTTCTTATGTTAGGATTGTTGATGCTTTTCTCTTCTTCTGTTACAGTACGTGATGCTTTAGAGCTTTATTGAAAAGGGTATCTCATTTTCTGGTGAAGCTTGGACTTTGAAAATCTTAATACTTCATTCAAAGTTACTTCTCCTCCCATCATAATGGTCTGTATTCTGAGTAGAGGCTTGATTAGCTTCACTGGACGCTTCTTAAATGAGATAAGGAGCATGGTTATCCACTGGGCACATTCACAAGGCTGTTTAACTCGTAGCATTCTGACCAATTTGCGTATTTTGCTTATTTGACCCTGTTACTGGCCGAATTAGGATTCGATGTCCCCATGAAACTTGTATATATGTATATTAGGTTTAATGAGACACTAATTTCATCCAATTCGGACTCCTACAGCTCCATATATGGGCATCAGACACAACAATGATTTGAGTGTCAGGATCAACATCATGCCACCAACCAACGGATGCAACTTAACAAAGATAGAGTTCGATTTCGCTCTTGACCTATTCATGAGTGTTGTAGATATTTCTCTCACCCTTCCAACGATACCAAGGTCGATGCATTTGAACACCTAAAGCTCTAGAAATTGTCAGTAGACGCTTGCATGTTCTCAATGTCACGAACAGTATCGCATCTCAAGCTCGAAGAAGGAATTTCACTCAGATAAAGATTGATTCACATCTCGACTTCTTCAGGAAACATGTAGGTATTTCTCTTTTCTTTCTAACCAAACTAAGATCACTATAGCTGGAGGAGCGTACCTCAAAATTCGACATTTTCGATGCTTGATTGTCTGCAGCAGGCGCGTGAGTTCAATCTTCAGTGTTTTTGCTTTTACAGCTTTTGTACTTTTGTCTTTGTCCACGCTTTTCGTCTGTTTCTTCTATTAGGATTGTAGAAGCTTTTGTCTTTTTCTGTTATAGTACTTGATGCTTCAGAGCTTTATTGAAAAGGGTACCTCATTTTGTGGTCAAGCTTAAACTTTGAATATCTTAATACTTCATTCAAAATTACTTCTCGAGCCGTCATAATGTTCTGTATTCTGAGTAGACGCCTGATTAGCTGCACTGGACGCATCTTAAATGAGCTAAGGAGCATGGTTATCCCCTAGGCACATTCACACGTTTGTTTAACTCGTGGCATTCAGACCAGTTAGTGTATTATGCTTCTTTGACCCTGTTACTGGCCGAATTAGGATTCGAGGATCGCATGAACCTTGTATATATGGATATTAGGTTTAATTAGACACTAATTTCATCCAATTCGGACACCTACAGCTTAATATATGGCCACCAGACGCTACCAAGGTATGACTGTCCGGAACAAAATCTTGTCACCAACTTACGGATGTAACTTAACAAAGATAGAGATCGATTTCGCTCTTGACCTCTTCATGAGAGTTGCAGATATCTCTCTCAGCCTTCCAACGATACCAACATCGATGCATCTGAACCCGTAAAGCTCTAGAAATTGTCAAAAGACGCTTGCATGTTCTTAATGTCACGAACAATATCACACCTGAAGCTTGAAGAAGGAATTTCACTCAGATAAAGATTGATTCAGATCTCGACTTCTTTAGGAAACATGTAGGTATTTCTCTTATCTTTCTAACCAAACTAAGATCACTACATTTGGACCAGCGTTCCTCAAAATACGACGTTTCGGAGGCCTTATTATCGGCAGCAGGCGCTTGACTTTAATCTTCAATGTTTTTGCTTTTGCAGATTTTGTACTTTTGTCTTTGTCCACGCTATTCCTCTCTTTCTTATGTTAGGATTATTGATGCTTTTATCTTCCTCTGTTACAGTTCATGATGCTTCAGAGCTTTATTGAAAAGGGTATCTCTTTTACTGGTAAAGCTTGGACTTTGAAAATCTTAATACTTCAATCAAAGTTACTTCTACACCCATCATAAGGTTCTGTATTTTGAGTAGACACTTGATTAGCTTCACTGGACGCTTCTTAAATGAGCTAAGGAGCTTGGTTATCCCCTGGGCACATTCACAAGTTTGTTTAACTCGTGCCATTCAGACCAGTTAGTGTATTATGTTTCTTTGACCCTGTCACTGGCCGAATTAGGATTCGATGTCCGCATGAACCTTGTATATATGGATATTAGGTTTAATTAGACACTAATTTCATCCAATTCGCACACCTACAGCTCAATATATGGCCACCAGACGATACCAAGGTATGAATGTCAGGAACAAAATCTTGTCACCAACTTCTGGATGCAACTTAACAAAGATAGAGATAGATTTCGCTCTTGACCTCTTCATGAGAGTTGCAGATATTTCTCTCGGCATTCCAACGATACCAAGATCGATGGATCTGAACACCTAAATCTCTAGAAATTTTTAGCAGACGCGTGCATGTTCTTAATGTCCCGAACAGTATCGCATCTAAAGCTTCAAGATGGAATTTCACTCAGATAGAGATTGATTCAGATCTCGACTTCTTTAGGAAACATGTAGGTATTTCTCTTGTCTTTCTGACCAAACCAAGATCACTACATTTGGACCAGCGTACCTCAAAATACGACGTTTCGGAGGCCTTATTATCGGCAGCAGGCACTTGACTTCAATCTTTAGTGTTTTTCCTTTTGCAGATTTTTTACTTTTGTCTTTGTCCACGCTTTTCTTCTCATTCTTATGTTAGGATTGTTGATGATTTTGTCTTCTTCTGTTACAGTACTTGATGCTTCAGAGCATTATTGAAAAGGGTATCTCATTTTCTGGTCAAGCTTGGACTTTGAAAATCTTAATACTTCATTCAAACTTACTTCTCCTCCCAACATAATGGTCTGTATTCTGAGTATAGGCTTGATTAGCTTCACTGGACGCTTCTTAAATGAGCTAAGGAGCTTGGTTTTCCACTGGGCACATTCACAAGGCAGTTTAACTCGTAGCATTCTGACCAATTTACGTATTTGCTTATTTGACCCTGTTACTGGCCGAATTAGGATTCGATATCCCCATGAAACTTGTATATATCGATATTAGGTTTAATAAGACACTAATTTCATCCAATTTGGACTCCTACAGCTCCATATATGGCCATCAGATGCAACAATGGTATGAGTGTCAGGATCAACATCATGCCACCAACCAACGGATGCAACTTAACAAAGATAGAGTTCGATTTCACTGTTGACCTCTTCATGAGTGTTGTAGATATTTCTCACACCCTTCCAACGAAACCAAGGTCGATGCATCTGAACACCTAAAGCTCTAGAAATTGTCAGCAGACGCTTGCATGTTCTCAATGTCACGAACAGTATCGCATCTCAAGCTTGAAGAAGGAATTTCACTCAGATAAAGATTGATTCAGATCTCGACTTCTTCAGAAAACATGTAGGTATTTCTCTTATCTTTCTAACCAAACCATGATCACTACAGTTGGACGAGCATACCTCAAAATACGACGTTTTCGATGCTTGATTGTCTGCAGCAGGCGCTTGACTTCAATCTTCATTGTTTTTGCTTTTGCAGCTTTTGTACTTTTGTCTTTGTCCACGCTTTTCATCTGTTTCTTCTACTAGGATTGTAGAATCTTTTGTCTTTTTCTGTTACAGTACTTGATGCTTTAGAGCTTTATAGAAAAGGGTACCTCATTTTGTGGTCAATCTTAAACTTTGAATATCTTAATACTTCATTCAAAATTACTTCTCGAGCCATCATAATGTTCTGTATTGTGAGTAGACGCCTGATTAGCTTCACTGGACGCTTCTTAAATGAGCTAAGGAGCATGGTTATCCCCTGGGCACATTCACACGTTTGTTTAACTCGTGGCATTCAGACCAGTTAGTGTATTATGCTTTTTCGACCCTGTTACTGGCCGAATTAGAATTCGATGTCCCAATGAACCTTGTATATATGGATATTAGGTTTAATTAGACACTAATTTCATCCAATTCGGACACCTACAGCTCAATATATGGCCACCGGACGCTACCAAGGTATGACTGTCACAACTTACGGATGCAACTTAACAAAGATAGAGATCGATTTCGCTCTTGACCTCTTCATGAGAGTTGCAAATATTTCTCTCAGCCTTCCAACGATACCAATATCGATGCATCTGAACCCCTAAAGCTCTAGAAATTGTCAGCAGACGCTTGCATGTTCTTAATGTCACGAACAATATCACTCCTGAAGGTTGAAGAAGGAATTTCACTCAGATAGAGATTGATTTAGATCTCGACTTCTTTAGGAAACATGTAGGTATTTCTCTTATCTTTCTAACCAAACCAAGATCACTACATTTGGAAGAGCGTACCTCAAAATACGATGTTTTGGATGCTTGATTGTGGGTAGCAGGCGCTTGACTTCAATCCTCAGTGTTTTTGCTTTTGCAGCTTTTGTACTTTTGTCTTTGTCCACGCTTTTCTTCTCTTTCTTATGTTAGGCTTGCATAAGCTGTTGTCTTCTTCTGGGTACCTCATTTTCTAGTCAAGCTTGGACTTTGAATATCTTAATACTTCATTCAAAATTACTTCTCCAACCATCATAATGTTCTGTGTTCTGATCAGACGCTTGATTAGCTTCACTGGATGCTTCTTAAATGACCTAAGGAGCTTGGTTATCCCCTAGGCACATTCACAAGGCTGTTTAACTTGTAGCATTCTGACCCGTTAGCGTATTATGCTTCTTTGACCCTGTTACTGGCCGAATTAGGATTCGATGTCCGCAAGAAAGTTGTATATATGGATATTAGGTTTAATTAGACACTAATTTCATCCAATTCGAACACCTACAGCTCAATATATGGCCACCAGACGATACCAAGGTATGAATGTCAGGAATAAAATCTTGTCACCAACTTCTGGATGCAACTTAACAAAGATAGAGATTGATTTCGCTCTTGACCTCTTCATGAGAGTTGCAGATATTTCTCTCGGCATTCCAACGATACCAAGATCGATGCATCTGAACACCTAAATCTCTAGAAATTTTTAGCAGACGCTTGCATGTTCTTAATGTCCCGAACAGTATCGCATCTGAAGCTTCAAGATGGAATTTCACTCAGATAGAGATTGATTCAGATCTCGACTTCTTTAGGAAACATGTAGGTATTTCTCTTGTCTTTCTGACCAAACCAAGATCACTACATTTGGACCAGCGTACCTCAAAATACGACGTTTCGGAGGCCTTATTATCGGCAGCAGGCGCTTGACTTCAATCTTTAGTGTTTTTGCTTTTGCAGATTTTTTACTTTTGTCTTTGTCCACGCTTTTCTTCTCATTCTTATGTTAGGATTGTTGATGATTTTGTCTTCTTCTGTTACAGTACTTGATGCTTCAGAGCATTATTGAAAAGGGTATCTCATTTTCTGGTCAAGCTTGGACTTTGAAAATCTTAATACTTCATTCAAACTTACTTCTCCTCCCAACATAATGGTCTGTATTCTGAGTATAGGCTTGATTAGCTTCACTGGACGCTTCTTAAATGAGCTAAGGAGCTTGGTTTTCCACTGGGCACATTCACAAGGCAGTTTAACTCGTAGCATTCTGACCAATTTACGTATTTGCTTATTTGACCCTGTTACTGGCCGAATTAGGATTCGATATCCCCATGAAACTTGTATATATCGATATTAGGTTTAATAAGACACTAATTTCATCCAATTTGGACTCCTACAGCTCCATATATGGCCATCAGATGCAACAATGGTATGAGTGTCAGGATCAACATCATGCCACCAACCAACGGATGCAACTTAACAAAGATAGAGTTCGATTTCGCTGTTGACCTCTTCATGAGTGTTGTAGATATTTCTCTCACCCTTCCAACGAAACCAAGGTCGATGCATCTGAACACCTAAAGCTCTAGAAATTGTCAGCAGACGCTTGCATGTTCTCAATGTCACGAACAGTATCGCATCTCAAGCTTGAAGAAGGAATTTCACTCAGATAAATATTGATTCAGATCTCGACTTCTTCAGAAAACATGTAGGTATTTCTCTTATCTATCTAACCAAACCATGATCACTACAGTTGGACGAGCATACCTCAAAATACGACGTTTTCGATGCCTGATTGTCTGCAGCAGGCGCTTGACTTCAATCTTCAGTGTTTTTGCTTTTGCAGCTTTTGTACTTTTGTCTTTGTCCACGCTTTTCATCTGTTTCTTCTATTAGGATTGTAGAATCTTTTGTCTTTTTCTATTACAGTACTTGATGCTTTAGAGCTTTATTGAAAAGGGTACCTCATTTTGTGGTCAAGCTTAAACTTTGAATATCTTAATACTTCATTCAAAATTACTTCTCGAGCCATCATAATGTTCTGTATTGTGAGTAGACGCCTGATTAGCTTCACTGGACGCTTCTTAAATGAGCTAAGGAGCATGGTTATCCCCTGGGCACATTCACACGTTTGTTTAACTCGTGGCATTCATACCAGTTAGTGTATTATGCTTTTTCGACCCTGTTACTGGCCGAATTAGAATTCGATGTCCCAATGAACCTTGTATATATGGATATTAGGTTTAATTAGACACTAATTTCATCCAATTCGGACACCTACAGCTCAATATATGGCCACCGGACGCTACCAAGGTATGACTGTCACAACTTACGGATGCAACTTAACAAAAGATAGAGATCGATTTCGCTCTTGACCTCTTCATGAGAGTTGCAAATATTTCTCTCAGCCTTCCAACGATACCAAGATCGATGCATCTGAACCCCTAAAGCTCTAGAAATTGTCAGCAGACGCTTGCATGTTCTTAATGTCACGAACAATATCACTCCTGAAGGTTGAAGAAGGAATTTCACTCAGATAGAGATTGATTTAGATCTCGACTTCTTTAGGAAACATGTAGGTATTTCTCTTATCTTTCTAACCAAACCAAGATCACTACATTTGGAAGAGCGTACCTCAAAATACGATGTTTTGGATGCTTGATTGTGGGTTAGCAGGCGCTTGACTTCAATCCTCAGTGTTTTTGCTTTTGCAGCTTTTGTACTTTTGTCTTTGTCCACGCTTTTCTTCTCTTTCTTATGTTAGGCTTGCATAAGCTGTTGTCTTCTTCTGGGTACCTCATTTTCTAGTCAAGCTTGGACTTTGAATATCTTAATACTTCATTCAAAATTACTTCTCCAACCATCATAATGTTCTGTGTTCTGATCAGACGCTTGATTAGCTTCACTGGATGCTTCTTAATGACCTAAGGAGCTTGGTTATCCCCTAGGCACATTCACAAGGCTGTTTAACTTGTAGCATTCTGACCCGTTAGCGTATTATGCTTCTTTGACCCTGTTACTGGCCGAATTAGGATTCGATGTCCGCAAGAAAGTTGTATATATGGATATTAGGTTTAATTAGACACTAATTTCATCCAATTCGAACACCTACAGCTCAATATATGGCCACCAGACGATACCAAGGTATGAATGTCAGGAATAAAATCTTGTCACCAACTTCTGGATGCAACTTAACAAAGATAGAGATTGATTTCGCTCTTGACCTCTTCATGAGAGTTGCAGATAATTTCTCTCGGCATTCCAACGATACCAAGATCGATGCATCTGAACACCTAAATCTCTAGAAATTTTTAGCAGACGCTTGCATGTTCTTAATGTCCCGAACAGTATCGCATCTGAAGCTTCAAGATGGAATTTCACTCAGATAGAGATTGATTCAGATCTCGACTTCTTTAGGAAACATGTAGGTATTTCTCTTGTCTTTCTGACCAAACCAAGATCACTACATTTGGACCAGCGTACCTCAAAATACGACGTTTCGGAGGCCTTATTATCGGCAGCAGGCGCTTGACTTCAATCTTTAGTGTTTTTGCTTTTGCAGATTTTTTACTTTTGTCTTTGTCCACGCTTTTCTTCTCATTCTTATGTTAGGATTGTTGATGATTTTGTCTTCTTCTGTTACAGTACTTGATGCTTCAGAGCATTATTGAAAAGGGTATCTCATTTTCTGGTCAAGCTTGGACTTTGAAAATCTTAATACTTCATTCAAACTTACTTCTCCTCCCAACATAATGGTCTGTATTCTGAGTATAGGCTTGGTTAGCTTCACTGGACGCTTCTTAAATGAGCTAAGGAGCTTGGTTTTCCACTGGGCACATTCACAAGGCAGTTTAACTCGTAGCATTCTGACCAATTTACCTATTTGCTTATTTGACCCTGTTACTGGCCGAATTAGGATTCGATATCCCCATGAAACTTGTATATATCGGTATTAGGTTTAATAAGACACTAATTTCATCCAATTTGGACTCCTACAGCTCCATATATGGCCATCAGATGCAACAATGGTATGAGTGTCAGGATCAACATCATGCCACCAACCAACGGATGCAACTTAACAAAGATAGAGTTCGATTTCGCTGTTGACCTCTTCATGAGTGTTGTAGATATTTCTCTCACCCTTCCAACGAAACCAAGGTCGATGCATCTGAACACCTAAAGCTCTAGAAATTGTCAGCAGACGCTTGCATGTTCTCAATGTCACGAACAGTATCGCATCTCAAGCTTGAAGAAGGAATTTCACTCAGATAAAGATTGATTCAGATCTCGACTTCTTCAGAAAACATGTAGGTATTTCTCTTATCTTTCTAAACAAACCAAGATCACTACAGGTGGACGAGCATACCTCAAAATACGACGTTTTCGATGCCTGATTGTCTGCAGCAGGCGCTTGACTTCAATCTTCAGTGTTTTTGCTTTTGCAGCTTTTGTACTTTTGTCTTTGTCCACGCTTTTCATCTGTTTCTTCTATTAGGATTGTAGAATCTTTTGTCTATTTTTGTTACAGTACTTGATGCTTTAGAGCTTTATTGAAAAGTGTACCTCATTTTGTGGTCAAGCTTAAACTTTGAATATCTTAATACTTCATTCAAAATTACTTCTCGAGCCATCATAATGTTCTGTATTCTGAGTAGACGCCTGATTAGCTTCACTGGACGCTTCTTAAATGAGCTAAGGAGCATGGTTATCCCCTGGGCACATTCACAAGTTTGTTTAACTCGTGGCATTCAGACCAGTTAGTGGATTATGCTTTTTCGACCCTGTTACTGGCCGAATTAGAATTCGATGTCCCAATGAACCTTGTATATATGGATATTAGGTTTAATTAGACACTAATTTCATCCAATTCGGACACCTACAGCTCAATATATGGCCACCGGACGCTACCAAGGTATGACTGTCACAACTTACGGATGCAACTTAACGAAGATAGAGATCGATTTCGCTCTTGACCTCTTCATGAGAGTTGCAGATATTTCTCTCAGCCTTCCAACGATACCAAGATCGATGCATCTGAACCCCTAAAGCTCTAGAAATTGTCAGCAGACGCTTGCATGTTCTTAATGTCACGAACAATATCACTCCTGAAGGTTGAAGAAGGAATTTCACTCAGATAGAGATTGATTTAGATCTCGACTTCTTTAGGAAACATGTAGGTATTTCTCTTATCTTTCTAACCAAACCAAGATCACTACATTTGGAAGAGCGTACCTCAAAATACGATGTTTCGGATGCTTGATTGTGGGTAGCAGGCGCTTGACTTCAATCTTCAGTGTTTTTGCTTTTGCAGCTTTTGTACTTTTGTCTTTGTCCACGCTTTTCTTCTCTTTCTTATGTTAGGCTTGCATAAGCTGTTGTCTTCTTTTGTTATACTACTTGATGCTTCAGAACTTTATTGAAATGGGAACCTCATTTTCTAGTCAAGCTTGGACTTTGAATATCTTAATACTTCATTCAAAATTACTTCTCCAACCATCATAATGTTCTGTGTTCTGATCCGACGCTTGATTAGCTTCACTGGATGCTTCTTAAATGAGCTAAGGAGCTTGGTTATCCCCTAGGCACATTCACAAGGCTGTTTAACTTGTAGCATTCTGACCCGTTAGCGTATTATGCTTCTTTGTCCCTGTTACTGGCCGAATTAGGATTCTATGTCCGCAAGAAACTTGTATATATGGATATTAGGTTTAATTATACACTAATTTCATCCAATCCGGACACCTACACCTCAATATATGGCCCTCAGACGCTACAAAGGTATGACTATCAGGAACAATATCTTGTCACCAACTTACGGATGCAAATTAACAAAGATAGAGATCGATTTCGCTATAGACCTCTTAATGAGAGTTGCAGATACTTCTATGAGCGTCCCAACAGTACGAAGATCGATACATCTGAACACCTAAAGCTCTAGAAATTGTCACCAGATGCTTGCAAGTTCTTAATTTTATGAATAGTATCACATCTGAAGCTTGAATAAGGAATTTCACTCAGATAGAGATTGACTCAGATCTCAACTTCTTTAGGAAACATGTAGGTATTTCTCTTATCTTTATAACAAAATCAAGATTGCTATATTTGGACGAGCATACCTCAAAATAAGATGTTTCGGATGCTTGATTGTCTGCAATAGGCGCTTGACTTCAATCTTCAATGTTTTTGCCTTTGCAGATTTTGAACTTTTGTCTTTGTCCAAGCTTTTCTTCTCTTTCTTCTCTTAGTTTTGTTGATGCTTTTGTCTTCTCCTATTACAGTACTTGATGCTTCACAACTTTAAGGAAAAGGGTACCTCATTTTCTGGTCAAGCTTGGACTTTGAAAATCTTAACACTTCATTCAAAATTACTTCTCGAGCCATCAGTATTCTGAGTAGACGCCTGATTAGCTTCACTGGACGCTTCTTAAATGAGCTAAGGAGCTTGGTTATCCCCTGGGCACATTCACAAGGCTGTTTAAATCGTAGCATTCTAACTAGTTAGCGTATTATGCTTCTTTGACCCTGTTACTGGCCGAATTAGGATTCGATGTCCTCATGAAACTTGCATATATGGATATTAGATATAATTAGACACTACTTTCATCCAATTCGGACACCTACAGATGGATATATGGCTATCAGACGCAACAATGGTGTGACTGTCAGGATCAACATCTTGCCACCAACTTACGGATGCAACTTAACAAAGATAGAGTTTGATTTCACTCTTGACCTCTTCATGAGAGTTGTAGATATTTCTTTCAGGCTTCCAACGATACGAAGGTCGATGCATCTGAACACCTAAAGCTCCCGAAATTTTCAGCAGACGCTTGCATGTTCCTAATTTCACGAACAGTATTGCATCTCAAGCTTGAAGAAGGAATTTCACTCAGATAGAGATTGATTCAGATCTTGACTTCTTCAGAAAACATGTAGGTATTTGTCTTATCTTTCTAACCAAACCAAGATCACTACAGTTGGAGGAGCGTACTTCAAAATATGACGTTTTCGATGGTTGATTGTCTGCAGCAGGCGCTTTATTTCAATCTTCAGTGTTTTTGCTTTTGCAGCTTTTGTAGTTTTGTCTTTGTCCACACTTTTCTTCTCTTTCTTCTGTTTGGATTACTGCAGCTTTTGTACAGTACTTGATGCTTCAGAACTTTAATGAAAAGGGTACCTCATTTTCTGGTCAAGCTTGGACTTTAAATATCTTAATACTTCATTCTAAATTACTTCTCCACCCATCATAATGTTCTGTATTCTGAGTAGATGATTGATTAGCTTCATTGGACGCTTCTGAAATGAGCTAAGGAGCTTCGTTATTCACTGGACACATTCACAAGCCTGTTTAACTCGTAGCATTCTGACCAGTTAGAGTATTATGCTTCTTTGACCCTGTCACTGGCCGAATTAGGATTCGATGTCCGCATGAAACTTGTATATATGGATATCAGGTTTAATGAGACACTAATTTCATCCAATTCGGACACCTACAGCTCAATATATGGCTATCAATGCAACAATGGTGTGACTGTCAGGATCCACATCTTGCCACCAACTAGCAGATACAACTTAACAAAGATAGAGTTCAATTTCACTCTTGACTTCTTCATGAGAGTTGTAGATATTTCTCTCAGCCTTCCAACGATATCAAGGTCGATGCATCTGAACACCTAATGCTCTAGAAATTGTCAGCAGACGCTTGCATGTTCCTAATTTCACGAACAGTATTGCATCTCAAGCTTGAAGAAGGAATTTCACTCAGATAGAGATTGATTCAGATCTCGACTTCTTCAGGAAACATGTAGGTATTTGTCTTATCTTTCTAACCAAACCAAGATCACTACAGTTAGGGGAGCGTACCTCAAAATATGACATTTTCGATTGTTGATTGTCTGCAGCAGGCGCTTGACTTCAATCTTCCGTGTTTTTTCTTTTGCAGCTTTTGTACTTTTGTCTTTGTCCACGCGTTTCTTCTCTTTCTTCTATTAGGATTGCTGATGCTTCTGTCTTCTTCTGTTACAGTATTTGATGCTTCAAAGATTTATTGAAAAGGGAACCTCATTTTCTGGTCAAGCTTAAACTTTGAATATCTTAATACTTAATTCAAAATTACTTCTCCACCCATCACAATGTTCTGTATTCTGAGCAGACGCTTTATTAGCTTCACTGGTTGCTTCTTAAATTAGCTAAGGAGCATGGATATTCCCTAGGAACATTCACAAGGTTGTTTAACTCGTATTTTTCTGACCAGTTAGCGTACTATGCTTCTTTGACCCTGTTACTAGCCGAATTAGGATTCGATGTCCGCATGAAACTTGTATATATGGATATTAGGTTTAATTAGACACTAATTTCATCCAAATTGGACACCTACAACTCAATATATGGCCACCAGACGTTACAAAGGTATGACTATCAGGAACAAAATCTTGTCACCAACTTACGGCTGCAACTTAACAAAGATAGCTCTTGACCAATTCACGAAAGTTGCAGATATTTCTCTAAGCCTTCCAACGGTACCAATATCGATGCAACTGAACCCCTAAGGCTCTAGAAATTGTCAGTAGACGCTTGTATGTTATTAATGTCACGAACAGTATCACATCTCAAGGTTGAATAAGGAATTTCACCAGATAGAGATTGATTCAGATCTCGACTTCTTCAGGAAACATGTAGGTAGTTCTATTATCTTTCTAGACAAACCAAGATCACTATATTTGTACGAGCGTACCTCAAAATATGATGTTTTGGACGCTTGATTGTCTGCAGCAGGCGCTTGACTTCAATCTTCAGTGTTTTTGCTTTTACAGCTTTTGTAGATTTGTGTTTGTTCACGCTTTTCCTCTCTTTCTTCTGCTAGGATTGCTGAAACTTTTGTCTTCTTCTGTTACAGTACTTGATGCTTCAGAACTTTATTGAAAAGGGTACCTCATTTTCTGAGTAGATGCTTGTTTAGCCTCACTGGACGCTTCTTAAATGAGATAAGGAGCTTGGTTATCCACTGGGCACATTCAGAAGGCTGCTTTACTCTTAACATTCTGACTAGTTAGCGTATTACGCTTCTTTGACCCTCCTACTGGGCGAATTAGGATTCGATGTCCTCATGAAACTTTGTATATATGGATATTTGGTTTAATGAGACACTAATTTCATCCAATTTGGACACCTACAGCTCAATATATGGCCATCAGATGCAACAAAGGTATGACTGTCATGAACAACATCTTACCACCAACTTACCGATGCAACTTAACAAAGATAGAATTCGATTTCGCTCTTGACCTTTTCATAAGAGTTGGAGATATTTCCCCGTACCTTCCAGCAGTATCAAGATCGATGCATTTGAACACCTAAAGCTGTAGATATTGTCAGTAGACGCTTCCATGTTCTTGTTGTCACGAACAGTATCACATCTCAAGCTTGAAGAAGGAATTTTACTCAGATAGAGATTGATTCAGATCTCGACATATTCAGGAAACATGTAATTTTTTTCTTATCTTTATAACCAAGATCACTACATTTAAACGAGCGTACCTCAAAATACGACGTTTCGGACGTTTTATTATCGGTAGCAGGCGCTTGACTTCAATCCTCAGTGTTTTTGCTTTTGCAGCTATTTTATGTTTGTCTTTGTCCACGCTTTTCTTCTCTTTCTTCTGATAGGATTGCTGATGCTTTTGTCTTCTTCTGTTACCATACTTGATGCTTCAGAGCTTTATTGAAAAGGGTACCTCATTTTCTGGTCAAGTTTGGCTTTGAATATCTGAATACTTCATCCAAAATTACTTCTCCACCCATCATAATGTTATGTATTCTGAGTAGACACTTGATTAGCTTCACTGGACAATTTTGAAATGACCTAAGTAGCTTGGTTATCTCCTGGGCACATTCACAAGGTTGTTTAATTCTTAGCATTCTGACCAATTAGCGTACGATGCTTCTTGGGCCCTGTTACTGGCCGAATTAGGATTCGATGTCTGCATGAAACTTGTATATATGGATATTAGTTTTAATTAGGAACTAATTTCATCCAATTTGGACACCTACACCTCAATATATAGACATCAGACGCTACAAAGGTATGACTATCCGGAACAACATCTTTTCACCAACTAACGGATGCAACTTAACAAAGTTAGAGTTCGATTTCGCTCTTGACCTCTTCATGAGAGTTGTAGATATTTCTCTCAACCTTGCAACGATACCAAGGCCGATGCATCTGAACACCTAAAGCTCTAGAAATTGTCAGCAGACGCTTGCATGTTCTTATTATCACGAACAATATCACATCTCAAGTTTGAAGAAGGAATTTCACTCATATAGAGATTGATTCAAATCTCGACTTCTTCAGGAAACAGGTAGGTATTTCTCATATCTTTCTAGAGAAACCAAGATCACTACATTTGGACGAGCGTGTGACACCCGCTACCCCGCATACAATAAAATAAAATAAAGCATGCAAGTTAATAAAATTTTAACATAAAAGGCAGCAAGTACCACATGATCCGAAAACACTTTAAACATAAAACAACTGCGGAAAAACATTAACATAAACAAATCCCGAAACCCGATGTCACATAATCAGAGTTGGTATACATATACCGATAACACATCGGAATAAAACTAAACAACTGAATGTAAATCCTATCTACTACTATTAAGAGAGATCTTCACGGGATCACTCCTCGTCAACATGCTCACCCTCCTCTGCACATGTAACATCGTATGCACAAGAACAACAAAAGATGGGGGTGAGAAATACGATCATAAATATATGTAAATGGAATGGAATAGTAATTAAGATGACATACAACATACATCAATCAACACATGTATAATCAATATATATATATATGTATATATATATATATATATACACATATCAAAGATGCATGTCAATGCGAATGCAACATCACTACTCTGTATGCATGTGGCCAACAACTATAACTCTGGAAAGACGATTAGGAGTACATGTCCGGTTATCAACGTGGATGATATGCCAGACCATGGGCCATCCCCGAACACTCTCACTAATCTTGATAACGTATAGTGGCTAGTCAGGGTACTCAAGCTTATCCTTTAGGTCACTCCGACAATAGGTAGCTAGCCCATGTCACCTGGAATTTCCCTACCCAATGTACCCACAAGGCCGGGATAACACCCTTCGTGGCCTCCACTATCGCAATTCATCGTTTGCTTTCCACCCAACATATCGACGTCAATGTATGATGCATGCTATGCTCAACAATATGCAAACACATGTCCAACCATCCACCATCATGCCATTACATGGCTATCAACTTTGACCAACAAGCATCAAAGATGATTTATCAACATCAAACTTGACCAATAAGCATCAAGAATGATTTAACCAACAACATCGGTAATAGTACGTCGTTACCAATAACATCGTCGTCTTACTAATTGTTCTTTAAGTCTTAACTTAACAATACCTTTATTAAGTATTATGCTTAATCTTATTATCTAAACCTCAATCCATATTTTATTAAAATTATAACTTAACCTTAATATTTAAACCTCAAGTCATATATTTATTAAGATTATAACTTAATCTTATTATCTAAACCACAATTCATATCTTATTAAAATCACAACTTAATCTTAATATCTAAACCACAATTCATATCTTATTAAGATTATAACAAGCCTACATTGTAACGGCCCGGACTGCTTTAAGGATTGCCGACTGTCCCCACAAACCAACACGAGTCTCTTCAGCGTGCTTTGTCCTCACTCACACGCTTCCTAGGAAAACTTCCTAGGAGGTCACCCATCCCAGAATTACTCCAAGTCAAGCACGCTTAACTTTGGAGTTCTTAAGTGATGGGCTACCGAAAAGAAGATGCATCTTGTTGGTATAGGTAGTACCAATCAATTCTTATAAGCCTTCCTTCAACTGTACAGTCCCATACCTGCACAGCCTCAGGATCCCTCTCATTCCGGTATGAATTCGGTTCATTCATATATCCCTCCGCCTAGAAGCCTGCCAGGAGCCGCTCCTTGTCCGTGCCTCATGCACCGGCGATCACTCCCCGTCCTCGTCAGCCCCGAGTGTTACATGCCCACCAGCTTCCGCTTGGTTCGTCCCCGAACCACACCGTACTGGGAGAGGTCCGCTCTGATACCATTTGTAACGGCCCGGACTGCTTTAAGGATTGCCGACTGTCCCCACAAACCAACACGAGTCTCTTCAGCGTACTTTGTCCTCACTCACACGCTTCCTAGGAAAACTTCCTAGGAGGTCACCCATCCCAGAATTACTCCAAGTCAAGCACGCTTAACTTTGGAGTTCTTAAGTGATGGGCTACCGAAAAGAAGATGCATCTTGTTGGTATAGGTAGTACCAATCAATTCTTATAAGCCTTCCTTCAACTGTACAGTCCCATACCTGCACAGCCTCAGGATCCCTCTCATTCCGGTGTGAATTCGGTTCATTCATGTATCCCTCCGCCTAGAAGCCTGCCAGGAGCCGCTCCTTGTCCGTGCCTCATGCACCGGCGATCACTCCCCGCCCTCGTCAGCCCCGGGTGTTACATACATAACACTATCCATCAAGCATAAGGGGTCAACACTGCTCCTGGGCATGTGAGAATCGATTTCCATTCTCTAGAATCGATTTCTCAAGTCTTCAAAATCGATTTCCAATCTCTGAAAATCGATTTCAACATGTTCAAATCGATTTCCCCAATCGATTTTGAACAAGGGAAAATCGATTCTAAAAATCGATTTCTACAAGGCCAAATCGATTTCCACGCTCTGGAAATCGATTCTTGGTCGATTCAAATCGATTTCCATGCGCTGGAAATCGATTTCTGGGTGTCAGATCATACAGCAGCGGGTTTCCTCCGCTATAGACCAGTCTACGTTCTCTAATTAACAGGTCATTCGAGCCTAAGCTATTTATCATCAGTTTGATTAGTTCAACACTCATGAATCATAACCTAAGGGTTCTCAAACTAATCCTTGGTCATCAATCTCACATTGCCTATTTATTTTCTCCCTATAACTATGTTCTAATAGTATAGGATTAATAAAACACCATATCATGGCATAAACAACATGTTCATCATCATCAATTCATCAATAATCATATAAATCATGTACTCATAGTTATAAACATGTTATAACATCATATTATTCATCAATCAATACTCGTACAGCCAGAAAACAACATAACAACATTCATAGGCACTTACAATGCATATAGGCAAACATATAGGGGTCATGGGTTAACCCCTTCATCTTAACCTATCCCAAAACCCACATACTCATGACCAATTTTCTCCCCCCATACCTGGTATGACGATTCACAGCCTAAGGGAAAGAGAACAGAGCCAAGTTCCGCTACGGTTCCTTCTTCCGGGTTCAGCACTTGATCACGATCGCAACACTGGAAAGCAGAGTCGATCCTTAAGTTAAGGATTAAAAGGGAAAACAAAACTAGGATTAGAAACTCACCTTAGTTTCTAACTTAGGAGATTAACTCTAGCAACAGGAATGGACTAGCCAAACAACGGCGTGTTCTTGACGAAGAACACCAAAGCAGGATTCGTCCTTTGGGTTTTCTAGAGCAAGAGATCAATTAGAGCTCTTAGGGATGAGAGAGGCAAAAAGTGTGTACAATAGGGTGTGGATACTAGGTTTAGGTCATACGCTATGTATATATAACTGTTAGGGACGTTTTAGGACGAGTGGGCCGCGCACAGCATAGCCCGGTAACCCAAACGCGTACACAAGCTCTAACACGCATGGAAATCGATTTCAACATCCATGGAAATCGATTGGCCAAATCGATTTTCTTATCAAAGAAATCGATTTTGCCCTTCAAACAATCGATTTCCACCTTCTGGAAATCGATTTCTTCACCTGGAAATCGATTTCCCAAATCGATTTCCCAATCAATTTTTGGCATCGACACCTGAATAAAACTTGTAGGTAATCCTCTAAGCTTTCCAACGCATCCTAGATCATCTTGATCGGATGTCTAGAACTCAAGATATGGCCAAAACCGTGAAACGGGTTATTTAGACTCGGACGGATCGATTATTCTAAAGGCTGAACTACTACAACTATGAACTTATACACCAAAAACAAGCAAAAGCAACATGTGCAAACATCTATAAGCAAGTATTAACACATATATAAATAGAAGTGAAAGAGCAGGGTGTTACAGAGCGCACCTCAAAATACGATGTTTCAGATGCTTGATAGTCGGCAGTAGGCGCTTGACTTCAATCTTTAGTGTTTTTGCTTTTGCAGCTTTAGTACTTTTGTCTATGTCCACGCCTTTCTTTTCTATCTTCTGTTAGGATTGCTGATGCTTTTGTCTTCTTCTGTTACAGTACTTGATGCTTCAGAACTTTATTGAAAAGGGTACCTCTTTTTCTGGTCAAGCTTGGACTTTGAATATCTTAATACTTCATTCAAAATTACTTCTCCAGCCATCATAATGTTTTGTATTCTAAGTATTAGCTTCATTGGACGCTTCTTAAATGAGCTAAGGAGTTTGGTTATCCCGTGGACACATTAACAAGGTTCTTAAACTCTTAGCATTCTGACCAGTTAGCGTATTATGCTTCTTTGACCCTGTTACTGGCCGAATTAGGATTCGATGTCCGCATGAAACTTTTATACATGGATATTAGGTTTAATTAGACACTAATTTCATCCAATTCGAACAGCTACAGCTCAATATATGGCCCTCAGACGCTGCAAAGGTATGGCTATCAGGACCAAAATCTTGTCACCAACTTACGGATGCAATTTAACAAAGATAGAGATCGATTTCGCTATTGACCTCTTAATGAGAGTAGCAGATAGTTCTCTGAGCCTCCCAACGATACCAAGATCGATACATCTGAGCACCTAAAGCTCTAGAAATTATCAGCAGACCCTTGCATTTTCTTAATGTCTCGAACAGTATCACATCTGAAGCTTGAAGAAGGAATTTCAGTCAGATAGAGACTGATTCAGATCTCGACTTCTTCAGGAAACATGTAGGTATTTCTCTTATCTTTCTAACCAAATCAAGATCGCCACATTTGGACGAGCGTACCTCAAAATACGACGTCTCAGACGCTTGATTGCCTGCAGTAGGCGCTTGACTTCAATCTTCAGTGTTTTCGCTTTTGCAGCTTTTGTACTTTTGTCTATGTCCACGCTTTTGTTGTCTTTCTTCTATTAGGATTTTTGAAGATTTTGTCTTCTTCTGTTACAGTACTTGATGCTTCAGAACTTTATTGAAAATGATACCTCATTTTCTGGTCAAGTTTGGACTTTGAATATCTTAATACTTCATTCAAAATTACTTCTCCAGCCATCATAATGTTCTGTCTTCTGAGTAGATGCTTAATTAGCTTCACTGGACGCTTCTTAAATGAGCTAAGGAGCTTGGTTATCCCCTGGGCACATTAACAAGGTTGTTAAACTCTTAGCATTATGACCAGTTAGCGTATTATGCCTCTTTGACCCTGTTACTAGCCGAATTAGGATTCGATGTCCGCACGAAACTTGTATATATGGATATTAGGTTTAATTAGACACTAATTTCATCCAATTCGGACACCTACAGCTCAATATATGGCCCTCAGACACTACAAATGTATGGTTATCAGGAACAACATCATGTCACCAACTTACGGATGCAATTTAACAAAGATAGAGATCGATTTCGCTATTGACCTCTTAATGAGAGTAGCAGATAGTTCTTTGAGCCTCCCAACGATACCAAGATCGATACATCTGAGCACCTAATGCTCTTTAAATTATCAGCAGACCCTTGAATTTTCTTAATGTCTCGAACGGTATCAAATCAGAAGCTTGAAGAAGGAATTTTAGTCAGATAGAGATTGATTCAGATCTCGACTTCTTCAATAATCATGTAGGTATTTCTCTTATCTTTATAACCAAACCAAGATCGCTACATTTGGACGAGCGTGCCTCAAAATACGATATTTCGGACACTTGATTGTCTGCAGCAGGCGAATGACTTCAATCTTCTGTGCTTTTGCTTTTGCAGCTTTTGTACTTTTGTCTATGTCCACGCTTTTCTTCTCTTTCTTCTGTTAGGATTGCTGATGCTTTTGTCTTCTTATGTTACAGTACTTGATGCTACAGGGCTTAATTGAAAAGGGTACCTCATTTTCTAGTCAAGCTTGGACTTTGAATATCTTAATACTTCATTCAAAATTACTTCTCCACCCATCCTAGTGTTCTATATTCTGAGTAGACAGTTGATTAACTTCGCTGGAACCTTCTTAAATGAGCTAAGGAGCTTGGTTATCCCCTGGGCACATTAACAAGGTTGTTAAACTCTTAGCATTCTGACCAGTTAGCGTTTTATGCTTCTTTGACCCTGTTACTTGCCGAATTAGGATTCGATGTCTGCATGAAACTTGTTTATATGGATATTAGGTTTATTTAGAAACTAGTCTCATCTAATTCGGACACCTACAGCTCAATATAAGGCCACCAGACGCTGCAAAGGTATGACTATCAGGAACAACATCTTGTCACCAACTTACGGATGCAACTTAACAGAGATAGAGTTCGATTTCGCTCTTAACCTCTTCATGAGAGTTGTAGATATTTCTCTCAGCCTTGCAACGATACCAAGGTCGATGCTTCTGAACACCTAAAGCTCTAGAATTTGTCAGCAGACGCTTGCATGTTCATATTGTCACGAACAGTATCACATCTCAAGCTTGAAGAAGGAATTTCACTCGGATAGAGATTGATTCAGATCTCGACTTCTTCAGGAAACATGTAGGTGTTTCTCTTATCTTTCTAGAGAAACCAAGATCACTACATTTGGACGAGCGTGCCTCAAAATACGACATTTCGGACGATTGATTGTCTGCAGCAGGCGCTTGAATTCAATCTTCAGAGTAGACGCTTGATTAGCTTCACTGGACGCTTCTTAAATGAGCTAAGTACCTTGGTTATCCCCTGGGCACATTAACAAGGTTGTTAAACTGTTATCATTCTGACCAGTTAGCGTATTACGCTTCTTTGACCCTGTTACTTAGCGAATTAAAATTCGATGTCCTCATGAAACTTGTATATATGGATATTAAGTTTGTTTAGAAACTAATCTCATCTAATTCGGACACCTACAGCTCAATACATGGCCACCAGACGGTACAAAGGTATGACTGTCAGGAACAACATCTTGTCACCAACTTACGGATGCAACTTAACAAAGATAGAGTTTGATTTCGCTCTTGACCTCTTCATGAGAGTTGTAGATATTTCTCTCAGCCTTGCAATGATACCAAGGTCGATGCTTCTAAACACCTAAAGCTCTAGAAATTGTCAGCAGATGCTTGCATGTTCTTATTGTCACGAACAGTATCACATCTCAAGCTTGAAGAAGGAATTTCTGTCAGATAGAGAACGATTCAGATCTCGACTTCTTCAGGAAACATGTAGGTATTTCTCTTATCTTTCTAAACAAACCAAGATCCCTACATTTGGACGAGCGTTCCTCAAAATACGATGTTTCGGATGCTTGATAGTCGGCAACAGGCGCTTGACTTCAATCTTCTGTGTCTTTGCTTTTGCAGCTTTTGTAAATTTGTCTTTGTTCGCGCTTTTCTTCTCTTCCTTCTGTTAGGATTGTCGAAGCTTTTGCCTTCTTCTGTTACAGTACTTGATGCTTCAGAACTTTATTGAAAAGGGTACCTCATTTTATGGTCAAGCTTGGACTTTGAATATCTTAATACTTCATTCAAAATTACTTCTCCAACCATCATAATGTTCTGTATTCTGAGTAGATGCTTGATTAGCTTCACTGGACGATTCTTAAAAGAGCTAAGGAGCTTGGTTATCCCCTGGGCACATTAACAAGGTTGTTAAACTCTTAGCATTCTGACCAGTTAGCGTATTATGCTTCTTTGACCCTGTTACTTGCCGAATTAGGATTCGATGTCCCCATGAAACTTGTATATATGGATATTAGGTTTAATGAGACACTAATTTCATCCAATTTAGACACATACAGCTCAATATATGGCCATCAGACGCAATAATGGTATGACTGTCAGGATCAACATCTTGCCACCAACTAACGGATGCAACTTAACAAAGATGGAGTTCGATTTCGCTCTTGACCTCTTCATGAGACTTGCAGATATTTCTATCAGACTTCCAACGATACCAAGATCGATGCATCTGAACCCCTAAAGCTCTAGAATGTGTCAGCACACGCTTGCATGTTCTTAATGTCACGAACAATATCACACCTGAAGCTTGAAGAAGGAATTTCACTCAGATAGAGATTGATTCAGATCTCGACTTCTTCAAGAACCATGTAGGTATTTCTCTTATCTTTCTAACCAAACCAAGATCACTACATTTGGACCACCGTACCTCAAAATATGACGTTTTGGAGGCCATATTATCGGCAGCAGGCGCTTGACTTCAATCTTCAGTGTTTTTGCTTTTGCAGATTTTGTAGTTTTGTCTTTGTCCATGCTATTCCTCTCTTTCTTATGTTAGGATTATTGATGCTTTTGTCTTCTTCTGTTACAGTACTTGATGCTTCAGAGCTTTATTGAAAAGGGTACTTCTTTTTCTGGTCAAGCTTGGACTTTGAAAATCTTAATACTTCATTCGAAGTTACTTCTCCACCCATCATAATGTTCTGTATTTTGAGTAGACACTTGATTAGCTTCACTGGATGCTTCTCAAATGAGCTAAGGAGCTTGGTTATCCCCTGGGCACTTTCACAAGGTTGTTAAACTCATGGCATTTGGACCAGTTATCGTATTATGCTTTTTTGACCCTGTTACTGGCCAAATTAGGATTCGATGTCCTCATGAAACTTGTATATATGGATATTAGGTTTAATTAGACACTAATTTCATCAAATTCGAAAACCTACAGCTCAATATATGGCCACCAGACGCTACCAAGGTATGACTGTCAGGAACAAAATCTTGTCACCAACTTCTGGATGCAACTTAACAAAGATAGAGATCGATTTCGCCCTTGACCTCTTCATGAGAGTTGCAGATAGTTCTCCCAGCCTTCCAACGATACCAAGATCGATGCATCTAAACACGTAAAGCTCTTGAAATTTTCAGCAGACGCTTGCATGTTCTTAATGCCACGAACAGTATCGCATCTAAAGCTTGAAGAAGGAATTTCACTCAGATAGAGATTGATTCAGATCTCGACTTCTCTAGGAAACATGTAGGTATTTCTCTTGTCTTTCTGACCAAACCAAGATCACTACATCTGGACCAGTGTACCTCAAAATACAACGTTTCCGAGGCCTTATTGTCGGCAGCAGGCGCTTGACTTTAATCTTTAGTGTTTTTGCTTTTGCAGATTTTTTACTTTTGTCTTTGTCCACGCTTTTCTTCTCTTTCTTATGTTAGGATTGTTGACGCTTTTGTCTTCTTCTGTTACAGTACTTGATGCTTCAGAGCTTTATTGAAAAGGGTATCTCATTTTCTGGTCAAACTTGGACCTTGAAAATCTTAATACTTCATTCAAAGTTACTTTTCCTCCCATCATAATGGTCTGTATTCTGAGTAGAGGCTTGATTAGCTTCACTGGACGCTTCTTAAATGAGCTAAGGAGAATGGTTATCCACTGGGCACATTCACAAGGCAGTTTAACTCGTAGCATTCTGACCAATTTGCGTATTTTGCTTATTTGACCCTGTTACTGGCCGAATTAGGATTCGATGTCCCCATGAAACTTGTATATATGGATATTAGGTTTAATGAGACACTAATTTCATCCAATTCGGACTCCTACTGCTCCATATATGGGCATCAGACACAACAATGATATGAGTGTCAGGATCAACATCATGCCACCAACCAACGGATGCAACTTAACAAAGATAGAGTTCGATTTCGCTCTTGACCTCTTCATGAGTGTTGTAGATATTTCTCTCACCCTTCCAACGATACCAAGGTCGATTCGTTTGAACACCTAAAGCTCAAGAAATTGTGAGCAGACGCTTGCATGTTCTCAATGTCACGAACAGTATCGCATCTCAAGCTTGAAGAAGGAATTTCACTCAGATAAAGATTGATTCAGATCTCGACTTCTTCAGGAAAATGTAGGTATTTCTCTTATCTTTCTAGCCAAACCAAGATCACTACATTTGGACCAGCCTACCTCAAAATACGAAGTTTTCGATGCTTGATTGTCTGCAGCAGGCGCGGGACTTCAATCTTCAGTGTTTTTGCTTTTGCAGCTTTTGTACTTTTGTCTTTGTCCACGCTTTTCGTCTGTTTCTTCTATTAGGATTGTAGAAGCTTTTGTCTTTTTCTGTTATAGTACTTGATGCTTCAGAGCTTTATTCAAAAGGGTACCTCATTTTGTGGTCAAGCTTAAACTTTGAATATCTTAATACTTCATTCAAAATTACTTCTCGAGCCATCATAATGTTCTGTATTCTGAGTAGACGCCTGATTAGCTTCACTGGACGCTTCTTAAATGAGCTAAGGAGCATGGTTATCCCCTGGGCACATTCACACGTTTGTTTAACTCGTGGCATTCAGACCAGTTAGTGTATTATGCTTCTTTCACCCTGTTACTGGCCGAATTAGGATTCGATGTTCGCATGAACGTTGTATATATCGATATTTGGTTTAATTAGACACTAATTTCATCTAATTCGGACACCTACAGCTCAATATATGGCCACCAGACGCTACCAAGGTATGACTGTCCGGAACAAAATCTTGTCACCAATTTACGGAAGCAACTTAACAAAGATAGAGATCGATTTCGCTCTTGACCTCTTCATGAGAGCTGCAGATATCTCTCTCAGCCTTCCAACGATACCAACATCGATGCATCTGAACCCGTAAAGGTCTAGAAATTGTCAGCAGACGCTTGCATGTTCTTAATGTCACGAAAAATATCACACCTGAAGCTTGAAGAAGGAATTTCACTCAGATAAAGATTGATTCAGATCTCGACTTCTTCAGGAAACATGTAGGTATTTCTCTTATCTTTCTAACCAAACTAAGATCACTACATTTGGACCAGCGTACCTCAAAATACGACGTTTCGGAGGACTTATTATCGGCATCAGGCGCTTGACTTTAATCTTCAGTGTTTTTGCTTTTGCAGATTTTGTACTTTTGTCTTTGTCCACGCTATTCCTCTCTTTCTTATGTTAGGATTATTGATGCTTTTGTCTTCTTCTATTACAGTACTTGATGCTTCAGAGCTTTATTGAAAAGGGTACCTCTTTTACTGGTAAAGCTTGGACTTTGAAAATCTTAATACTTCAATCAAAGTTACTTCTACACCAATCATAAGGTTCTGTATTTTGAGTAGACACTTGATTAGCTTCACTGGACGCTTCTTAAATTAGCTAAGGAGCTTGGTTATCCCCTGGGCACATTCACAAGTTTGTTTAACTCGTGGCATTCAGACCAGTTAGTGTATTATGTTTCTTTGACCCTGTTACTGGCCGAATTAGGATTCGATGTCCGCATGAACCTTGTATATATGGATATTAGGTTTAATTAGACCTAATTTCATCCAATTCGAACACCTACAGCTCAATATAAGGCCACCAGACGATACCAAGGTATGAATGTCAGGAACAAAATCTTGTCACCAACTTCTGGATGCAACTTAACAAAGATAGAGATCGATTTCGCCCTTGACCTCTTCATGAGAGTTGCAGATATTTCTCTCGGCCTTCCAACGATACCAAGATCGATGCATCTGAACAACTAAATCTCTAGAAATTTTTAGCAGACGCTTGCATGTTCTTAATGTCCCGAACAGTATCGCATCTGAAGCTTCAAGATGGAATTTCACTCAGATAGAGATTGATTCAGATCTCGACTTCTTTAGGAAGCATGTAGGTATTTCTCTTGTCTTTCTGACCAAACCAAGATCACTACATTTGGACCAGCGTACCTCAAAATACGACGTTTCAGAGGCCTTATTATCGGCAGCAGGCGCTTGACTTCAATCTTTAGTGTTTCTGCTTTTGCAGATTTTTTACTTTTGTCTTTGTCCACGCTTTTCTTCTCTTTCTTATGTTAGGATTGTTGATGATTTTGTCTTCTTCTGTTACAGTACTTGATGCTTCAGAGCTTTATTGAAAAGGGTATCTCATTTTCTGGTCAAGCTTGGACTTTGAAAATCTTAATACTTCATTCAAAGTTACTTCTCCTCCCAACATAATGGTCTGTATTCTGAGTAGAGGCTTGATTAGCTTCACTGGACGCTTCTTAATTGAGCTAAGGAGCTTGGTTATCCACTGGGCACTTTCACAAGGCTGTTTAACTCGTAGCATTCTGACCAATTTGCGTATTTTGCTTATTTGACCCTGTTACTGGCCGAATTAGGATTTGATATCCCCATGAAACTTGTATATATGGATATTAGGTTTAATGAGACACTAATTTCATCCAATTCGAACTGCTACAGCTCCATATATGGCCATCAGACGCAACAATGGTATGAGTGTCAGGATCAACATCATGCCACCAACCAACGAATGCAACTTAACAAAGATAGAGTTCGATTTCGCTCTTGACCTCTTCATGAGTGTTGTCGATATTTCTCTCACCCTTCCAATGATACCAAGGTCGATGCATCTGAACACCTAAAGCTCTAGAAATTGTCAGCAGACGCTTGCATGTTCTCAATGTCACGAACAGTATCGCATCTCAAGCTTGAACAAGGAATTTCACTCAGATAAAGATTGATTCAGATCTCGACTTCTTCAGGAACCATGTAGGTATTTCTCTTATCTTTTTAACCAAACCAAGATCACTACATTCGGAAGAGTGTACCTCAAAATACGATGTTTTGGATGCTTGATTGTGGGTAGCAGGCGCTTGACTTCAATCTTTAGTGTTTTTGCTTTTGCAGCTTTTGTACTTTTGTCTTTGTCCACGCTTTTCTTATCTTTCTTATGTTAGGCTTGCATAAGCTGTTGTCTTCTTCTGTTATAGTACTTGATGCTTCAGAACTTTATTGAAATGGGAACCTCATTTTCTGGTCAAGCTTGTACTTTGAATATCTTAATACTTCATTCAAAATTACTTCTCCAGCCATCATAATGTTCTGTGTTCTGATTAGACACTTGATTAGCTTCACTGGATGCTTCTTAAATTAGCTAAGGAGCTTGGTTTTCCCCTAGGCACATTCACAAGGCTGTTTAACTTGTAGCATTCTGACCAGTTAGCGTATTATGCTTCTTTGACCCTGTTACTGGCCAAATTAGGCTTCGATGTCCTCATGAAACTTGTATATATGGATATTATGTTTAATTATACACTAATTTCATCCAATCCGAACACCTACACCTCAATATATGGCCCTCAGACGCTACAAAGGTATGACTATCAGGAACAATATCTTGTCACCAACTTACGGATGCAATTTAACAAAGATAGAGATCGATTTCGCTGTAGACCTCTTAATGAGAGTTGCAGATACTTCTATGAGCGTCCCAATGGTACCAAGATCGATATATCTGAACACCTAAAGCTCTAGAAATTGTCACCAGACGCTTGCAAGTTCTTAATTTCATGAACAATATCACTTCTGAAGCTTGAATAAGGAATTTCACTCAGATTGAGATTGACTTAGATCACAACTTCTTCGGGAAACATGTAGGTATTTCTCTTATCTTTATAACAAAACCAAGATTGCTACATTTGGACGAGCATACCTCAAAATACGATGTTTCGGATGCTTGATTGTCTGCAGTAGGCGCTTGACTTCAATCTTCAATGTTTTTGCTTTTGCAGATTTTGAAATTTTGTCTTTGTCCAAGCATTTCTTCTCTTTTTTCTCTTAGGTTTGTTGATGCTTTTGTCTTCTCCTATTACAGTACTTGATGCTTCACAACTTTAAGGAAAAGGGTACCTCATTTTCTGGTCAAGCTTGGACTTTGAAAATCTTAACACTTCATTCAAAATTACTTCTCGAGCCATCAGTATTCTGAGTAGACGCCTAATTAGCTTCACTGGATGCTTCTTAAATGAGCTAAGGAGCTTGGTTATCCCCTGGGCACATTCACAAGGCTGTTTAAATCGTAGCATTCTGACCAGTTAGCGTATTATGCTTCTTTGACCCTGTTACTGGCCGAATTAGGATTCGATGTCCTCACGAAACTTGCATATATGGATATTAGGTTTAATTAGACACTACTTTCATCCAATTCGGACACCTACAGATAGATATATGGCTATCAGATGCAACAATGGTGTGACTGTCAGGATCAACATCTTGCCACCAACTTACGGATGCAATTTAACAAAGATAGAGTTTGATTTCACTCTTGACCTCTTCATGACAGTTGTAGATATTTCTTTCAGCCTTCCAACGACACCAAGATCGATGCATTTGAACACCTAAAGCTCCCGAAATTGTCAGCAGACGCTTGCATCTTCCTAATTTCACGAACAGTATTGCATCTCAAGCTTGAAGAAGGAATTTCACTCAGATAGAGATTGATTCAGATCTCGACTTCTTCAGAAAACATGTAGGTATTTGTCTTATATTTCTAACCAAACCAAGATCACTACAGTTGGAGGAGCGTACTTCAAAATATGACGTTTTCAATGGTTGATTGTCTGCAGCAGGCGCTTTACTTCAATCTTCAGTATTTTTGCTTTTGCAGCTTTTGTAGTTTTGTCTTTGTCCACACTTTTCTTCTCTTTCTTCTGTTTGGATTGTTGCAGCTTTTGTATAGTACTTGATGCTTCAGAACTTTAATGAAAAGGGTTCCTCATTTTCTGATCAAGCTTGGACTTTAAATATCTTAATACTTCATTAAAAATTACTTCTTCACGCATCATAATGTTCTGTATTCTGAGTAGATGATTGATTAGCTTCACTGGAAGCTTCTGGAATGAGCTAAGGAACTTGGTTATCCACTGGACACATTCACAAGCCTGTTTAACTCGTAGCATTCTGACCAGTTAGAGTATTATGATTCTTTGACCCTGTCACTGGCCGAATTAGGATTCGATGTCCGCATGAAACTTGTATATATGGATATCAGGTTTAATGAGACACTAATTTCATCCAATTCGGACACCTACAGCTCAATATATGGCTATCAGACGCAACAATGGTGTGACTGTAAGGATCTACATCTTGCCACCAACTAACAGATGCAAATTAACAAAGATAGAGTTCAATTTCACTCTTGACCTCTTCATGAGAGTTGTAGATATTTCTCTCAGCTTTCCAACGATACCAAGGTCGATGCATCTGAACACCTAAAGCTCAAGAAATTGCCAGCAGACGCTTGCATGTTCCTAATTTCACGAACAGTATTGCATCTCAAGCTTGAAGAAGGAATTTCACTCAGATAGAGATTGATTCAGATCTCGACTTCTTCCGGAAACATGTAGGTATTTGTCTTATCTTTATAACTAAACCAAGATCACTACAGTTGGGGGAGCATACCTCAAAATACGACGTTTTCGATGGTTGATTGTCTACAGCAGGCGCTTGACTTCAATCTTTCGTGTTTTTGCTTTTGCAGCTTTTGTACTTTTGTCTTTGTCCACACGTTTCTTCTCTTTCTTCTATTAGGATTGCTGATGCTTCTGTCTTCTTCTGTTACAGTATTTGATGCTTCAGAGATTTATTGAAAAGGGAACCTTATTTTCTGGTCAAGCTTAAACTTTGAATATCTTAATACTTAATTCAAAATTACCTCTCCACCCATCACAATGTTCTGTATTCTGAGCAGACGCTTTATTAGATTCACTGGTTGCTTCTTAAATTAGCTAAGGAGCATGGATATGCCCTAGGAACATTCACAAGGTTGTTTAACTCGTATTATTCTGACCAGTTAGCGTATTATGCTTCTTTGACCCTGTTACTAGCCGAATTAGGATTCGATGTCCGCATGAAACTTGTATATATGAATATTAGGTTTAATTAGACACTAATTTCATCCAAATTGGACACCTACAACTCAATATATGGCCACCAGATGTTACAAAGGTATGACTATCAGGAACAAAATCTTGTCACCAACTTACGGCTGCAACTTAACAAAGATAGCTTTTGACCAATTCACGAAAGTTGCAGATATTTCTCTAAGCCTTCCAACGGTACCAATATCGATGCATCTGAACCCCTAAAGCTCTAGAAATTGTCAGTAGACGCTTGTATGTTCTTAATGTCACGAACAGTATCACATCTCAAGCTTAAAGAAGGAATTTCACTCAGATAGAGATTGATTCAGATCTCGACTTCTTCAGGAAACGTGTAGGTATTTCTCTTATCTTTCTAGACAAACCAAGATCACTATATTTGCACGAGCGTACCTCAAAATATGATGTTTTGGACGCTTGATTGTCTGCAGCAGGCGCTTGACTTCAATCGTCAGTGTTTTTGCTTTTGCAGCTTTTGTAGATTTGTGTTTGTTCACGCTTTTCTTCTCTTTCTTCTGTTAGGATTGCTGAAGCTTTTGTCTTCTTCTGTTACAGTACTTTATGCTTCAGAACTTTATATAAAAGGGTACCTCATTTTCTGGTCCTGCTTGAACTTTGAATATCTTAATACTTCATTCAAAATTGCTTCTCCAGCCATCATAATGTTCTGTAGTCTGAGTAGATGCTTGTTTAGCTTCACTGGACGCTTCTTAAATGAGATAAGGAGCTTGGTTATCCACTGGGCACATTCAGAAGGCTGCTTTACTCTTAGCATTCTGACCAATTAGCGTATTACGCTTCTTTGACCCTCCTACTGGGCGAATTAGGATTCGAGGTCCTCATGAAACTTGTATATATGGTTATTTGGTTTAATGAGACACTAATTTCATCCAATTCGGACACCTACAGCTCAATATATGGCCATCAGATGCAACAAAGGTATGACTGTCATGAACAACATCTTGCCACCAACTTACCGATGTAACAAAAATAGAATTCAATTTCGCTCATGACCTCTTCATGAGATTTGGAGATATTTCCCCGTGCCTTCTAGCAATATCAAGATCGTTGCATTTGAACACCTAAAGCTGTAGATATTGTCAGCAGACGCTTCCATGTTCTTGTTGTCACGAACAGTATCACATCTCAAGCTTGAAGAAGAAATTTCACTCAGATAGAGATTGATTCAGATCTCGACATATTCAGGAAACATGTAATATTTCTATTATCTTTATAACCAAGATCATTACATTTAAACGAGCGTACCTCAAAATACGACGTTTCGGACGTTTTATTATCGGTAGCAGGAGCTTGACTTCAATCTTCAGTGTTTTTGCTTTTGCAGCTATTTTATGTTTGTCTTCGTCCACGCTTTTCTTCTCTTTCGTCTGCCTGGATTGCTGATGCTTTTGTCTTCTTCTGTTACCATACTTGATGCTTCAGAGCTTTATTGAAAAGGGTACCTCATTTTCTGGTCAAGCTTGGCTTTGAATATCTGAATACTTCATCCAAAATTACTTCTCCACCCATCATAATGTTCTGTATTCTGAGTAGACACTTGATTAGCTTCACTGGACGATTTTGAAATGACCTAAGGAGCTTGGTTATCTCCTGGGCACATTCTCAAGGTTGTTTAATTCTTAGCATTCTGACCAATTAGCATACGATGCTTCTTTGACCCTGTTACTGGCCAAATTAGGATTCGATGTCCGCATGAAACTTGTATATATGGATATCAGTTTTAATTAGGAACTAATCTCATCTAACTTGGTCACCTGCAACTCAATATATGGCCACCAGACGCTACAAAGGTATGACTATCGAGAACAACATCTTGTCACCAACTTACGGATGCAACTTAACAAAGATAGAGTTTGATTTCGCTCTTGACCTCTTTGTGAGAGTTGTAGATATTTCTCTTAGCCTTGCAACGATACCAAGATCGATGCTTCTGAACACTTAAAGCTCTAGAAATTGTCAGCAGACGCTTGCATGTTCTTATTGTCACGAATAGTATCACATCTGAAGCTTGAAGAAGGAATTTCACTCAGATAGAGATTGATTCAGATCTCGACTTCTTCAAGAAACATGTAGGTATTTCTTTTATCTTTCTAGAGAAACCAAGATCACTATATTTGCATGAGCGTACCTCAAAATATGATGTTTCAGACGCTTCATTGTCTGCAACAGGCGCTTGACTTCAATCTTTATTATTTTTGCTTTTGCAGCTTTTGTACTTTTGTCTATGTCCACGCTTTTCTTCTCTTTCTTCTGTTAGGATTGCTGATGCTGTTGCCTTCTTCTGTTACAGTACTTGATGCTTCAGAACTTTATTAAAAATGGTACCTCTATTTCTGGTCAAGCTTGGACTTCGAATATCTTAATACTTCATTCAAAATTACTTCTCCAGCCATCATAATGTTCATGATTCTGAGTAGACGCTTCATTAGCTTTATTGGACCCTTCTTAAATGAGCCAAGGAGCTTGGTTATCCCTTGGGCACATTTACAAGGTTGTTAAACTCTTAGCATTCTGACCAGTTAGCGTATTATGCTTCTTTGACCCTGTTATTGGCCGAATTAGGATTCGATGTTCGCATGAAATTTGTATATATGGATATTAGGTTTAATTAGACACTAATTTCATCCAATTCAGACACCTACAGCTCAATATATGGCCCTCAGGCGCTACAAAGGTATGACTATCAGGAACAACATCTTGTCACCAACTTACGGATGCAATTTAATAAAGATAGAGATCGATTTTGCTATTGACCTCTTAACGAGAGTAGCAGATAGTTCTCTGAGCCTCCCAACGATACCATGATCGATACATCAGAGCACCTAATGCTCTAGAAATTATCAGCAGACCCTTGCATTTTCTTAATATCTCGAAAAGTATCACATCGGAAGCTTGAAGAAGGATTTTCAGTCAGATAGAGATTGATTCAGATCTCGACTTCTTCAGGAACCATGTAGGTATTTCTCTTATCTTTCTAACCAAACCAAGATCGCTACATTTGGATGAGCGTACCTCAAAATACGACATTTCGGACGCTTGATTGTCTGCAGCAGGCGCTTGACTTCAATCTTCAGTGTTTTTGCTTTTGCAGCTTTTGTACTTTTGTCTATGTCCATGCTTTTCTTCTCTTTCTTATGTTAGGATTGCTGATGCTTTTGTCTTCTTCTGTTACAGTACTTGATGCTTCAGGGCTTTATTAAAAAGGGTACCTCATTTTCTGGTCAAGCTTCGACTTTGAATATCTTAATACTTCATTCAAAATTACTTCGCCCCCCATCATAATGTTCTGTATTCTGAGTAGATACTTGATTAACTTCGCTGGACGCTTCTTAAATGAGTGAAGGAGCTTGGTTATCCCCTGGGCACATTAACAAGGTTGTTAAACTCTTAGCATTCTGACCAGTTAGCGTATTATGCTTCTTTGACCCTGTTAATTGCCGAATTAGGATTCGATGTCCGCATGAAAATTGTATATATGGATATTAGGTTTATTTAGAAACTAATCTCATCTAATTCGGACACCTACAGCTCAATATATGGCCACCAGACACAACAAAGGTATGACAGTCAGGAACAACATCTTGTCACCAACTTACGGATGCAACTTAACAAAGATAGAGTTCGATTTCGCTCTTTACCTCCTCATGAAAGATGTAGATATTTCTCTTAGCCTTGCAACGATACCAAGGGTCGATGCTTCTGAACACCTAAAGCCCTAGAAATTGTCAGCAGACGCTTTCATGTTCTTATTGTCACGAACAGTATCACATCTCAAGCTTGAAGAAGGAATTTCATCAGATAGAGATTGATTCAGATCTCAACTTTTTCAGGAAACATGCAGGTGTTTCTCTTATCTTTCTAGAGAAACCAAGATCACTACATTTGCACGAGCGTACCTCAAAATATGATGTTTCGGACGCTTACTGTTTGTAGCAAGCGCTTGACTTCAATCTTCAGTGTTTTTGCTTTTGCAGCTTTTGTACTTTTGTCTATGTCCACGCTTTTCTTTACTTTCTTCTGTTAGGATTGCTGATGCTTTTGTCTTCTTCTGTTACACTACTTGATACTTCAGAACTTTATTGAAAAGGTTACCTCTTTTTCTGGTCAAGCTTGGACTTTGAATATCTTAATACTTCATTTAAATTTACTTCTCCAGCCATCATAATGTTCTGTATTCTGAGTAGACGCTTGATTAGCTTCACTGGACGCTTCTTAAATGAGCTAAGGAGCTTGGTTATCCCCTGGGCACATTAACAAGATTGTTAAACTCTTAGCATTCTGACCAGTTAGCGTATTATGCTTCTTTGACCCTGTTACTGGCCGAATTAGGATTCGATGTCCGCATGAAACTTTTATATATGGATATTAGGTATTTATCTTATCTTTCTAACCAAACCAAGACCGCTACATTTGGACGAGCGTGCCTCAAAATACGACGTTTCAGACGCTTGATTGTCTGCAGTAGGTGCTTGATTTCAATCTTCAGTGTTCTTGCTTTTGCAGCTTTTGTACTTTTGTCTATGTTCACTCTTTTCTTCTCTTTCTTCTGTTAGGATTTCTGATGCTTTTGTCTTCTTCTGTTACAGTACTTGATGCTTCAGAACTTTATTGAAAAGGGTACCTCTTTTTCTGGTCAAGCTTGGACTTTGAATATCTTAATACTTCATTTAAATTTACTTCTCCAGCCATCATAATGTTCTGTATTCTGAGTAGACGCTTGATTAGCTTCACTGGACGCTTCTTAATTGAGCTAAGGAGCTTGGTTATCCCCTGGGCACATTAACAAGATTGTTAAACTCTTAGCATTCTGACCAGTTAGCGTATTATGCTTCTTTGACCCTGTTACTGGCCGAATTAGGATTCGATGTCCGCATGAAACTTTTATATATGGATATTAGGTATTTAACTTATCTTTCTAACCAAACCAAGGTCGCTACGTTTGGATGAGCGTGCCTCAAAATACGACGTTTCAGACGCTTGATTGTCTGCAGTAGGCGCTTGATTTCAATCTTCAGTGTTCTTGCTTTTGCAGCTTTTGTACTTTTGTCTATGTTCACTCTTTTCTTCTGTTTCTTATGTTAGGATTGCTGATGCTTTTGTCTTCTTCTGTTACAGTACTTGATGCTTCAGAACTTTATTGAAAAGGGTACCTCATTTTCTGGTCAAGCTTGGACTTTCAATATCTTAATACTTCATTCAAAATTACTTCTCCAGCCATCATAATGTTCTGTATTCTGAGTAGATGCTTGATTAGCGTCATTGGACGCTTCCTAAATGAGCTAAGGAGCTTGGTTATCCCCCTGGGCACATTAACAAGGTTGTTAAACTCCTAGCATTCTGACCAGTTAGCCTATTATGCTTCTTTGACCCTGTTACTGGCCGAATTAGGATTCGATGTCCGCATGAAACTTGTATATACGGATATTAGGTTTATTTAGAAACTAATCTAATCTAATTCGGACACCTACAGCTCAATATATGGCCACCAGACGCTACAAAGGCATGACTGTCAGGAACAACATCTTGTCAGCAACTTACGGATGCAACTTTACAAAGAAAGAGTTCGATTTCGCTCTTGATCTCTTCATAAGAGTTGTAGATATTTCTCTCAGCCTTGCAACGATACCAAAGTCGATGCATCTGAACACCTAAAGCTCTAGAAATTGTCAGCAGACGCTTGTATGTTCTTATTGTCACGAACAATATCACATCTCAAGCTTGAAGAAGTAATTTCACTCAGATAGAGATTTATTCAGATCTCGACTTTTGCCGGAAACATGTAGGTATTTCTCTTATCTTTCTAGAGAAACCAAAATCACTACATTTGCATGAGAGTACCTCAAAATATGACGTTTCGGATGCATAATTGTCTGCAGCAGGCGCTTGACTTCAATCTTCAGTGTTTTTGCTTTTGCAGCTTTTGTACTTTTGTCTATATCCACACTTTTCTTCTCTTTCTTCTGTTAGGATTCTGATGCTTTTGTCTTCTTCTTTTACAGTACTTGATGCTTCAGAACTTTATTGAAAAGGGTACCTCTTTTTCTGGTCAAGCTTGGACTTTAAATATCTTAGTACTTCATTCCAAATTACTTCTCCAGCCATCGTAATGTTCTGTATTTTGGGTAGACGCTTGATTAGCTTCACTGGACGCTTCTTAAATGAGCTAAGGAGCTTGGTTATCCCTTGGGCACATTAACAAGGTTGTTAAACTCTTAGCATTCTAACCAGTTAGCGTATTATGCTTTTTTGACCCTGTTAGTAGCCGAATTAGGATTCGATGTCCGCATGAAACTTGTATATATGGATATTAGGTTTAATTAGACACTTATTTCATCCAATTTGGACACATACAACTCAATATGTGGCCCTCAGACGCTACCAAGGTATGACTATCAGGAACAACGTCTTGTCACCAACTTACGGATGCAATTTAACATAGACAGAGATCGATTTCACTATTGACCTCTTAATGAGAGTAGCAGATAGTTCTCTGAGCCTCCCAACGATAACGTCAATACTGGTGACGTAGTCAGCCTCCTTTTCAGATCCTGAAAACTCTTCTCACATTCATCCGTCCAATCAAAGGATATTCCTTTCCTTGTCAACTGCGTCATTGGCAACGCGATTTTCGAGAATCCTTTGATGAACCTTCGGTAATAGCCAGCTAAGCCCAGAAAACTCCGTATTTCACTCACCGACTTAGGGCTTTCCCATTGCACTATAGCTTCAACCTTTGCTGGGTCTACAGCTGTAACGCCCCAATTTTCAGATTTCACAATTCTTTAGTATTTAAACTTTTGTATTTTATAGGAGGGTTTAGAGAACGAAATAAAATATTCTGAGAACATAGGCATGCCTTACACAACCATAGGAAGCCATGGTTAAGTTTTGGGCAAAAGCTCAAACGGAGCCCGGTCTGCGTTTTTCACGGATAGTAGTCTTTTTCTACTATCAAGACCTAATTTCGAATCGTGAACGAAACAGTTAGGTTTTATATTTTATTTCCAACAATATTGGTAATTTTGAAAATATTCAAAAAAATAAGTCGTCATACGACTTTCTTGGGCGAAAACCTAAATCGGGTGAAGAACAGAGCTGAATACCAGATTTCAATGACCCGCTACGGATAAGATTGAAGTCATATGGTGTGCTATGACTCATCAGTGACTCATCAGTGTAATGATTACGTTTAGAAAATATCTGGACGTGAAATGACTAAAATGCCCTTGATCCTTTTCATAATTACCATTTGCCCTTGAATGAAAAGGCCGTTTTGCCCCTGAGAATTTATGGATAACCATTCTGACCCTGTGACTCACCATGTCATCATTACCTTTCTAGAAATATCTAGATATTTATAGGGGAAATGACATTTACGCCCCTAGTCTTTTAAGGAATTACCAAATTATCCTTTTGGTTATTTACATGTTTGCCATGACATCAAAATATATATTTCTCTCTTTCTCTCTCTTGGCCATTTCGGCCATCACTCTTTCTCTCTCTTCTCTCTCTTGTTCTTCATCTTCTCTCACTTGTTCTTCCAAGTTCATAGAGTTCTTCATGTGTTCTTCACATTTTTCTTCATTTCGATCTTGAAACTTGAAAGTTTTTGGTGAAATCAAGTTGTTTCTCTTCAAGACTTTGAATCTAGGAGGTATTAACTCTATCCTAGCTTTCTTAATCTCTCTATTTCATCTCTTGAATCTCTTGATTCATGAAGATCCAACTTTGATCCATAAACTTTGAAAATTCATAAAAAAGCGTAGAAAAATCCTTTTGATACCAAATCAATTTCTATGATCTAGTTTCATCATTCTCTATCATTATCCAAGGGCATGAAATCAAATAAGTTTTCTAGCCTTATCTTCTTAAAGTGGCCGAAATCTTCATGGTAAGAAAGGATGAGTTTTTGACTAAAGTTTTGAGTAATAAGACTTAATCTAGTGTTGTGTGTACTTGAGGATCATGGATCCAAGAGTTGGAAACCAAATGAGCTTGCTAGCTCATATGGGTTTTCTTGGCCGAAACCTCCATGTGTTGGTGGATGGGATTTTGGTTCAAGTTTTGGAGTAATAGGCTTTGATCTAGCCTTAGCACAACTAGTAAGGATGGAATCCAAGAGATAGGAATTTTTGGACATCCCTAGCTATTTTTTTATAGCTCCATGGCCGAATCCTATATAGGTTGGAATAGGAAGATTTGTGTTATGTAATATTGATGTTTGGATTGATTATGTGTATGTAGTTGTGATTGGTTGATCGGACGAGGAAATGGGAGGATTCGCGAGCCGATCGGACGACTTTTGATCGGAGGATAGCTCGGAGGATAACTACAACGGGTAAGGGGAGTTTGCTTGAGGGATTTTACGATAACTATATGTTATCCGTGATTGATTTGTGTAGCTCTGTTGGAGCTTGGTTGTGATTGTAATAATGATCTATGCTTTAGTATGCTTTACTATGTTTTAGCATATGTTGATGATGATGTATGCTTGGATGGAAAATGTTTTCATGTATGTTGAAAACCATACTTTGATCTCTAGATCAAGTTAGGATTTTTATGCTTGATTATGACTGAATGATGCATGATTATTGTTCATCATTATATTGTGAGCTTTTGAGCTATAACTTGTCAAATAGGTGAAGCAAAATCTTCATATCCTATTGAGGGAGCATTCGGCCATGACCAAAGAAAAAGGAAGAACACTTGTTGTTCTTGAACATTTAAAATTCTTAAAGTAAGAAATTGTTTTAATATAACTTATGTTTCAAAGGAAAACAATAAGTGATTTGATCCAAAGATTAAGTAAAGTTTCAACTTTTAAGTGTCTTCACCAAAGTGAAACATGTCTTTTACTTTAGCCTTAGTTTATCTAAGTGATCAAGTGATTTAAAAGTAAAATAAAGAAGTGTTTTCATGAGAAGTTAAATATACTTTCACAAGGCATTTCCTTTATCTTAAAACGAAGATGAAGTTCATCTTAAAACGAAGACAAATTTCTTTTTCAATACCAAAAGAGTTTTTAACTCTTAATCGTAAAGTTTTACGCGTGAAAACCTAAGTTAAGTAATTAACTTAGAGTTAAAGACAAGGGATAATTAAGTATGGTATGTGGTGGAACAAGACCATGTACTATACCATTGATGACTTAATGCATCAATGACTTCATAAGACTTAAATGAATCAACATTTATTTCATTGATTGAAAATCAAGGAGTAATATCTTAGAAAGGATCAAAGACTTATCTAAGAGGATTCTCAATCCTTCTTCATAATACTTAGGGTTTGAGATGTGATTCATAAGACACAAACACAAACAAGAAACGTTTTGGGTTTTGAAACAGTCATTCGATTGTTTCAGTCTTGTAATAATTGGGACGAGAGGGACCCTGAGGCTGTGCAGGTTTGGGACTGTACGGTTAAAGGAATCCTGAGGCTATGCAGGTGTGGGACTGTATAGTTAAAGGAAAGCTTATGAGAATTGATTGGTACTACCTATACCAACAAGATTCGTCTTCTTTTCGGAAGCCTAGAACATAAGAACTCTAAAGTTAAGCGTGCTTGACTTGGAGTAATTGTGAGATGGGTGACCTTCTCGGAAGTTTCCTAGAAAGCGTGTGAGTGAGGACAAAGCATGCTGAAAAGACTTGTGTTGGTTTGTGGGGACAGTCGGCAATTCCGAAAACAGCCCGGATCATTCCAAAGGAATCACAAGATAATTATCCGATGCATAAATGTTTTAGATAAATGTTTTATAAATACAAAGATGTGTATAGTTCCTAAGAAAGAGAACCTTAGAGAACCTTGAGGTTTATCCAATGGATAGACATAACTTTATCGCATCTGCTTTGTGTAAGCCTTGGCATTTCATTTGCATAGTTGTAAGGCCTTGAGCCTAGGAGTTGAGCTTACACCTTGATGTGGGTGCGAATCTTACGGGGACGATCTTCAATGGTCTTTTTGGAGGTATCAGGGTTGGAAGGGCTGACATGTGACCAGTTGGTAGCTCTTCTGTGTCGTGGGGAATCCGAGCAATACAGTGATATCCTCTACTAGATGCCGTACTTTTCATGTTTGGTCGAGAGTGTTCCCGTAAAGCCAGATACGTGCACGTTACGAATGTTGTAGCATCTTGCTCATAGCTGGCAATAACCGGAACATGTCCTCCCATTCACTCTCTCCGACTGTTTGTTAGCTCCATGGAGTAGGGGTCAGAGTTTTACCCTTGTGGCATATGGCTGTTGATGATTACATTTGCTTAGTGTACATCACCATTTTGGTTTCAAGAGGTGCTATGCTGTTAATTGATAAATATGATATATTGCGATTTATGGTATGCATGTTGGATATGTTGTTACCTGGTGTGTTGCCCTGTGTTACTTCTGTTGTTATGCTGTGTTGATACTACATATGTTCATATGTTGTTTTGTGTGTCGTACATGTAGTTATCGCGTTTAAATCCATATATTGGTTACTCACCTTTGCCTGTACATGTTGGACACCCTGTTGTGTTTTTGGATACGTGTACAGATACTTCTCAATGGTCTTTTGGGTCACTTCAGGACCCTATAGCTTGTGTTTCTCGATGCCGAAGACGAAGATGTGTGGATTGTCGACGACGAGACCCAGTCTCAGTGGTATGATGCATACTAGGTAGTAGACTCTATTGTCCATAGAGTTCTTTTATCAAACCAGCTCTTAGGATTTTTAATGTATAATGTTGAGAAACTTGGTGTATGTGGTTTTGAAAACCACTGTATAGTTTGGAACTTCTCTATGAAAGACAATTTCAAGAAAACTTTTATGTGATGGTTTAAGGTTTGTGAATAGACCCAGTTATGTGTATGGTCAAGAATGGTGTGATTTTATTATTGTGATGTGTATATCACTTTCTGAATTATTATGCCGAAAACTTTTTACACCCGAGTTTTCTGACTTAAAGTAAATTATTCTTTTTCCGAAAGCAACCAGCAATTATCTTTTAAATTTAATTCCGCACGTGTTCTTCATGTAATACCCAAGGGGGGTGTTACATTAGTGGTATCAGAGCTGGTCGAGTCTTCCGGGAACCTTGGGGAATAGGTCTATTGTGATTTTGTTATGTGATCTCTGGCTGAACTTGAGTGAATTGTTTCCTTGTCGAAACAATGTGTGTTGACACACACGCATGTGTGTTTTGATGGGTTCTAATTGGGTTTAGGCCTTGTAAGAACTCATGATTAGTAAATGGTACTTGTATTCATGTTGACACGTTGTTTATCCTTTTGGGATTGTGTCAGACATTTGGACAAGTATGCCTTAGACAGATAGAAGAATACCTAAAGTTTTTAAAGTAGATGCATTGGTAGCTAGTGAGCAACTAAAGGAATGGCAAGATAACGACATGCTCGTTAATAGAGTTGAAAGGCTGGAATGGAATCCAAGTAGAGCATTGGAAGTGTAGTAAGACCTTAGTGGACCTCGAGAATAGTTATGATGGTGATTGTGAGCTTAAGCATTCTCGGACGCAGAAATCTATTGGAAAACACTAAGAAATTACTAATTCCTTCGTATTTTTAGATGACCGCTTAAGTCATGGGAATGGAGTAGGAGAATGAAGACTTGATGATTGGAAAAATGAGAATTTGTATAACTGTGCTGTGATGATTCGATGTTGGTTTAATCATATAATTTAAGTTAGCCTATACAATAGTGATAGTTTTCCGGATACTCAATGATAAGTTGTCACACTGACTACCCATAGCCTGTTGACAGTAAAAGGAGCTGTAATGACTTGAATAGGTCGATCTGATTGGACTTCCTAGAGTAGTTACACCTGATGAGGATCTTTGTTCGAAAGGATAGGACTTAGGAGCCTGAAGATAGTTCAACGATGATTTCCCTTGAAGTGTGGTAATCACGTGAAGTTTCTTCTGATAGTATTTTAAAAAAAACGATTGGAGCCTTCGCTGTTGTGAATTTGATTGATAGGATAATTGCCCCTGTTAGGACAGATGAAAGGCTACACCTTATGAGTGGACTTGTAATCCAAGCTGATGATGGTGAAGAGTATGTATGATACCTCAGTATAAACTTTCAAATGTTGCGAATGATCAAAGACTGAGTGAACCAGAATTGGAAGGTGAATTTTGATTATAGAATAAGTGTCCTTACGACTGGTATCAGTAGAGGAAAGAATCGTAAGGAATCCTATATGGATGGGAGTATTGTCTTGTTAGTAGAACTTAAGACATTGACCGGTATAAATAAGTAAGAAAGATAAGTTTGGACTCGCTGCAACCACAATTATCTTAAGATATTGTTGACTCTTTGTTTCGATACTTTCGATTTTCGAGGACTTGGGCTGAAGCCTGCGAGGAAAGTTTCCAAGGATTAAAGAGAAGGTTAACTATTTCACCTGTGTTAGTACTGCCTGATCTCAAGGGAACATTTGTGTTCACACTCCTACATATTCCTCAGTGTATTAGATAATTGACTGAATTGGTTAAATGGTGTCCATTGGTCTGGACATTTTCATATTATGTCACTGAAAGATTTGTTATGACTATTTCTTGAGTTATAACATAAACAACTTCTTGATACTGAAAGTTTCTTGATGAAACTTAGTCTAATCACTTTTACTTTTGGTAAATGTGATCCAGTCTGATTTTTTGGCCAGACTGTTTATCTTTTGATTCCCAAATCTATTGGAAGGCTCTTATGAAAGAAGGGACTTTATTAGAGTCATGGTTGTAAACATGTATTAGCTATGCATTTTTACACTCACGAACCTACTGAAGAATCTTTTTACATACTGGACATTCCTGCATTCTTTCAGAGTGGTAAAATTCTTCTGTATACTTTCTTATGAGAGTAAGACCAAGAAAAATTTCCCTTGTTGAAAATTTCTTTCTTTAATCTTCAAGGACCGAGTAGAGATCGAGTTCAACTGATCATCTTTAACTCAAGTGGACGAGTAAGAAGGACGTTTTGATCTTTGGAAGGTTGGTTACGAGTAAGTATAGTAGCTAACTGCGAACATCCTTTCAGCAGAATAGACAAGAAGTGATGGAAGTTTTGTAGAAGATATAGTTGTGATTGATAAGATGTGAATTTTTAAGATCAATCTAAGAAAGTGAGACAATTACTATGAGTTACGTATTGACCAAGGTAGAATAGTAGTTGAAAGACCTAGGGTAATGATCAATGTCTGTAGTTAAGATTAATTGTATGAGTTTGAAGAATTATAAGAAAATGTTCTTAGTAGTTTTACCTAAGCTGGATATAAGCAGAAAAGAAGAGTTTCTGAGTAGAACTAAGTTGTTAGAAAAATTCATGAATTTGGGTAAATTTACCCGATGCGATTTCTTTTGGTTGTAGTTGCATTAAGAGATGCAATCAGGTTCTGTAAGATCGAGGTGCATGATTATGATGTAAGTTGGAGAGGTGGACTATGTTCAAAAGGAACTAAGACTAAGATTGGATATCTTGGATTGGAAATGATGGAGGTATTGTAAAAGAAATGGGTATTGTAGTTTGAATCTTGGTGTTAACAGTAAGAGTTAAAGATGTCAAAGGAAGATTTTCCCAAGTGGATTAGTGTTGAAAGAAAAGTGGTTAAGTTTAATTATACTTCTCACATGTAAAGAAACTAAGGTAAGATATTAAAGTATGGATTGAGAATAAACGATTAGATTTTAATGGTAAATCGAACGGAGAATAAGTATGAAGTTGTCATTAGGTTACAATATTACCTAGGGAAGAATTATGTACGGGGTACAATGTGCAACCTAGGGATTAAGAAATCTTGTTTAGTTTTGAGTCACGAAATTTCGAGGACGAAATTCTTTTAAGAGGGGTAGGAATGTAACGCCCCAATTTTCACATTTCACAATTCTTTAGTATTTAAACGTTTGTATTTTATAGGAGGGTTTAGAGAACGAAATAAAATATTCTGAGAACATAGGCATGCCTTACACAACCATAGGAAGCCATGGTTAAGTTTTGGGAGAAAGCTCAAACGGAGCTCGGTCTGCGTTTTTCACGGATAGTAGTCTTTTTCTACTATCAAGACCTAATTTCGACTCGTGAACGAAACAGTTAGGTTTTATATTTTATTTCCAGCAATATTGGTAATTTTGAAAATATTCAAAAAAAATAAGCCGTCATACGACTTTCTTGGGCGAAAACCTAAATCGGGTGAAGAACAGAGCTGGATACGAGATTTCAATGACCCGCAACGGATAAGATTGAAGTCACATGGTGTGCTATGACTCATCAGTGACTCATCAGTGTAATGATTACGTTTAGAAAATATCTGGACGTGAAATGACTAAAATGCCCTTGATCCTTTTCATAATTACCATTTGCCCTTGAATGAAAAGGCCGTTGCCCCTGAGAATTTATGGATAACCATTCTGACCCTGTGACTCACCATGTTATCATTACCTTTCTAGAAATATCTAGCTATTTATAGGGGGAAATGACATTTACGCCCCTAGTCTTTTAAGGAATTACCAAATTACCCTTTTGGTTATTTACAAGTTTGCCATGACATCAAAATATATACTTCTCTCTTTCTCTCTCTTGGCCATTTCGGCCATCACTCTTTCTCTCTCTTCTCTCTCTTGTTCTTCATCTTCTCTCACTTGTTCTTCCAAGTTCATAGAGTTCTTCATGTGTTCTTCACATTTTTCTTCATTTTGATCTTGAAACTTGAAAGTTTTTGGTGAAATCAAGTTGTTTCTCTTCAAGACTTTGAATCTAGGAGGTATTAACTCCATCCTAGCTTTCTTAATCTCTCTATTTCATTTCTTGAATCTCTTGATTCATGAAGATCCAACTTTGATCCATAAACTTTGAAAATTCATAAAAAAGTGTAGAAAAATCCTTTTGATACCAAATCAATTTCTATGATCTAGTTTCATCATTCTCTTTCATTATCCAAGGGCATGAAATCAAATAAGTTTTCTAGCCTTATCTTCTTAAAGTGGCCAAAATCTTCATGGTAAGAAAGGATGAGTTTTTGACTCAAGTTTTGAGTAATAAGACTTAATCTAGTGTTGTGTGTACTTGAGGATCATGGATCCAAGAGTTGGAAACCAAATGAGCTTGCTAGCTCATATGGGTTTTCTTGGCCGAAACCTCCATGTGTTGGTGGATGGGATTTTGGTTCAAGTTTTGGAGTAATAGGCTTTGATCTAGCCTTAGCACAACTAGTAAGGATGGAATCCAAGAGATAGGAATTTTTGGACATCCCTAGCTATTTTTTTATAGCTCCATGGCCGAATCCTATATAGGTAGGAATAGGAAGATTTGTGTTATGTAATATTGATGTTTGGATTGATTATGTGTATGTAGTTGTGATTGGTTGATCGGACGAGGAAATGGGAGGATTCGCGAGCCGATCGGACGACTTTTGATTGGAGGATAGCTTGGAGGATAACTACAACGGGTAAGGGGAGTTTGCCTGAGGGATTTTACGATAACTATATGTTATCCGTGATTGATTTGTGTAGCTCTGTTGGAGCTTGGTTGTGATTGTAATAATGATCTATGCTTTAGTATGCTTTACTATGTTTTAGCATATTTTGATGATGATGTATGCTTGGATGGAAAATGTTTTCATGTATGTTGAAAACCATACTTTGATCTCTAGATCAAGTAAGGATTTTTACGCTTGATTATGATTGAATGATGCATGATTATTGTTCATCATTATATTGTGAGCTTTTGAGCTATAGCTTGTCAAATAGGTGAAGCAAAATCTTCACATCCCATTGAGGGAGCATTCGGCCATGACCAAAGAAAAAGGAAGAACACTTGTTGTTCTTGAACATTTAAAATTCTTAAAGGAAGAAATTGTTTTAATATAACTTATGTTTCAAAGGAAAACAATAAGTGATTTGATCCAAAGATTAATTAAAGTTTCAACTTTTAAGTGTCTTCACCAAAGTGACACATGTCTTTTACTTTAACCTTAGTTTATCTAAGTGATCAAGTTATTTAAAAGTAAAATAAAGAAGTGTTTTCATGAGAAGTTAAATATAGTTTCATAAGGCATTTCCTTTATGTTAAAACGAAGACGAAGTTCATCTTAAAACGAAGACAAAGTTCTTTTTCAATACCAAAAGAGTTTTTAACTCTTAATCGTAAAGTTTTACGCGTGAAAACCTAAGTTAAGTAATTAACTTAGAGTTAAAGACAAGGGATAATTAAGTATGGTATGTGGTGGAACAAGACCATGTACTATACCATTGATGACTTAATGCATCAATGACTTCATAAGACTTAAATGAATCAACATTTATTTTATTGATTGAAAATCAAGGAGTAATATCTTAGAAAGGATCAAAGACTTATCTAAGAGGATTCTCAATCCTTCTTCATAATACTTAGGGTTTGAGATGTGATTCATAAGACACAAACACAAACAAGAAACGTTTTGGGTTTTGAAACAGTCGTTCGATTGTTTCAGTCTTGTAATAATTGGGACGAGAGGGACCCTGAGGCTGTGCAGGTATGGGACTGTACGGTTAAAGGAATCCTGAGGCTATGCAGGTATTAGACTGTATAGTTGAAGGAAAGCTTATGAGAATTGATTGGTACTACCTATACCAACAAGATCCGTCTTCTTTTCGGAAGCCTAGAACATAAGAACTCCAACGTTAAGCGTGCTTGACTTGGAGTAATTGTGAGTTGGGTGACCTTCTGGGAAGTTTCCTAGAAAGCATGTGAGTGTGGACAAAGCATGCTGAAAAGACTTGTGTTGGTTTGTGGGGACAGTCGGCAATTCCGAAAGCAGCCCGGATCATTCCAAAGGAATCACAAGATAATTATCCGATGGATAAATGTTTTAGATAAATGTTTTATAAATACAAAGACGTGTATAGTTCCTAAGAAAGAGAACCTTAGAGAACCTTGAGGTTTATCCAATGGATAGACATTGCTTTATCGCATCTGCTTTGTGTAAGCCTTGGCATTTCATTTGCATAGTTGTAAGGCCTTGAGCCTAGGAGTTGAGCTTACACCTTGATGCGGGTGCGAATCTTATGGTGACGATCTTCAATGGTCTTTTTGGAGGTATCAGGGTTGGAAGGGCTGACATGTGACCAGTTGGTAGCTCTTCTGTGTCGTGGCGAATCCGAGCAATACACTGATATCCTCAACTAGATGCCGTACTTTTCATGTTTGGTCGAGAGTGTTTCCGTAAAGCCAGATACGTGCACGTTACGAATGTTGTAACATCTTGCTCATGGCTGGCAATAACCGGAACATGTCCTCCCATTCACTCTATCCGACTGTTTGTTAGCTCCATGGAGTAGGGGTCAGAGTTTTACCCTTGTGGCATATGGCTGTTGATGATTACATTTGCTTAGTGTACATCACCATTTTGCTTTCAAGAGGTGTTATGCTGTTAATTGATAAATATGATATATTGCGATTTATGGTATGCATGTTGGATATGTTGTTACCTGGTGTGTTGCCCTGTGTTACTTCTGTTGTTATGCTGTGTTGATACTACATATGTTCATATGCTGTTTTGTGTGTCGTGCATGTAGTTATCGCGTTTAAATCCATATATTGGTTACTCACCTTTGCCTGTACATGTTGGACACCCTGTTGTATTTTTGGATACGTGTACAGATACTTCTCAATGGTCTTTTGGGTCACTTCAGGACCCTATAGCTTGTGTTTCTCGATGCCGAAGACGAAGATGTGTGGACTGTCGACGACGAGACCCAGTCTCAGTGGTATGATGCATACTAGGTAGTAGACTCTATTGTGCGTAGAGTTCTTTTATCAAACCAGCTCTTAGGATTTTTAATGTATAATGTTGAGAAACTTGGTGTATGTGGTTTTGAAAACCTCTGTATAGTTTGGAACTTCTGTATGAAAGACAATTTCAAGAAAACTTTTATGTGATGGTTTAAGGTTTGTGAATAGACCCAGTTATGTGTATTGTCAAGAATGATGTGATTTTATTATTGTGATGTGTATATCACTTTCTGAATTATTATGCCGAAAACTTTTTACACCCAAGTTTTCTGACTTAAAGTAAATTATTCTTTTTCCGAAAGCAACCAGCAATTATCTTTTAAATTTAATTCCGCACATGTTCTTCCTCTAATACCCAAGGGGGGTGTTACAACAGCTATCCCATCACGATCAATCACATGACCTAAGAATTGTACTTCTTCTAACCAGAATTCACACTTGGACAACTTTGCATAAAGTTGTCGATCCTTTAACACTTTAAGCACAATCCTAAGATGTTCCTGATGTTCTTCCCGATCAAAGGAATAAATAAGAATGTCATCGATAAACACAACAACAAACTTATCTAAGAACGGTCGAAAAATCCGGTTCATGTAATCCATGAATACTGCTGGAGCATTAGTTACACCAAAAGGCATAACCAGGTACTCGTAGTGTCCATACCGGCTCCTAAACACCGTCTTCGATATATCCTCCCTCTTGACTCGAATCTGGTGATAACCAGATCTTAAGTCGATCTTCGAAAATATTACAGCTCCTTTCAATTGGTCCATCAAATCGTCAATCCTAGGCAACGGATACTTATTCTTAACTGTCGCCTTGTTGAGCTGTCGATAATCCACGCACAGCCTCGAACTTCCATCCTTCTTTTTGACGAATAGCACTGGCGCTCCCCATGGTGAAGCACTCGGTCTTATAAACTCCTTATCCAACATGTCATCCAATTGCTTTTCAGCTCCACTAACTCCGCTGGAGCCATTCGATAAGGTGCTATAGAAATCGGCCCAATTCCCGGTACCAGATCTATAGCGAACTCTATTTCTCTCTCTAGTGGTAAACCCGGAACGTCATCAGGGAAAATTTTCGAAAACTCCCGCACTACAGGCAACGACTCCAACGTAGGAGATTCCTTAGCTTCCATAGAGAGTAGCAACACGTGTTTCTGAGATTTACTACCTAACTTACTATCTTTGGCATGCATTAAGCTAGATTGCTCAGGGAAAGATAAGGTCTTTTTAGAACAGTCTAACACTACATGGTTAGCCGAAAGCCAATCCATGCCTAAAGTTATATCAAGTTGATGCATAGGTAAGGAAATGCGATCAACAAAAAAAAGTTCGACTCTCAATGACAATAAGACAATTTAAACAGACAGTTATGGTTGTCAAAGAATTACTGATAGGAGTAAAAACAGTTCAGTCATGGGGAAATAAAGAAACAGGCAATTACACATGATCCACACACTCTCGAGATATGAAGGAATGAGTGGCTCCCGAGTCAAACAATACTGATAAGAGTTTACCTGACACTAAGCACATACCTTGTATAAGATAAGGGGATTGAGAGGATTCAGCTCCTCGTATGGTAAATACCCTTCTGGCGGCTTATGGTCATGTTGCTTGCTGTCCAGTTCCTTGAGAATATTCTGGAGCTACGTGACCCATCTGGCCACACCGAAAGCATTGGCGAGCTAGTCTCCCTCACCGGACGATCTTTAATCAGATGCGATCTTCCACATCTGAAGCATCCACTTGGTCGTTGCTGTTGTTCAGCTGCACCCTCAGTGGCTCTTCCATGACGTCCTCCACCTCGTCTGCGAGCCATTTAATTTCCCGTGGAAGAAATTATCAGCTCACATTTGTAAGACATACAAGACCATATTATCATATGCATGCATCATATGCCTCACAAATGTTCGAAGAGTTACCTCTTACGATAACTCGAGTATCGGACACTCTACCCAACATCTAAGCATAGTCAATATCCCATGCGGGTTCAACTAGACACGGCCAGAAATTACAACCTAACCCAAGCAGTCCTTGATTAAGAATCAAACTGCTCTGATACCACAAAATGAGACAACCCCTTCCTAGGAGGTCCCATTGGTGACCACACTTATAATTATTAGAGTTATAGCGTAGCGTAGTAGTATAAAATTTGCGGAAATATAAAACATACAATACATACTGATACCATAGTAATATAGATACAGACATAAGAGTATCGGCTCCATCAGTAGAGCCTACAACAACTGATGCCAAACATATAAGATTCAGAGTATACAGTAGATAAAACTAAAAACATAACAACGGAAATAAAGGCACGTCAGAGATCCTCTCCTAGCGCTCAAGGTCCCCCAGCATTGGGATCCGAGGCTCTCCCGCCGGCATCAGGCTCAACAGGTATTCCGTCAATCTCCTCTGGAAACTCTTCGTCAGGGTCTTCTCGTACCATCGAGAACAAAGAAATACAACATAGAAAAGTATAGGGGATAAGAAACACTAATATGTCATACATGGGAAAAACAACGATATAAATAATGTATATAGATAGCAACACACCAAATCACAACAGTGACAACTAAACAACTCCCGAATAATTTTTCCCTTAACTACTGTCTCTCACACTCATGCAACTAACGACTATATGGACGCGATCATGACTCGACATCCCCAACAGATCAAGGTGTCCCAATCATCACTATGCCACCCCCATAAAGGTAGGGTTCGGTCTAAAGCCCGCAGGCCCAAATCGTCTCATGGATATGACATATTCCCCCGCCCGCAGGCCAGGTCAGAATATTTGCCCGTCAACAACGCAACTTACGGTAACGACATGTTCCCCCGCCCGCAGGCTAGGTCGGAGCATTCGCCCGTTCGTTAACAACTCAACTTTCGGTAAGGACATATCCCCCCGCCCGCAGGCTAGGTCGAGATATGCGCCCGTCCGTCTACAGTTCGACTAACGGGTACGACCACCTCCCCGCAGGTAAGATCGAAATCGCCCCTATGCCAAACTAATCGGTACGACCATCTCCCCGCAGGTAAGATCGAAATCGCCTGTATGCCAACACAGTGATGAATAACAACTATGCAACATGAATCTCACTGACTCATCTCAGGATCAACACTTAGTGCCTCAACCACGACTTATATACAACCACGACCAACTTTCATCCGGCTTAACCGGGTATCAACTCACATCACAACAGTAACAGATCAACTATATCACTAGGTTGAGCACTACGACATATATATATAAGCGTGACTTTCTCACCACACATTCATCACCCGATTTGTCAGAAATCAATGCCTAGTTCTACTCAGACATCAACAGTCACGACAGACATCAACAACAGTCAGAATATATATTCAACAGTAAAATCAACTTCCAAATAAATAACATTTAATCAATTATAGCATATAATAGACATCATACACATATCACATATAATATATCAAATATCCAATTATAGCACAAACAACCTCAATATGAGTAAAATCAACCTAACGGTCAAACGACCTCTAGTAGGGTTTGGGTCGCCCTACGCATATCAATATATATTATTTAAAGCTTGCCTCCCCGACGATATTGTAGTTCTTTCCCCCACCTTAGTGATTTCCTCGAGCAACTCCGGCTACGACTCCACAGCTGTCAGTCGGGTGCGCTGCGGGTGTTCGAATCCTGTCTGATTCTATACAACAAAACACAACTAGAAATTAAAATAATGAAACCATAAACTACCTAATCTCTAAGAGTAGTTACTGCCCTTAATTAATGAAATAGGCTAGGGATATTTAAATTCTACCAACTCTTGGATCAATGATCCTTAAGCATACCTAATGCATAATCAATGATCAATTATCAAAGATTTGAACCAAAACCCCTTAAACTCACAAGGTAGGGTTTCGGCCATCACCATGAAAAATAGGTGGGAGTTTGATTTGGCCTCCTAATCACTTGGATTACATGATTAAAGAATGAAATAGGTGAAATCAAGAACAAAGAACAAAACCCATTTTTCCCCAAAAAACCCACCCATTCGACTTGAAAAGATAAATAGGTTAGATAGCTTATTTGATTTCAAACTCTTGGATTATGATATTAGGGGATGATACTGGCTCATAGAAATTGGTTTGGCCTCAAAATGATTTTTCTACAATTTTCTAGAGATTTTTGAAGTTTAAAGCATAAACTTGAAACTATGAACTTCAATGGAGAAAAATGAAGATTGAGAGCTCAAGCGTGAAATATATACCTCCTAGGTGATAGAGGAGGATGAGAGGATCAACTTTGCTTCACAAACTTGCTTGAAAATCCTTGTGGAAGCTTGAGAAAAATGGAGGTGAAGGAAGGAAAGAAAATGAAGAAAAATGGAGAAGAAGAAAGAAAGGAAGAAGAAGAAGAAAGTGAAGAGAGAAGAGAGAGAGAGAGAGGCACGAAAATAAGAGAGATAGGGAGGGTGAGGTCATCAAAATCTTAGATATTTTAGGGACGTAAACGTCCTTTAGGAAAAAGACCAGGGGCATTTTGATCTTTTCGCATTCAGATATTTTCTAATTTCATAAATATCTAGATATTTTCCAGAAAAGTAATGATGACACTGGTGAGTCACTCCTAGGTGAGGTGACTTCATGTTTATCCGTTAACGGGTCCCGTTACATCCCTACGCAGCTCCGTTTCTTACGCGATTTAATATTTCGCCTAAGAAAGTCGTGATAACCTATTTATTTTAAAAAAATTTCAAAAACGTCGATAAAGTTCGCAATTTTATTTAAAGCCTAATCGTTTCATTCATGAGTCAAAATTAGGTCGTCTGAGCAGTAAAATAATACTGTCAGTGTAAAACGCAGACCGGGCTCCGTTTGAGTTTTTGACCAAAATTTAACCATAGCCTCCTACGATAGCATAGAGTGTGACTATGGCCTCAGAATAATTGATTTAATTTTCTAGACCCTCTAAGAAAATAAAATTACTTAAATACTAGTTAAATAAAAAGATTAAGAAAATCGGGGTGTTACATTGTCACCAACTTACGGATGCAAGTTAACAAAGATAGAGATCGATTTCGCTGTTGACCTCTTGATGAGAGTTGCAGATATTTCTCTGAGCCTTCCAACGATACCAAGATCGATGCATCTGAAAACCTAAAGCTCTAGAAATTGTCAGCAGACGCTTGCATGTTCTTAATGTCATGAACAACATCTCAAGCTTGAAGAAGGAATTTCACTCAGATAGAGATTGATTCAGATCTCGACTTCTTCAGGAAACTTGTAGGTATTTCTCTTATCTTTCTAACCAAGATCACTTCATTTGGACGAGCATACCTCAAAATAGGAAGTTTCGGACGCTTGATTATCTGCAGCAGGCGCTTGACTTCAATCTTCAGTGATTTTGCTTTTGCAGATTTTGTACTTTTGTCTTTGTCCACGCTTTACTTCTCTTTCTTCTGTTAGGATTGCAGAAGCTTTTGTCTTCTTCTATTAATGTACTTGATGCTTCAGAACTTTGTTGAAAAGGGTACCTCATTTTCTGCTCAAGCTTGGACTTTGAATATCTTAATACTTCATTCAAAATTACTTCTCTAGCCATCATAATGTTCTGTATTCTGAGTATACGCTTGACTAGCTTCACTGGACGCTTCTTAAATTAGCTAAGGAGCTTGGTTATCCCTTGGGCACATTCACAAGGCTGTTTAAATCGTAGCATTCTGACAAGTTAGCTTATTATGCTTCATTGACCCTGTCACTGGCCGAATTAGGATTCGAAGTCCTCATGAAACTTTTATATGTGGATATTAGGTTTAATTAGTCACTAATTTCAGCCAATTCGGACACCTACAGCTCAATATATGGCTATCAAACGCTACAAAGGTATATGACTATATGGAAAAACATCTTGTCACCAACTTACGGATGCCATTTAACAAAGATAGAGATCGATTTCACTCTTGCCACCTTCATGAGAGTGGCAGATATTTCATTGAGACTTCCAACAATACCATGATCGATGCATCTGAACAAATAAAGCTCTAGAAATTTTCAGCAGACGCTTGCATGTTCTTAATGTCACGAACAGTATCACATCTCAAGTTTGAAGAAGGAATTTCACTCACATAGAGATTGATTCAGATCTCGACTTCTCCAGGAAACATGTTGGTATTTCCCTTATCTTTATAACCAAACCAAGATCACTACATTTGGTCGAGCGTACCTCAAAATATGATGTTTCGGACGCTTGATTGTCTACAGTAGGCGCTTGACTTCAATCTTCAGTGTTTTTGCTTTTTGCAGACTTTGTACTGTGGTCTTTGTCCACACTTTTCTTCTCTTTCTTCTGTTAGGATTGCTGAAGCTTTTGTCTTCTTCTATTACATTACATGAAGCTTCAGAGCTTTATTGAACAGGGTACCTCATTTACTGGTCAAGCTTGGACTTTGAATTTCTTAATACTTCATTAAAATTACTTCTCCACCCATCATAATGTTCTGTATTCTGAGTAAACACTTGATTAGTTCATTTGGACACTTCTTAAATTAGCTAAGGAGCTTGGTTATCCCCTGGGCACAATCACAAGGCTGTTTAACTCGTAGCATTCTGACAAGTTAGCTTATTATGCTTCATTGACCCTGTCACTGGCCGAATTAGGATTCGATGTTCTCATGAAACTTGTATATAAGGATATCAGGTTTAATTAGACACTAATCTCATCCAATATAGACACCTACAGCTCAATATATGGCCACCAGACGCTACAAAGCGATGACTATCAAGGACAACATCTTGTCACCAATTTGCGGATGCAATTTAACAAAGATAGAGATCGATTTCGCTCTTGACCTCTTCATGAGAGATGCAGATATTTCTCTGAGACTTACAACGATACCAAGATCGATCCATCTGAACACCTAAAGCTCAATAAATTGTCAGCAGATGCTTGCATGTTTTTAATGTCACGAACAGTATCGCATCTCATGCTTGAAGAAGGAATTTCACTCAGATATAGATTGATTCAGATATCCACTTCTTCAGGAAACATGTAGATATTTCTCTTATCTTTCTAACCAAACCAAGATCACTACATTTGGATGAACGTACATCAAAATACGAAGTTTCGGATGCTTGAGTGTCTGCAGCAGGCGCTTGACTTCATTCTTCAGTGTTTTTACTTTTGCAGCTTTTGAACTTTTGTCTTTGTCCACGCTTTTCTTCTCTTTCTTCTGTTAGGATTGCAGAAGCTTTTGTCTTCTTCTGTTACAGTACTTGATGCTTCAGAACTTTATTGAAAAGGATACCTCATTTTCTTGTCAAGCTTGGACTTTTAATGTCTTAATACTTCATTCAAAATTCCTTCTCCAGCCATCATAATGTTCTGTATTTTGAGTAGACGCTTGATTAGCTGCACTGGATGCTTCTTAAATTAGCTAAGGAGCTTGATTGTCCCTTGGGCACATTCATAACGCTGTTTAACTCATAGCATTCTGACGAGTTAGCGTATTATGCATCTTTGACCCTGTTACTGGACTAATTAGGATTCGATGTCCGCATGAAACTTGTATATATGGATATTAGGTTTAATTAGACACTAATTTCATCCAATTCGAACACCTACAGCTCAATATATGGCCACTAGACACAACTAACGTATGACTTTCAGGAACAACATCTCGTCCCCAACTTACGGATGCAACTTAACAAAGATAGAGAGCGATTTCGCTCTTGACCTCTTCACAAGAGTTGCAGATATTTCTCTGAGCCTTCCAACGATACCAAGATCGATGCATATGAACCCCTAAACCTCTAGAAATTGTCTGCAGACGCTTGCATGTTCTTAATGTCACGAGCAGTATCACATCTCAAGCTTGAAGATGGAATTTCACTCAGATAGAGAATGATTCAGATCTCGACATCTTCAGGAAACATGTAGGTACTTCTCTTATCTTCCCAACCAAACCAAGATCACTGCATTTGGATGAGCGTACCTCAAAATACGATGTTTCAGACGCTTGATTGTCTGCGGCAGGCGCTTGACTTCAATCTTCAATGTTTTTGCTTTTGCAACTTTTGTGCTTTTGTCTTTGTCCACGCTATTCTTGTCTTTCTTCTGTTAGGATTGCTGAAGCTTTTGTCTTCTTCTATTACAGTTCATGATACTTCAGAGCTTTTTAGAATAGGGTACCTCAATTTCTAGTCAAGCTTGGACTTTGAATATCTTAATACTTCATTCAAAATTACTTCTCCACCCATCATAATGTTCTGTATTCTGCGTAGACACTTGATTAGCTTAACTAGACGCTTCTGAAATAAGATAAGGAGCTTGGTTATACCCTGGGCACATTCCTAAGGTTGTTTAATTCTTAGCATTCTGATCAATTAGCGTATTATGCTTCTTTGACCCTGTTACTAGCCGAATTAGGATTCGATGTCCGCATCAAACTTGTATATATGGATATTAGTTTTTATTAGACACTATTGTTATCCAATTCGGACACCTACAACTCAATATATGGCCACCAGATGCAACACCCTTTCCCGAGTGTCACATTCCCGAACGTTTATAAGGCCAAAAATATCTATTAATGCGGAAAATACGATTTTTCTTTTTCTTTTCTTTTCATAAAGATGTAATGGGATTAGTAAAGGTAATAAATATTACTAATAAGTGAACTTAGGTTCAGCATGCATTACTAGGACATACATACAGTATTATAAATACAGAAACAGAAAACAAAAACAGAAACATCAACATTACTGTATACAGACATAAGTCTAATGTATGACTGACATAAGAAATACAATAAGTACTAGGAGTCATAGCTCCCAAAAGGTACTACAAAAACTGACATAGTCTGGCCGACAACAAAACTAAAACAGCAAAAGAGTCCACCTCCGAACTCAAAGGGACTGCAGAACCGAACCATCGTCGCATCCATCTGTTCAAGCATCAACAGCAAGTACCAGCAGAAAACATATAGATATGGTGAGATTCCCGTTCATCAACACAACAAAACAGCAGTAGTAAAAACAGGACGACTCACCGGGTAACAGCGTACCCAACATGCTTACAAGGTTCTCAATATAAATCATGTTAAGCAGTTAACAACATAATAGCATGCTAAACATTTAACAGCATAATATAAGGCATCCTTAAACAATACAGCGATGTATAACAGTAAATGTAAACATCAATAGCCATAAACATCAATAGCCATGCAATGCAAAGCAATGTATATGACTCAATGTCAATGTCACTGGGTACTACTCTGACCCCTACTCCATGGAGCTAACAAAACATTCGGAGAGAGTGAATGGGAGGACATGTTCCGGTTTCTGCCAGCCATGAGCAAGATGCTACAACATTCGTAACGTGCACGTATTTGGCTTTACGGTAACACTCTCGACCAAACATGAAAAGTACGGCATCTAGTAGAGGATATCAGTGTATTGCACGGATTCGCCACGACACAGAAGAATCACCAACTGGTCACATGTCAGCCCTTCCAACCCTGATACCTCCAAAAAGACCATTGAAGATCGTCACCGTAAGATTCGCACCCGCATCAAGGTGTAAGCTCAACTCCTAGGCTCAAGGCCTTACGACTATGCACATGAAATGCCAATGCTTACACAAAGCAGATGCGATAAAGCAATGTCTATCCATTGGATAAACCTCAAGGTTCACTAAGGTTCTCTTCCTTAGAAACTACACACATCTTTGTTTTATAAAACATTTATCCATCGGATAAAACAATTATCCCTCGGATAAATATCTCGTGATTCCTTTGGAATGATCCAGACTGCTTTCAGAATCGCCGACTGTCCCCACAGACCAACACAAGTCTTTTCAGCGTGTTTTGTCCTCACTCACACGCTTTCTAGGAAACTTCCCAGAAGGTCACCCATCCCATAATTACACTAAGTCAAGCACGCTTAACTATAAAGTACTTATGTTCTAAGCTCCCGAAAAGAAGATAAATCTTGTTGGTATGGGTAGTACCAATCAATTCTTATATGCCTTCCCTTAACTATACAGTCCCATACCTATATAGCCTCAGGATTCCTTCCACTGTACAGTCCCATACCTGCACAGCCTCAGGATCTCTCTCATTCCAGTTATCACAAGACAGAAACAATTGAACAATTAACCTGGATCCGAATCATCGGTCCGTCATCGAACTATTGTTTCGAAAACCAAAACGTTTCGTGTTTGTGTTTACGTCTTATGAATTAAGTCTCAAGTCCTAAGCATTATGAATAAGGATTGAGAATCCTCTTAGATAAGTCTTTAAGCCTTTCTAAGGTATTAATCCCTTGTTTTTCAATTAAGGAAACAAGTGTTGATTTCATTTAAGTCTTATGAACTCATTGATGTACTAAGTCATCAATGGTATAGTACATGGTCTTGTTCCACCACATACCATACTTAATTAACCCTTGTCTTCAACTCTAAGTTAATTATTTAACTTAGGTTTTTCACGCGTAAAACTTTACGATTGAGTTAGAACACTCCTTTTGTAAACCAAACAACTTTTACGATTGAAAACTCATTTGATTTGAAACAACATTTGAACTACTTACTTCACTTCTAGCATTTTCTAAAACATGAAATTCGCTTAGCGAGAGTACATTCGCTTAGCTAAATTAAGGTAGTGATTCCTTTCTCGCGGGGCGAACAGAAGTTTCGCGTCGCGAGGCTGAGAGTTATATTTGCTCCTTATACAAATCCTCTGTATCGCGAGGCGAATATTGTCTCGCGTCGCGAGGCAGAGAATTGTATTTCAAACCGACCTTTTGCATCGCGAGGCGATAATTGTCTCGCGTCGCGAGGCAGAGCTGCAATTCTTCACTGCTTAGGCGGTTCGCGGGGCGAGAAACACTTCGCTACGCGAGGCAGAGAAGCTGCATCTTTGCTGCTCGGGCTAGTCCACTGTCTCGCGAGGCGAGGCAATGTTAGCCTGGCGAATGCCTTATCTTCCCTCTGTCTCGCGAGGCGAGACGGGGTTCGCTGGGCGAGTGCCCTGTTTACACTTTTCCTTAACTTCTTCATTAATTCTCTTTTGAAACACTTAGTTTGATTAACAAACCTATGGCTAAAGAAAAGGCATTTTCCACTTTGGTGACACACTTAAAAGGTTAAAACTTCATTTGATCTTTGGATCAAAATCACTTTTGTTTCTCCTTGAAAACATAGGTTATGAAATCATGTTTTCATGTTTTTTTCTTACTTCAAAACCTTGCTAGATCAAGAACAACACATGTTCTTATATTTCCTCTTACTAAGGCCACCAATGAAAATATAGCTCAAAAGCCTACTACAACACATGAGACTTTGCTTCACCAACAAAGCAAATATAGCTCAAAAGCTCACACCAATTATGACAAACCACAATTACACCTTATTACATCATAACCAAAACATACAAGTCCATCACACATCATAGTCTCATGACCAAGCATAAAAGTCCATACTTGATCTAGTGATCAAAGTAGGTTTTTCAACATACATGGAAATGATTTTCATTCAATCATATCTTCATCAACATATGCTAAAGCACACTACAACGTACTAAAGCATACACTCATCAAGACAACCTTGTTCTTGAAAAGAACTTAACAAAACATAACAATTAAAAGTGAACCCAAACTAAAGGGTTTCACCCACACATAAAGTAAACAACCATCTTCACCACCACCATCTTGGTGTGATGAGGTTCTTCTCCCCATACCTGTTGAAGAGCAGATTCCCGGATCAAAGTCGGTTGATCGGTTTGTGAACCTTCTGATAATTGTCACCAACTACAAACAACCAAAGAATCAAACATTAAACAACAATCAAACCAAACTCAACAATTCTCACAAAGAGGGTTTCGGCCACCCTAAAGAGAATAAAGCTAGGAATTGATCTTGGTTTTCCATTTCATGGATTTAAAGGCATTAGGAAAGCTAAGAATGAAATCAAGTGTTAGAAATCAAAAATTGATGAAAACACTATTCATCATCATCAAGAAGGGTTCGGCCCTAATGTGCTTTTTGAGCTATGATGAGAGTTGAATCATAAGCTCTTGGGTTTAGGTAGAGAATGATGATGTGAGTTCAAAGAAATTGGTCTCACATCAAAATGATTTTTCTACAATTTCCTATGGATTTTCAAAGTTTTGGATCTAAGAAATGATTTTCATGAAAATGGATCTTGATCTTGAAATAAAGAGATATTCAAGAAGCTAAGAGATCATAGAAGTGATCTTACCTTGAAATGATGGAAGATTGCTCAAGGAATCAAGTGAATCCAACAAGAAATCAAGCTTTTTCAAGAACAACAATGGTGCTTCTTCAAGAGTAACTATGGTGTTCTTCTCTTTTTGAGAGGGCTGTGCGAAAATGAGAGTGTGAGGGGCTGAGTTCAGCTTTAAAACAAGTCACTTAAGGGCAAAAAGGTCATTTGCCAAAAGGGTAGAATGGTAAAAGTGCAAAAGACTAAGGTTAGGGGCATTTTGGTCATTTCGCATCTAGATTTTCTCGATCGTCATGACGACTCTGGCATACTCTCCCAAGTGTCCTGGGATGTTATGATATCAAGATTATCTGTTGGCGAGTCCCGGTAAATCCATATGTGGCTCCGTTCGTCACCCGATTGAGGATTCCGCCCGAACGAAGGTTAGGAAGTTATTTTTCTGAAATTTTTACGAAATTTAACCAAAACGTAGATAATCAAATTCTAAGACTTATTGTCTCGTTCACGGGTCCATCTGAGGTCTTCTGAGCAGTAAAATCATACTGTCAGTGTAAAAACGCAGACCGGACTCCGTTTAAGTTTTTGACTCAAAACTTAATCGTAGCTTCCTATGATATCTTCGAGTATGACTATGGTCTCGGAATATTTTATTTCACTCTCTAAAACCTCCAATAAAATATAAACGTTAACATACTGGAGAATTAGAAAACGTGAAAATCGGGGCGTTACTTTCCTACCCCTCTTAAAAGAATTTCGTCCTCGAAATTCCGTTACTTAAAACTAAACCTACTCGGTCGTTGAAGATTAAGGAAAGAAATTTTCAACAAAGGAAATTTTTCTTGGTCTTGGTCTCAGAAGAAAATAACAAAAGAATTTTACCAATCTGGAATGAATACAGGAATATCCAGTATGCAAAAAGACTCTTAAGTAGGTTTGTGAGTGTAAAAATGCATAGCTAATACATGTTTACATCCATGACTCTAATAAAGTTCCTTCTTTCATAAGAACCTTCCAATAACTTTGGAATCAAAAGATAAACAGTCTGGCAAAAATCAGACTGGATCACCTTCACCAAAAGTAAAAGTGATTAGACTAAGTTTCATCAAGAAACTTCCAGTATCAAGAAGTTGTTTATGTTATAACTCAAGAAATAGTCATAACAAAACTTTCAGTGAAGTAATACGAAAATGTCCAGACCAATGGACACCATATCACCAATTCACTCAATTGTCTAATACATTGAGGAATACGTAGGAGTGTGAACACGAATGTTCCCTTGAGATCAGGCAGCACTAACACAGGTGAAGTAGTCAACCTTCTCTCTAATCCTTGCAAACTTTCCTCACAGGCTTCAGTCCATTCAAACTCTTTATCCGTCCTTTGAAATCACGTGACCCAAAAACTTTACTTCGTCGAGCCAAAACTCACACTTGGACAACTTTGCATATAGCTGTTTCTCCTTCAGAACCTGAAGAATCACACTAAGATATTCAGCGTGTACTTCTTGGTTTCGCGAATAGATGAGTATGTCGTCTATGAAACAACCACAAACTTATCTAGATATGGACGAAAGATCCTATTCATGTAATCCATGAATATAGAGGAGTATTCACCATACCAAATGGCATTACAAGGTACTCGTAGTGCCCATAGCGTGTTTGAAACGCTGTCTTCGGTATATCTTCTGTCTTCACACGAATCTGGTGATAATCCGATCGCAAATCAATCTCGGAGAAAACTGCCGCTCCCCTCAACTGATCCATCAAGTCATCTATCCTCGGAAGATGATACTTGTTCTTAATGGTAACTTTGTTCAACTGGCGATAATCCACACGTAAGCAAGATGTTTCGTCTTTCTTTCTCACCAACAGCACAGGCGTTCCCGACACACTGGGTCTAACGAACTATTTTCCCAATAAGTCCACCAACTGTTCCTTCAAGGTTTCCTACTCAGCAGGTGCCATATGATAAGGTGCCATAGACGCTAGTCCTGTTCCTGGCACAAGATCGATCACAACTCGATGTCTCGAACTGGCGGCAAACCTGGTACGTCTTCAGGAAAGACTTCCGGAAACTCGTTAATAACATGTATTCGTTGAGCTCCTCCTCTCAAAGAAACGTTTCCTTGGTTGGCAATCCAAATCCAGAATTATCCGAATCAGGGAAAACCAAGGTTTTGTTTGCACCGTCTAATAGGATATAGTTACAAGATAACCAATCCATCCCTATGATCACATCCATTTGCGGAAGAGGCAAACAGATTAAATCAATCAAAAACATTCTATCCACTACGGAAAATAGAACAGTTCAAACAGACTGTCGCAGTTATAATAGGCTTTGCAGAAAGTGCAAAAATTACCAAATCTAAGGGTAAGGAAAGATACAGGTAAGGTTTTACCTTCCACGACGATCTGACCGTGAATCAAATCTTCCCTTTGAGAAGTCTCAGCATCATCCCCAGTATAAGCTCTACTCATTGCCTTAGGCTTCGCTGCTTGCACATCGTTGACAGAATGTCTAGCTTTTGACTGCACACAGTCCCGTGAAGTATGTCCTGGCTTCCCACACTTGAAGCATATGATCCCCTTGATCGAGCATCCTCTGGTTACATGATTGTTCTTGCCACACTTCATGCACTTCTTTGGAGCGCTTCTAGATTGACTAATACTCCCACTGCTTCCTCCTACAGAACGTTGTTGTTGACCTTGCTGTTTTGAATATGGTTTTGATCGAGATCTATCATCACGACCATTGGTGCCTTTATGGAACCTAGTCGGTCCAGAGTGACGTTGCCTTCCTTCACGAGTCTTCATCAGATCTTCGATTACGAAGCATTCATCTACCAAAACCGAGAACTCTTTGACCTCAAGAGGTAGTACCTCTCCTCGAATCTCGTCCCTTAAACCTTCTTCGAACTTTGTGCACTTCCACTCCTCATCGGGATGACGATGGAAATACCTCGAAGACTTCAGCAGGGACTCAAAACGATTAGCATATTCTTTGACAGACATTCCTTCTTGACGTAGCTGCAGGAACTCCATGTCTTTCAACTCGTTGGAAAAGCACTCGTTCTGAGGAACTCTGCGAGCGACAACTTACAAGAAAGCAAAAGCATTACTATCCTGCCCAATATCATTCCCCTTCAGAAACAATAATGCAGAGATTAACAAACAATCGTTGTCTTCTTCAAAGAAACACAACACAGAGAACAAATAATACAAAAGGATAGACCGAAGTCATCATCCTTTCCAACATTATTTTCTCTCAGAAACAATAACACAGAAAACAATCAGAGAAAACACAACACAAACAAGACAGACCATAACCTACAAACCCCAAAAAGACTCGGCCAGCTCTGATACCAAATAATGCAACACCCTTTCCCGAGTGTCACATTCCCGAACATTTATAAGGCCGAAAATATTTATTAATGCGGAAAATACGATTTTTCTTTTTCTTTTCTTTTCATAAAGATGTAATGGGATTAGTAAAGGTAATAAATATTACTAATAAGTGAACTTAGGTTCAGCATGCATTACTAGGACATACATACAGTATTATAAATACAGAAACAGAAAACAAAAACAGAAACATCAACATTACTGCATACAGACATAAGTCTAATGTATGACTGACATAAGAAAATACAGTAAGTACTAGGAGTCATAGCTCCCAAAAGGTACTACAAAAACTGACATAGTCTGGCCGACAACAAAACTAAAACAGCAAAAGAGTCCACCTCCGAACTCAAAGGGACTGCGGAACCGAACCATCGTCGCGTCCATCTGTTCAAGCATCAACAGCAAGTACCAGCAGAAAACATATAGATATGGGTGAGATTCCCGTTCATCAACACAACAAAACAGCAGTAGTAAAAACGGGACGACTCACCGGGTAACAGCGTACCCAACATGCTTACAAGGTTCTCAATATAAATCATGTTAAGCAGTTAACAACATAATAGCATGCTAAACATTTAACAGCATAATATAAGGCATCCTTAAACAATACAGCGATGTATAACAGTAAATGTAAACATCAATAGCCATAAACATCAATAGCCATGCAATGCAAAGCAATGTATATGACTCAATGTCAATGTCACTGGGTACTACTCTGACCCCTACTCCATGGAGCTAACAAAACATTCGGAGAGAGTGAATGGGAGGACATGTTCCAGTTTCTGCCAGCCATGAGCAAGATGCTACAACATTCGTAACGTGCACGTATTTGGCTTTACGGTAACACTCTCGACCAAACATGAAAAGTACGGCATCTAGTAGAGGATATCAGTGTATTGCACGGATTCGCCACGACACAGAAGAATCACCAACTGGTCACATGTCAGCCCTTCCAACCCTGATACCTCCAAAAAGACCATTGAAGATCGTCACCGTAAGATTCGCACCCGCATCAAGGTGTAAGCTCAACTCCTAGGCTCAAGGCCTTACGACAATGCACATGAAATGCCAATGCTTACACAAAGCAGATGCGATAAAGCAATGTCTATCCCTTGGATAAACCTCAAGGTTCACTAAGGTTCTCTTCCTTAGAAACTACACACATCTTTGTTTTATAAAACAATTATCCATCGGATAAAACAATTATCCCTCGGATAAATATCTCGTGATTCCTTTGGAATGATCCAGACTGCTTTCAGAATCGCCGACTGTCCCCACAGACCAACACAAGTCTTTTCAGCGTGTTTTGTCCTCACTCACACGCTTTCTAGGAAACTTCCCAGAAGGTCACCCATCCCATAATTACTCTAAGTCAAGCACGCTTAACTATAAAGTACTTATGTTCTAAGCTCCCGAAAAGAAGATAAATCTTGTTGGTATGGGTAGTACCAATCAATTCTTATATGCCTTCCCTTAACTATACAGTCCCATACCTACATAGCCTCAGGATTCCTTCCACTGTACAGTCCCATACCTGCACAGCCTCAGGATCTCTCTCATTCCAGTTATCACAAGACAGAAACAATTGAACAATTAACCTGGATCCGAATCATCGGTCCGTCATCGAACTATTGTTTCGAAAACCAAAACGTTTCGTGTTTGTGTTTACGTCTTATGAATTAAGTCTCAAGTCCTAAGCATTATGAATAAGGATTGAGAATCCTCTTAGATAAGTCTTTAAGCCTTTCTAAGGTATTAATCCCTTGTTTTTCAATTAAGGAAACAAGTGTTGATTTCACTTAAGTCTTATGAACTCATTGATGTACTAAGTCATCAATGGTATAGTACATGGTCTTGTTCCACCACATACCATACTTAATTAACCCTTGTCTTCAACTCTAAGTTAATTATTTAACTTAGGTTTTTCACGCGTAAAACTTTACGATTGAGTTAGAAAACTCCTTTTGTAAACCAAACAACTTTTACGATTGAAAACTCATTTGATTTGAAACAACATTTGAACTACTTACTTCACTTCTAGCATTTTCTAAAACATGAAATTCGCTTAGCGAGAGTACATTCGCTTAGCTAAATTAAGGTAGTGATTCCTTTCTCGCGGGGCGAACAGAAGTTTCGTGTCGCGAGGCTGAGAGTTATATTTGCTCCTTATACAAATCCTCTGTATCGCGAGGCGAATATTGTCTCGCGTCGCGAGGCAGAGAATTGTATTTCAAACCGACCTTTTGCATCGCGAGGCGATAATTGTCTCGCGTCGCGAGGCAGAGCTGCAATTCTTCACTGCTTAGGCGGTTCGCGGGGCGAGAAACACTTCGCTACGCGAGGCAGAGAAGCTGCATCTTTGCTGCTCGGGCTAGTCCACTGTCTCGCGAGGCGAGGCAATGTTAGCCTGGCGAATGCCTTATCTTCCCTCTGTCTCGCGAGGCGAGACGGGGTTCGCTGGGCGAGTGCCCTGTTTACACTTTTCCTTAACTTCTTCATTAATTCTCTTTTGAAACACTTAGTTTGATTAACAAACCTATGGCTAAAGAAAAGACATTTTCCACTTTGGTGACACACTTAAAAGGTTAAAACTTCATTTGATCTTTGGATCAAAATCACTTTTGTTTCTCCTTGAAAACATAGGTTATGAAATCATGTTTTCATGTTTTTTTCTTACTTCAAAACCTTGCTAGATCAAGAACAACACATGTTCTTATATTTCCTCTTACTAAGGCCACCAATGAAAATATAGCTCAAAAGCCTACTACAACACATGAGACTTTGCTTCACCAACAAAGCAAATATAGCTCAAAAGCTCACACCAATTATGACAAACCACAATTACACCTTATTACATCATAACCAAAACATACAAGTCCATCACACATCATAGTCTCATGACCAAGCATAAAAGTCCATACTTGATCTAGTGATCAAAGTAGGTTTTTCAACATACATGGAAATGATTTTCATTCAATCATATCTTCATCAACATATGCTAAAGCACACTACAACATACTAAAGCATACACTCATCAAGACAACCTTGTTCTTGAAAAGAACTTAACAAAACATAACAATTAAAAGTGAACCCAAACTAAAGGGTTTCACCCACACATAAAGTAAACAACCATCTTCACCACCACCATCTTGGTGTGATGAGGTTCTTCTCCCCATACCTGTTGAAGAGCAGATTCCCGGATCAAAGTCGGTTGATCGGTTTGTGAACCTTCTGATAATTGTCACCAACTACAAACAACCAAAGAATCAAACATTAAACAACAATCAAACCAAACTCAACAATTCTCACAAAGAGGGTTTCGGCCACCCTAAAGAGAATAAAGCTAGGAATTGATCTTGGTTTTCCATTTCATGGATTTAAAGGCATTAGGAAAGCTAAGAATGAAATCAAGTGTTAGAAATCAAAAATTGATGAAAACTGATATGATCCAAGTTGGAATCATTTAGTTTTAGGATCTTCCTTGAGCTATTTGCGTAAACAATAAAGAAAAAGAAAGAAACTATGCTACTCAATGAATTAAAAGTGAAGGGAAAAGACTAAGCTATTAAAGAAATAAGAAGACAATAGGAATTCGAAAATTATAAACACTAAGGAAACAACTCATAAAAGTAAAGGAGTAAATGATAACAATACTCAAATGAAAAATAGAAAATGGAAAGGGGAAGAGATGGAAGGGAAGGCGCCACAAAGTTCCATTGAATTGGAAAATTGATGAGCCAAAGGAGGATTCGCCACAAGGATTAGCAATCCTTGATAAGAATCAAGAGTTCTAATCCAAGAACTAGGAGAGGGCTATGGCCTCACAAGAAAACTCAAGTATGAGTAATTCAAATTTTATTCAAAGGTGCCTCTCAAGTGATTACAAGAGGTGTATTTATAGAAGAGAACAACTAGGGTTTCCTAAACCATCCAAGAGGAGGCGCCGTGTGCACCTTAGGGAGTGGGCTTGGAGCATTTTTAATGTTTGCTCATAATCCCTCCTTGATGTTAGGAGAATATTCCTAAGACTCCCTAATTCCATAATTTGGACCAAGTGCATGATCCTCTTTGTTTAAGAAAAGGTGGACGGCTATCCTAGGGGATTTAATCCCAAAAACCTATTGTTCCTAAATGCACAAGTACCATAGAGGTGTCTAAGTGCATCATTATTACAAAAGCATAAAAGTCTAGCAATTATTACATAATCATGGGGTAAAAGGGCACAAGGCCAAACCAATGACTAAGCTAGATTAATTAAACTAAACTAATGTCTACTCCACTAGCTCAATTAAGAAAATGTTCATAGTGCTTGGATCATCTTCTAGTGGTGGCTTGAAGTGCATGATCAATCCGATTTCTTTCTCAAGTTCTTCTTGCTTGAGTTCTTCTTGCATCTTCAAGGCTTTAGTCTTGCTCCTTGTTTGAGGCCCAACTTGCATGATAGCATGATATTCATCATCCCCTCCCTCTTCAAAAGAATTTGTCCTCAAATTTGGAATCTCATCATCATCTACATCAAAGGGAGATAAGTCACTAAAATTGAAAGTTGCACTAACACCAAATTCACCGGGCAAGTCAACTTTGTAAGCATTATCATTGATTCGTTCCAACACTTTGAATGGTCCATCCCCCCTTGGAAGGAGTTTGGATTTTCTTTGTGATGGGAATCGCTCCTTTCGAAAGTGGATCCAAACCAAGTCACCCGGGTTGAAAATCACTTTCTTTCTATGCTTGTTGGCTTGCCTAGCATATTGTTCCATTTTATGTTCAATTTGGGTTTTAACTTTAGCATGCATTTTCTTAACAAATTCGGCCTTAGTAACTCCATCCTTATGGATTAAAGAGGAGGTGTTAGGCAAAGGAAGCAAGTCTAGAGGGGTCAAAGGATTAAACCCATAAACAACCTCAAAAGGAGAAGATTGAGTAGTAGAATGAGGACTTCGGTTGTATGCAAATTCAACATAAGGCAAATGGTCCTCCCAAGACTTAATATGTTTGTTAAGAATGGTTCTAAGGAGGGTGCCAAGAGTCCTATTCACTACTTCCGTTTGTCCATCCGTTTGAGGATGACAAGTTGTTGAAAAGAGGAGTTTAGTACCAAGTTTACCCCAAAGGGTCCTCCAAAAATGGCTTAAAAATTTGGTGTCTCTATCTGAGACAATGCTTTTTGGAATGCCATGGAGTCTCACAACCTCTTTAAAGAACAATTCAGCCACTACACAAGCATCATCTACCTTGTGGCATGGAATGAAATGAGCCATTTTAGAAAATCTATCCACTACCACAAAAATAGAATCCTTTCCCCTCTTGGTCCTAGGTAATCCAACAATGAAATCCATGGATAAGTCTTCCCAAGGAGAAGAGGGAATAGGAAGAGGAGTGTAGAGACCATGAGGCATAAGCTTTGACTTGGCTCTTTTGCAAACAATACAAGTGGAGCAAAGCTTATGCACATCATGTTTCATTTTAGGCCAAAAGAAGTGCTCATGTAAAATGTCTAATGTCTTTTGCACTCCAAAGTGACCCATCAATCCACCCAAGTGGGCTTCTCTCACAAGCAGTTCCCTCATGGATCCTCTAGGCACACAAAGTCTCTTTTCTTTAAACAAATAACCATTATGCCTATAGTATCCATTGTGGGACATATTTTCGCATGCCACAAACATTTGAGAGAAGTCCTCATCCTTTTCATACAAGTCCTTAATGTGATCAAAGCCAAGCAATTTGGTTTCAAGTGTGGCCATCAATGCATGTCTTCTTGAGAGAGCATCGGCCACAACATTAGCTTTCCCTTGCTTGTGTTTAATCACATAGGGGAATTGCTCAATGAACTCTACCCACTTAGCATGCCTCTTGTTGAGTTTACTTTGGCCTTTCAAATGTTTTAAGGACTCATGATCACTATGAATGACGAAGTCCTTAGGTAATAAGTAATGTTGCCAAGTTCGTAAAGCTCTAACAAGTGCATACAATTCCTTGTCATAAGTGGAGTAATTCAAAACAGCTCCATTGAGTTTTTCACTAAAATATGCAATGGGGTGTCCATTTTGCAATAAAACAGCCCCTATGCCAATGTTTGAAGCATCACACTCAATTTCAAAACTATTTTGAAAGTTAGGCAAAGCAAGGATGGGTGCATTAGTGAGTCTATGCTTGAGGGTTTGGAAAGCATTTTCTTGGGCCTCTCCCCATTTGAATGGGACATTCTTTTTGACAAGATCATTGAGAGGGGCAGCCAAGGTGCTAAAATCCTTCACAAACCGTCTATAAAAACCAGCCAACCCATGAAAACTTCTTATTTCACTAACGGTTTTGGGTGTTGGCCACTCACTAATTGCCTTAACTTTCTCTTGATCCACTTTGACCCCACTAGCACTTACAACAAAGCCTAGGAACACCACTTCACTTTGGCAAAATGTGCATTTTTCTAAGTTGGCATACAACTTTTCATGCCTTAAAGTTTTCAAAACAGTTTGCAAATGAGTAATGTGATCCTCTAGACACTTGCTATACACTAGAATGTCATCAAAGTAGACAACAACAAATTTTCCAAGAAAGTTTCTCAAGACATGGTTCATGAGCCTCATAAATGTACTTGGGGCATTTGTGAGCCCAAATGGCATCACTAACCATTCATAGAGTCCAAACTTGGTTTTGAAAGCCGTTTTCCATTCATCCCCTTCCTTGATTCTAATTTGATGGTAGCCACTTTTCAGGTCAATTTTGGAAAAATGTGTGGCTCCATGCAATTCATCAAGCATGTCATCAAGTCTAGGGATGGGATGTCTATACTTTATTGTGATGTTATTGATTGCCCTACAATATGTGCACATCCTCCAAGTACCATCCTTTTTTGGTACTAGGATAACCGGCATGGCACATAGGCTCAAACTTTCCCTCACCCAACCTTTTTCAAGCAAATCCTCAACTTGTTTTTCAATTTCTTTAGTTTCTTGAGGATTCGCCCTATAGGCCGGCCTATTTGGAATAGAAGCACTAGGGATTAAATCCATTTGGTGCTCAATTCCCCTCAAAGGAGGTAGGCCGTGGGGTATGTCATTGGGGAAGACATCACCAAAGTCATCCAAGAGTTTTGAAATGCAAGAAGGAATAGAAGAAGAAAGTTGAGTTTGCAAAATGTTTTCATTGCAATATAAAATATACATAGGCTTCCTTGCCAAGAAAGCCTTCCTTACTTCACTCATTTTCATGAATAAACTCTCAACTTTTCTCTCTACTTTCCTTTCTTTTTCCTTTTTACTCACTCTCGGCTCTTCTCTCTTTTCTTTCTCAATTTTATGTGGCACACTCTCTTTTACTTCTTGCTCTCTTTTCAACCTTAATTTGACTTGGTCCTCACAAACTTCCTTTGGGGAAAGTGGAACAAGTGTTATTTTAAGGTTGTTGTGCTCAAACACAAATTTGTTTGATAATCCATGGTGAGTCACATTCCTATCATATTGCCAAGGCCTTCCAAGTAGAACATGGCCGGCCTCCATAGGAACTACATCACATAGGACATCATCCTTGTACTTTCCAATTGAGAAGTTAACCAAAACTTGTTGATTAACCAACAACTCACCATCTTCACTCAACCATTGAAGTTTATAAGGCTTCGGGTGAGGAATTGTTTTTAGGCCAAGTTTGTTGATTAATCGTTCACTAGCAACATTGGCACAACTTCCCCCATCAATAATCAAAGAGCAAACTTTGCTTTGAATCAAACATCTTGTGTGAAAAATGTTTTCTCTTTGAGTATTGTTGTCCTTCCAATGCACTCCCAAAAGTCTTCTTACCATAAGTAAATCACCTTCTTGAGGAGTGACCTCAATGTCACTATCATCCTCTTGAGAAGACTCTTCACTTGATAAGTTGCCATTTTCTTTTAAAATCATTGTTCTCTTGTTTGGGCATTGGGAGGCAATATGGCCATTACCCAAACATTTGAAGCATTTGATGTTTCTACTCCTTGTAGAATTAGAAGATGAAGGAGTGGAATCACCAAATTTAGGTACAAAATCCTTTTTACCACGAGTGGGGGGAAAGGGCGAGGCCTCCTTATCTTTGGAAAAGGTTCCCTCCCTCTTGGCTTTGTCCTTCCAACTCGAAGTAGGATAGTTGGAGGAGGAAAACTTGGGTTTCTTTCTTTTAAGTTGTTGTTCCACCTTTAGAGCTTGGTGGACCAAGTCTTCCATTTGCACATAACTTTGCAATTCAACCACATCTTGGATTTCTGGATTTAGGCCATGTAGGAACCTAGCCATAGCGGCCTCCCTATCTTCTTTTACGTTGGCCCTAATCACAGCTACTTCCATCTCCTTATAGTACTCATCAACACTCCTAGACCCTTGGGATAGCTTTTGGAGCCTATTGTGAAGGTCTCTATGGTAATGGGAAGGTACAAATCTTTTTCTCATCACACTCTTCATCACCCTCCAAGTAATTATGGGATCTTCGTCATACCTCCTTCTCTCCTTTTGTAATTGATCCCACCATACTAGAGCATAATCTAGGAATTCTAAAGAGGCTATCTTCACCTTCTTTTCCTCACTATAGTTGTGACATGAGAAGATTTGTTCAATCTTCATCTCCCACTCTAAGTAGGCTTCGGGGTCATTTCTCCCATGGAAAGTAGGTATTTTAACTTTTACTCCCTCCATCCTATCTTCTCTAGGTCTCCTCCTTGGTTCCCTTCTAGGTCTCCTATAGTCTCTTTCTCCCTCACTCTCATAGGGAGACTCTTGTTCAGATTGGGGAGGTGGTCTTAGGAGTCCTTGGACTTGTTGTCCTAACCTCTCCAATTGTCTAGTGATATCCGCCATTTGAACTTGTAAAATGGCTGTTCTAGGTGAAGGGGGGTGGAATCTCTGTCAAGTGGTTCTTCCATGATACCTCACAAGTGTTTATCTCTCTATTGGCTTTTCTCACAAAAATGTATTTTTTTCACTCTAGCCTTTTCTCTTTTAAATTCCTCTCAAAAGTCCTTGTAAAAGAACTTGCAAGATTCAATTGATGTATGCAATGCTAATACAAGTGTAAGAATCCTAATTTAGCCAGCCAATTCAGAATTTGAAGAAGGGAAAACTACAATGACAAAACTAGAGAATTTAAGAAGACAAGCAAAAAAATTAAAGAAAGAAAGCACACTCAAAAGGAAGTTGATATGACAAGACTCAAATATTTGTTCATAAACAAAGTTTTGAGCTTGATTAAGCTAAAGTCCAGCAGCTAAGTAAACCAACTTTGAGAAAGGCTAAAGAAATTATTTTGTGGCCTTGCCCCAAATTGCCTCCTTTTTTTTTTTTTTATTGCGTTTTCTTTTTTTTTTTTTTTTTTAATGGGCTTAGGTCCCTGTATTTTATTCTAATCAAAGTATATTGACTCTTTTGATTTCAACCTAGGGACCTTACTTTTTCAATGGCCAAAAAAAAATAATTCCAATGCAAGAAACACTCAATTCCAATTTGGTAAGGAGTGAGCAAATCAAATAGCCTTTCTAAGTATGAACATGATGAACACAATGGGAGATTGAGAGCATACTGCCCAGAATTTTATTTTCCCAATTAAAGTGTCTAGTTCACTACTTGAAATTGTAAATAACTTGGTTTACTTGAATCCACTTTGAAGGACCTTTCAATCAAGGTGCAACATAACAATTTGCACACTCTTAATGATGCTCATCAAGATCAAGTGGCTCAAAACTTAAGAACAAAAGAAAAGAAAAGCAAAGGTAGCGCAAAAAAGAAATGGCTCAAGGAGCTAGCTCTAGATACCACATGATATGATCCAAGTTGGAATCATTTAGTTTTAGGATCTTCCTTGAGCTATTTGCGTAAACAATAAAAAAAAAGAAACTATGCTACTCAATGAATTAAAAGTGAAGGGAAAAGACTAAGCTATTAAAGAAATAAGAAGACAATAGGAATTCGAAAATTATAAACACTAAGGAAACAACTCATAAAAGTAAAGGAGTAAATGATAACAATACTCAAATGAAAAATAGAAAATGGAAAGGGGAAGAGATGGAAGGGAAGGCGCCACAAAGTTCCATTGAATTGGAAAATTGATGAGCCAAAGGAGGATTCGCCACAAGGATTAGCAATCCTTGATAAGAATCAAGAGTTCTAATCCAAGAACTAGGAGAGGGCTATGGCCTCACAAGAAAACTCAAGTATGAGTAATTCAAATTTTATTCAAAGGTGCCTCTCAAGTGATTACAAGAGGTGTATTTATAGAAGAGAACAACTAGGGTTTCCTAAACCATCCAAGAGGAGGCGCCGTGTGCACCTTAGGGAGTGGGCTTGGAGCATTTTTAATGTTTGCTCATAATCCCTCCTTGATGTTAGGAGAATATTCCTAAGACTCCCTAATTCCATAATTTGGACCAAGTGCATGATCCTCTTTGTTTAAGAAAAGGTGGACGGCTATCCTAGGGGATTTAATCCCAAAAACCTATTGTTCCTAAATGCACAAGTACCATAGAGGTGTCTAAGTGCATCATTATTACAAAAGCATAAAAGTCTAGCAATTATTACATAATCATGGGGTAAAAGGGCACAAGGCCAAACCAATGACTAAGCTAGATTAATTAAACTAAACTAATGTCTACTCCACTAGCTCAATTAAGAAAATGTTCATAGTGCTTGGATCATCTTCTAGTGGTGGCTTGAAGTGCATGATCAATCCGATTTCTTTCTCAAGTTCTTCTTGCTTGAGTTCTTCTTGCATCTTCAAGGCTTTAGTCTTGCTCCTTGTTTGAGGCCCAACTTGCATGATAGCATGATCTTCATCAAAAACACTATTCATCATCATCAAGAAGGGTTCGGCCCTAATGTGCTTTTTGAGCTATGATGAGAGTTGAATCATAAGCTCTTGGGTTTAGGTAGAGAATGATGATGTGAGTTCAAAGAAATTGGTCTCACATCAAAATGATTTTTCTACAATTTCCTATGGATTTTCAAAGTTTTGGATCTAAGAAATGATTTTCATGAAAATGGATCTTGATCTTGAAATAAAGAGATATTCAAGAAGCTAAGAGATCATAGAAGTGATCTTACCTTGAAATGATGGAAGATTGCTCAAGGAATCAAGTGAATCCAACAAGAAATCAAGCTTTTTCAAGAACAACAATGGTGCTTCTTCAAGAGTAACTATGGTGTTCTTCTCTTTTTGAGAGGGCTGTGCGAAAATGAGAGTGTGAGGGGCTGAGTTCAGCTTTAAAACAAGTCACTTAAGGGCAAAAAGGTCATTTGCCAAAAGGGTAAAATGGTAAAAGTGCAAAAGACTAAGGTTAGGGGCATTTTGGTCATTTCGCATCTAGATTTTCCCGATCGTCATGAGGACTCTGGCATACTCTCCCAAGTGTCCTGGGATGTTGTGATATCAAGATTATCTGTTGGCGAGTCCCGGTAAATCCATATGTGGCTCCGTTCGTCACCCGATTGAGGATTCCGCCCGAACGAAGGTTAGGAAGTTATTTTTCTGAAATTTTTACGAAATTTAACCAAAACGTAGATAATCAAATTCTAAGACTTATTGTCTCGTTCACGGGTCCATCTGAGGTCTTCTGAGCAGTAAAATCATACTGTCAGTGTAAAAACGCAGACCGGACTCCGTTTAAGTTTTTGACTCAAAACTTAATCGTAACTTCCTATGATATCTTTGAGTATGACTATGGTCTCGGAATATTTTATTTCACTCTCTAAACCCTCCAATAAAATATAAACGTTAACATACTGGAGAATTAGAAAACGTGAAAATCGGGGCGTTACACCAGACACAACAAAGGTATGACTTTCAGAAACAACATCTTGTCACCGACTTTCGAATGCAAGTTAACCAAGATAGAGAGCAACTTCGCTTGTGACACCCACTACCCCGCATAAAATAAAATATAAATAAAATCATACATGTCTTAAAAAAAATATAATAATGAAAATAAAAACATTTCCTCAAGGGTAATGTGCATCACATCATCTATAACTCAAACGTAGGAATCTGAAATAATCGAAATCCTTTAAAAACAAACTGCGGAAAACATAAATAATAAACATATCCCGAATCCCGATGTCACATATCAGAGTTGGTATACATATACCGATAATACATCGGAATAAACTAAACAACTGAACATAAATCCTAACTACTATTACTAAGAGAGATCTCCACGGGATCACTCCTCGTCAGCATGCTCACCCTCCTCTGCACATGCAACATCATATGCACAAGAACAACAAAAGGTAGGGGGGTGAGAAATACGATCATATATATATGTAAACGGAATGGATTAGTAATTAAGATGACATACAACATACATCAACCAACACATGTATAATCAATACATATATATATATATATATATATATATATATATATATACCAAAGATGCATGTCAATGCGAATGCAACATCACTACTCCGTATGCATGTGGCCAACAACTCTAACTCTGGAAAGACGATTAGGAGTACATGTCCGGTTATCAACGTGGATGATATGCTAGACCATGGGCCATTCCCGAACACTCTCACTAATCCTGATAACGTATAGTGGCTAGTCAGGGTACTCAAGCTTATCCTTTAGGTCACTCCGACAATAGGTAGCCAGCCCATGTCACCTAGAATTTCCCTACCCAATGTACCCGCAAGGCCGGGATAACACCCATCGTGGCCTCCACTATCGCGATTCATCGTTTGCTTTCCACCCAACATATCAATGTCAACGTATGATGCATGCTATGCACAACAACATGCAAACACATGTCCAACCATCCATCTTCAACACCATTACATGGCTATCAACTTTGACCAACAAGCATCAAAGATGATTTATCAACATCAAACTTGACCAATAAGCATCAAGAATGATTTAACTAACAACATCGATAACGGTGCGTCGTTACCAATAACATCGTCGTCTTAGTCATTGTTCTTTAAGTCTTACTTAACAATACCTTTATAAAGCATTATATTTAATCTTATTATCTAACCCTCAATCCATATTTTATTAAGATTATAACTTAACCTTAATATTTACACCTCAAGTCATATATTCATTAAGATTATAACTTAATCTTAATATCTAAACCACAATTCATATCTTGTTAAAATCATAACTTAATCTTAATATCTAAACCATAATTCATATCTTATTAAGATTATAACAAGCCTACATAACACTATCCATCAAGCATAAGGGATCAAAACTGCTCCTGGGCACGTGAGAATCGATTTCCATTCTCCGGAATTGATTTCTTAAGTCTTCAAATCGATTTCCCCAATCGATTGTGAACAAGGAAAATCGATTCTAAGAATCGATTTCTACAAGGCCAAATCGATTCCCACACCCTGGGAAATCGATTCTTGGTCGAGTCAAATCGATTTCCATGTGCTGGAAATCGATTTCTGGGTGTCAGATCACATAGCAGCGGGTTTTCTCCGCTATCGGACCAGTTTACGTTCTCTAATTAACACATCATTCGAGCCTAAGCTATTTATCACCAATTTGATTAGTCCAACACTCATAAATCATATCCTAAGGGTTCTCAAACTAATCCTTGGTCATCAACCCCACATTGTCTAATTATTTTCTCCCTATAACTATGTTCTTATAGCATAAGGTTAACAAAACACCATATCATGGCATAAACAGCATGTTCATCATCATCAATTCATCAACATAAATCAGGAAATCATAGTTATAAACATGTTATAACATCAAATTATTCATCAATCAATACTCATATTGCTAGAAAACAACATAATAACATTCAAAGGCATGCGCAGACATACATAGGGGTCATGGGTTAACCCCTTCATCTTAACCTATCCCAAAACCCACATATTCATGACCAATTTTCTCCCCCCATACCTGGTATGACGATTCACAGCCTAAGGGAAAGAGAACAGAGCCAAGTTCTGCTACGATTCCTTCTTACGGGTTCAGCACTTGATCACGATCGCAACACTGGAAAGTAGAGTCGATCTTTAAGTTAAGGATTGAAAGGGAAAACAAAACTAGGATTAGAAACTCACCTTGGTTTCTAACTTAGGAGATTAACTCTAGCGGCAGGGATAGACTAGCCAAACAACGGCGTGTTCTTGACGAAGAACACCAAAGCAGGATTCGTCTTTTGGGCTTCTAGAGCCAGAGATCAATTAGAGCTCTTAGGGATGAGAAGAGGCAAAAAGTGTGGACAATAGGGTGTGGATACTAGGTTTAGGTCATACACTATGTATATATAACTGTTAGGGACGTTTTAGGACGAATGGGCCGTACACAGCATAGCCCGATAACCAAAACGCGTGCACAAGCTCTGACACGCATGGGAATCGATTCCACAACCATGGAAATCAATTTTTCATTGGCCAAATCGATTTTCTTATCAAAGAAATCGATTTTGTCTTTCAAACAATCGATTTCCTCCTTCTGGAAGTCGATTTCTTCACCTGGAAATCGATTTCCCAAATCGATTTCCCCAATCGATTTTTGGCATCGACACCTTAATAAAACTTGTAGGTAATCCTCTAAGCTTTCCAATGCATCCTAGATCATCTCGATCGGATGTCTAGAACTCAAGATATGGCCAAAACCGTGAAACAGGTTATTTAGACTCAGATGAATTGATTATTCTAAAGGCTGAACTATCACTACTATGAACTTATGCACCAAAAACAAGTAAAAACGACATATGCAAGCATCTATAAGTAAGTATTAACACATATGTACATAGAAGCGAAGAAGCAGGGTGTTACAATTCGACCCCCCTTATAAAAATTTCGTCCTCGAAATTTCTACTCACCTTGAGTAAATAGATGCGGGTATGACTCCTTCATCTTGCTCTCCAACTCCCACGTAGCACTTTCTTCTGTAGTTCCACTCCAAATGACCTTGATCAAGGGAATTTCCTTCCCTCTCAGCTGCTTGACCCTTCGATCTTCAACCCGAAGTGGTAACACCTCAATGGTCAAGTTATCCTTTAGTGGAATAACATCAGGTACTATCACATGGCTTGGATCATGAACGTACTTTCGAAGTTGAGACACATGAAACACATTATGAAGGTTTGACAAGAACGGGGGTAAGGCTATCTGGTAGGCGACTTCACCGACTCTTTTTAGAATTTGGTAAGGGCCAATGAATCTAGGAGTAAGTTTCCTCGCTTTCATTACTCTGTCAACCCCAGTTGTTGGAGTAACTCGCAAGAACACATGATCCCCCTCCTGGAATTCGAGAGTTTTTCTTCTCTTATCATGGTAACTCTTTTGCCTACTCTGTGCCACTCTCATCTTATCTTGTATCATCCTCACTTTCTCTGTAGTCTCCTGCACTACCTCAGGTCCTAACACAACATTCTCTCCAGGCTCATTCCAACACAAGGGTGTCCTACACCTCCTCCCATACAAAGCCTCATAAGGTGCCATCCCAATACTGGAATGGAAGCTATTGTTGTAGGTAAACTCTATAAGGGGTAAAAACTTATCCCAACTACCAGACTGCTCTAGCACACACGCCCTCAACAAGTCTTCTAAGGATTGGATTGTTCTCTCAGACTGACCATCGGTCTGTAGGTGATAAGCTGAACTCAATCTAAGCTTAGTTCCTAAGGCCTCATGCAAACTATTCCAAAATCTAGAGGTAAATCTAGGATCTCTGTCTGAAATTATGCTAGAGGGTACACCATGCAACCTAACTATTTCTCTGATATACAACCCAGTCAACTTCTCTAATGGATATTCCATGTTCATAGGAATGAAATGGGCAGATTTGGTTAACCTGTCCACAACAACCCATATGGCATCACAACCAGCTGGAGTCTTAGGGAGTCCAGACACAAAGTCCATAGAGATACTATCCCACTTCCACTCAGGGATACTCAAAGGTTGCAACTTACCTGAAGGTTTCTGGTGCTCTATCTTAGCCTTCTGACACACTAAGCAAGCATACACAAACTCAGCCACATCCTTTTTCATCCTAGGCCACCAAAACATCCGTTTCAGATCCTGATACATCTTTGTGGCTCCTGGGTGAACACTCAAACCACTCCTATGTCCCTCCTCAAGGATCAACTTCCTAAGCTTTGGAACATCAGGTATACAAACTCTATCCTGGAACCTAAAAATTCCATCAGTCCCTTCCTTAAAACTGAGATTTCTACCTTGAGCAGTCAACTCCCTCTGGTCTAAAAGGTATACATCTATCTTTTGCCCTTCTCTAATCTGATCCATCAAACTGTTAGTGATTTTCAACGTTCCTAGCCTAATGCTCTTAGGGGTAACTTCCCAAGCTAAACCCAAATCTCTAAACTCCTCTATCAAAACCATCTCTCTAACCATCAAGGCTGAAATTTGTAAGGTTTTTCTACTCAAAGCATCAGTCACTACATTGGCCTTACCTGGGTGGTAACTCAACTCAAACTCATAATCTTTAAGAAATTCCATCCACCTACGCTGTCTCATATTCAGCTCCTTCTGGTCAAACAGGTATTTCAAACTCTTATGATCACTAAAGACCTTAAATCTAGCTCCATAGAGATAATGCCTCCAAATTTTTAAGGCAAACACTACAGCTCCTAACTCCAAGTCATGAGTGGGGTAGTTCTTCTCATGGGTCTTAAGCTATCTAGAAGCATAAGCTACTACCTGACCATTCTGCATCAACACACCACCTAAACCTTGCTTCGAAGCATCACAGTATACTACAAAAGGTTCACTAGGATTGGGTAACACTAACACAGGTGCAGATGTCAACCTATTCTTCAACTCCTGAAAACTTTCCTCACACTTAGAGTCCCACACGAAGATCTGACCTTTCTTAGTAAGGCGGGTCATAGGCAAAGCTATCTTAGAGAATCCTTCTATAAACCTCCTATAGTATCCGGCCAAACCCAAGAAACTTCTAACTTCGGTCACTGACTTAGGTGCTTCCCAATGGAGCACGGTTTCTGCCTTAGCTGGGTCCACGGCTATCCCTCCTTTAGAGATGATGTGTCATAAGAAACTCACCTCTTCTAACCAAAACTCACACTTGGACAACTTGGTATACAACTGTTTTTCCTTAAGGGTTTCCAAGACTATCCTCAAGTGTCCCTCTTGTTCTTCCTTAGTCTTAGAGTATACTAGGATATCATCTATGAAGACAACTACAAACCTATCCAAGTATGGATGGAAGATCTTGTTCATGTAGTCCATGAACACAGCAGGGGCATTAGTCACACCAAAAGGCATAACTAGATACTCATAATGTCCATAGCGCGTTCTGAACGCAGTCTTTGGAATGTCCTCAGACTTGACCCGAATTTGGTGATAGCCTGACCTCAAATCTATCTTAGAAAACACATAAGCTCCTATCAGCTGGTCCACCTCCGTTGTGATTCTGATTCTGCCCTATGGCATTAGCTAATCCTTCCAGGGCATCAGCAATCGCACGATCATTTCTACCCGCCATAACTTCCTGCATCATCTAAGCAACTGCTCAATATCGGAAGTTAAACAAAACAAAACTAAACACTTAATACTCTATACCATCGTCATAGACAATCATATAAGAGTACACAGAAGAAAACACAATAGACACATACCCCCGCCTATAGGACAGACCAGCTCTGATACCACTAAATGTGACACCCACTACCCCGCATAAAATAAAATATAAATAAAATCATACATGTCTTAAAAAAAATATAATAATGAAAATAAAAACATTTCCTCAAGGGTAATGTGCATCACATCATCTATAACTCAAACTTAGGAATCAGAAATAATCGAAATCCTTTAAAAACAAACTGCGGAAAACATAAATAATAAACATATCCCGAATCCCGATGTCACATATCAGAGTTGGTATACATATACCGATAATACATCGGAATAAACTAAACAACTGAACAAAAATCCTAACTACTATTACTAAGAGAGATCTCCACGGGATCAGTCCTCGTCAGCATGCTCACCCTCCTCTGCACATGCAACATCATATGCACAAGAATAACAAAAGGTAGGGGGTGAGAAATACGCTCATATATATATGTAAACGGAATGGATTAGTAATTAAGATGACATACAACATACATCAACCAACACATGTATAATCAATACATATATATATATATATATATATACCAAAGATGCATGTCAATGCGAATGCAACACACTACTCCGTATGCATGTGGCCAACAACTCTAACTCTGGAAAGACGATTAGGAGTACATGTCCGGTTATTAACGTAGATGATATGCCAGACCATGGGCCATCCCCGAACACTCTCACTAATCCTGATAACGTATAGTGGCTAGTCAGGGTACTCAAGCTTATCGTTTAGGTCACTCCGACAATAGGTAGCTAGCCCATGTCACCTGGAATTTCCCTACCCAATGTACCCACAAGGCCGGGATAACACCCATCGTGGCCTCCACTATCGCGATTCATCTTTTGCTTTCCACCCAACATATCAACGTCAACGTATGATGCATGCTATGCTCAACAACATGCAAACACATGTCCAACCATCCATCATCAACACCATTACATGGCTATCAACTTTGACCAACAAGCATCAAAGATGATTTATCAACATCAAACTTGACCAATAAGCATCAAGAATGATTTAACTAACAACATCGGTAACGGTGCGTCGTTACCAATAACATCGTCATCTTACTAATTGTTCTTTAAGTCTTACTTAACAATACCTTTATAAAGCATTATATTTAATCTTATTATCTAACCTTCAATCCATATTTTATTAAGATTATAACTTAACCTTAATATTTACACCTCAAGTCATATATTCATTAAGATTATAACTTAATCTTAATATCTAAACCACAATTCATATCTTGTTAAAATCATAACTTAATCTTAATATCTAAACCATAATTCATATCTTATTAAGATTATAACAAGCCTACATAACACTATCCATCAAGCATAAGGGGTCAAAATTGCTCCTGGGCACGTGAGAATCGATTTCCATTCTCTAGAATCGATTTCTTAAGTCTTCAAATCGATTTCCCCAATCGATTGTGAACAAGGAAAATCGATTCTAGGAATCGATTTCTACAAGGCCAAATCGATTCCCACACCTTGGGAAATCGATTCTTGGTCGAGTCAAATCGATTTCCATGTGCTGGAAATCGATTTCTGGGTGTCAGATCACACAGTAGCGGGTTTTCTCCGCTATCGGACAAGTCTACGTTCTCTAATTAACACATCATTCAAGCCTAAGCTATTTATCACCAATTTGATTAGTCCAACACTCATAAATCATATCCAAAGGGTTCTCAAACTAATCCTTGGTCATCAAACTCACATTGTCTAATTATTTTCTCCCTATAACTATGTTCTTATAGCATAAGGTTAACAAAACACCATATCTTGGCATAAACAGCATGTTCATCATCATCAATTCATCAACATAAATCAGGAAATCATAGTTATAAACATGTTATAACATCAAATTATTCATCAATCAATACTCATATAGCTAGAAAACAACATAATAACATTCATAGGCATACGCAGATATACATAGGGGTCATGGGTTAACCCCTTCATCTTAACCTATCCCAAAACCCACATATTCATGACCAATTTTCTCCCCCCATACCTGGTATGACGATTCACAGCCTAAGGGAAAGAGAACAGAGCCAAGTTCTGGTACGATTCCTTCTTACGGGTTCAGCACTTGATCACGATCGTAACACTGGAAAGTAGAATCGATCTTTAAGTTAAGGATTGAAAGGGAAAACAAAACTAGGATTAGAAACTCACCTTGGTTTCTAACTTAGGAGATTAACTCTAGCGGCAGGGATAGACTAGCCAAACAACGGCGTGTTCTTGACGAAGAACACCAAAGCAGGATTCGTCTTTTGGGTTTTCTAGAGCAAGAGATCAATTAGAGCTCTTAGGGATGAGAAGAGGCAAAAAGTGTGGACAATTGGGTGTGGATACTAGGTTTAGGTCATACACTATGTATATATAACTGTTAGGGACGTTTTAGGACAAATGGGCCGTACACAGCATAGCCCGGTAACCAAAACGTGTACACAAGCTCTGACACGCATGGGAATCGATTCCACAACCATGGAAATCGATTTTCCATTGGCCAAATCGATTTTCTTATCAAAGAAATCGATTTTGTCCTTCAAACAATCGATTTCCTCCTTCTGGAAGTCGATTTCTTCACCTGGAAATCGATTTCCCAAATCGATTTCCCCAATCGATTTTTGGCATCGACACCTGAATAAAACTTGTAGGTAATCATCTAAGCTTTCCAACGCATCCTAGATCATCTCGATCGGATGTGTAGAACTCAAGATATGGCCAAAACTGTGAAACAGGTTATTTAGACTCAGATGAATTGATTATTCTAAAGGCCGAACTATCACAACTATGAACTTATGCACCAAAAACAAGCAAAAATGACATATGCAAGCATCTATAAGTAAGTATTAACACATATGTACATAGAAGCGAAAAAGCAGGGTGTTACATCGCTCTTGACCACTTCATGAGAGTTGTAGATATTTCTCTGAGCCTTCCAACGATACCAAGATCGATGCATCTGAAAACCTAAAGCTCTAGAAATTGTCAGCAGACGCTTGCATGTTCTTAATGTCACGAACAACATCTCAAGCTTAAAGAAGGAATTTCACTCAGATAGAGATTGATTCAGATCTCGACTTCTTCAGGAAACTTGTAGGTATTTCTCTTATCTTTCTAACCAAGATCACTTCATTTGGACCAGCATACCTCAAAATAGGAAGTTTCGGACGCTTGATTATCTGTAGCAGGCCCTTGACTTCAATCTTCAGTGATTTTGCTTTTGTAGATTTTGTAATTTTGTCTTTGTCCACGCTTTTATTCTCTTTCTTCTGTTAGGATTGCAGAAGCTTTTGTCTTCTTCTATTAATGTACTTGATGCTTCAGAACTTTGTTGAAAAGGGTACCTCATTTTCTGCTCAAGCTTGGACTTTGAATATCTTAATACTTCATTCAAAATTACTTCTCTAGCCATCATAATGTTCTGTATTCTGAGTATACGCATGATTAGCTTCACTGGACGCTTCTTAAATTAGACAAGGAGCTTGGTTATCCCTTGGGCACATTCACAAGGCTGTTTAACTCGTAGCATTCTGACAAGTTAGCTTATTATGCTTCATTGACCCTGTCACTGGCCGAATTTGGATTCGAAGTCCTCATGAAACTTTTATATGTGGATATTAGGTTTAATTAGGCACTAATTTCAGTCAATTCGGACACCTACAGCTCAATATATGGCTATCAAACGCTACAAAGGTATGACTATATGGAAAAACATCTTGTCACCAACTTACGGATGCCATTTAGCAAAGATAAAGATCGATTTCGCTCTTGCCACCTTGATGAGAGTTGCAGATATTTCACTGAGACTTCCAATAATACCATGATCGATGCATCTGAACAAATAAAGCTCTAGAAATTTTCAGCAGACGCTTGCATGTTCTTAATGTCACGAACAGTATCACATCTCAAGTTTGAAGACGGAATTTCACTCACATAGAGATTGATTCAGATCTCGACTTCTCCAGGAAACATGTTGGTATTTCTCTTATCATTCTAACCAAACCAAGATCACTACATTTGGTCGAGTGTACCTCAATATATAATGTTTCGGACACTTGATTTTCTACAGTAGGCGCTTGCCTTCAATCTTCAATGTTTTTGCTATTTGCAGACTTTGTACTGTTGTCTTTGTCCACACTTTTCTTCTCTTTCTTCAGTTAGGATTGCTGAAGCTTTTGTCTTCTTCTGTTACAGTACATGAAGCTTCAGAGCTTTATTGAAAAGGGTACCTCATTTACTGGTCAAGCTTGGACTTTGAATTTCTTAATACTTCATTAAAAATTACTTCTCCACCCATCATAATGTTCGGTATTCTGAGTATACACTTGATTAGCTTCATTGGACACTTCTTAAATTAGCTAAAGAGCTTGGTTATCACTTGGGCACATTCCCAAGGCTGTTTAACTCGTAGCATTCTGACAAGTTAGCTTATTATGCTTCATTGACACTGTCACTGGCTGAATTAGGATCCGATGTCCTCATGAATCTTGTATATAAGGATATCAGGTTTAATTAGACACTAATGTCATCCAATACGGACACCTACAGCTCAATATATGGCCACGAGACGCTACAAAGCGATGATTATCAGGAACAACATCTTCTCACCAATTTACGGATGCAATTTAACAAAGATAGAGATCGATTTCGCTCTTGACCTCTTCATGAGAGACGCAGATATTTCTCTGAGACTTACAACGATACCAAGATCGATCCATCTGAACACCTAAATCTCAATAAATTGTCAGCAGATGCTTGCATGTTCTTAATGTCACGAACAGTATCGCATCTCATGCTTGAAGAAGGAATTTCACTCAGATAGAGATTGATTCAGATCTCGACTTCTTCAAGAAACATGTAGGTATTTCTCTTATCTTTCTAACCAAACCAAGATCACTACATTTGGATGAGCGTACATCAAAATACGATGTTTCGGATGCTTGAGTGTCTGCAGCAGGCGCTTGACTTCAATCTTCAGTGTTTTTGCTTTTGCAGCTTTTGTACTTTTGTCTTTGTCCACGCTTTTCTTCTCTTTCTTCTGTTAGGATTGCAGAAGCTTTTGTCTTCTTCTATTACAGTACTTGATGCTTCAGAACTTTATTGAAAAGTATACCTCATTTTCTTGTCAAGCTTGGACTTTTAATGTCTTAATACTTCATTCAAAATTCCTTCTCCAGCCACCATAATGTTGTGTATTTTGAGTAGACGCTTGATTAGCTGCACTGGAGGCTTCTTAAATTAGCTAAGGAGCTTGATTGTCCCTTGGGCACATTCACAACGCTGCTTAACTCGTAGCATTCTGACCAGTTAGCGTATTATGCATCTTTGACCCTGTTACTAGCCTAATTAGGATTCGATGACTGCATGAAACTTGTATATATGGATATTAGGTTTAATTAGACACTAATTTCATCCAATTTGAACACCTACAGCTCAATATATGGCCACTAGACACAACTAATGTATGACTTTCAGGAACAACATCTCGTCCCTAACTTACGGATGCAACTTAACAAAGATAGAGAGCGATTTCGCTCTTGACCTCTTCATGAGAGTTGCAGATATTTCTCTGAGCCTTCCAACGATACCAAGATCGATGCATCTGAACCCCTAAACCTCTAGAAATTGTCAGCAGACGCTCGCATGTTCTTAATGTCACGAGCAGTATCACATCTCAAGCTTGAAGAAGGAATTTCACTTAGATAGAGAATGATTAAGATCTCGACATCTTCATGAAACATGTAGGTACTTCTCTTATCTTCCTAACCAAACCAAGATCACTGCATTTGGGCGAGCGTACCTCAAAATACGATTTTCAGACGCTTGATTGTCTGCGGCTGGCGCTTGACATCAATCTTCAGTGTTTTTGCTTTTGCAACATTTATGCTTTTGTCTTTGTCCACGCTATTCTTCTCTTTCTTCTGTTAGGATTGCTGAAGATTTTGTCTTCTTCTATTACAATACATGATACTTCAGAGCTTTTTAGAATAGGGTACCTAAATTTCTAGTGAAGCATGAACTTTGAATATCTTAATACTTGTTCAAAATTACTTCTCCACCCATCATAATGTTCTGTATTCTGCGTAGACACTTGATTAGCTTAACTGGACGCTTCTGAAATAAGATATGGAGCTTGGTTATACCCTGGGCACATTCCCAAGGTTGTTTAATTCTTAGCATTCTGACCAATTAGCGTATTATGCTTCTTTGACCCTGTTACTAGCCGAATTAGGATTCGATGTCCTCATCAAACTTGTATATATGGATATTAGTTTTAATTAGACACTATTGTCATCCAATTCGAACACCTACAGCTCAATATATGGCCACCAGACGCAACAAAGGTATGACTTTCAGAAACAACATCTTGTCACCAACTTTCAGATGCAAGTTAACCAAGATAGAGAGCGACTTCGCTCTTGACCACTTCATGAGAGTTGCAGATATTTCTCTGAGCCTTCCAACGATACCAAGATCGATGCATCTAAACACCTAAAGCTCTAGAAATTGTCAGCAGACGCTTGAATGTTCTTAATGTCACGAACAACATCTCAAGCTTGAAGAAGGAATTTCACTCAGATAGAGATTGATTCAGATCTCGACTTCTTCAGGAAACTTGTAGGTATTTCTCTTATCTTTCTAACCAATATCACTTCATTTGGACGAGCATACCTCAAAATAGGAAGTTTCGGACGCTTGATTATCTGCAGCAGGCGCTTGACTTCAATCTTCAGTGATTTTGCTTATGCAGATTTTGTACTTTTGTCTTTGTCCACGCTTTTCTTCTCTTTCTTCCGTTAGGATTGCAGAAGCTTTTGTCTTCTTCTATTAATGTACTTGATGCTTCACAACTTTGTTGAAAAGGGTACCTCATTTTCTGCTCAAGCTTGGACTTTGAATATCTTAATACTTCATTCAAAATTACTTCTCTAGCCATCATAATGTTCTGTATTCTGAGTATACGCTTGATTAGCTTCACTGAACGCTTCTAAAATTAGCTAAGGAGTTTGGTTATCCCCTGGGCACATTCACAAGGCTGTTTAACTCGTAGCATTCTGACAAGTTAGCTTATTACGCTTCATTGACCATGTCACTGGCCGAATTAGGATTCGATGTCCTCATGAAACTTTTATATGTGGATATTAGGTTTAATTAGGCACTAATTTCAGCCAATTCGAACACCTATGGCTCAATATATGGGTATCAAACGCTACAAAGGTATGACTATATGGAAAAACATCTTGTCACCAACTTACGGATGCCATTTAACAAAGATAGAGATCGATTTCGCTCTTGCCACCTTGATGAGAGTTGCAGATATTTCACTGAGACTTCGAACAATACCATGATCGATGCATCTGAACAAATAAAGCTCTAGAAATTTTCTGCAGACGCTTGCATGTTATTAATGTTACGAACAGTATCACATCTCAAGTTTGAAGATGGAATTTCGCTCACATAGAGATTGATTCAGATCTCGACTTCTCCAGGAAACATGTTGGTATTTCTCTTATCTTTCTAACCAAACCAAGATCACTACATTTGGTCGAGCGTATCTCAAAATATGATGTTTCGGATGCTTGATTGTCTCCAGTACGCGCTTGACTTCAATCTTCAGTGTTTTTGATTTTTGCAGACTTTGTACTGTTGTCTTTGTCCACACTTTTCTTTTCTTTATTCTGTTAGGATTGCTGAAGCTTTTGTCTTCTTCTGTTACAGTACATGAAGCTTCAGAGCTTTATTGAAAAGGGTACCTCATTTATTGGTCAAGCTTGGACTTTGAATTTCTTAATACTTCATTAAAAATTACTTCTCCACCCATCATAATGTTCTATATTCTGAGCAGACGCTTGATTAGCTTCACTAGACGCTTCTTAAATTAGCTAAGGAGCTTGGTTATCCCCTAGGCACATTCACAAGGTTGTTTAACTCGTAACATTCTGACAAGTTAGCTTATTATGCTTCACTGACCCTATCACTGGCCGAATTAGGATTCGATGTCCTCATGAAACTTGTATATAAGGATGTCAGGTTTAATTAGACACTAATCTCATCCAATACGGACACCTACAGCTCAATATATGGCCACCAGACGCTATAAAGCAATGACCATCAGGAACAACATCTTGTCACCAATTTACAGATGCAATTTAACAAAGATAGAGATCGATTTCGCTCTTGACCGCTTCATGAGAGATGCAGATATTTCTCTGAGACTTACAACGATACCAAGATCGATCCATCTGAAAACCTAAAGCTCAATAAATTGTCAACAGATGTTTGCATGTTCTTAATGTCACGAACAGTATCGCATCTCATGCTTGAAGAAGGAATTTCACTCATTTAGAGATTGATTCAGATCTCGACTTCTTCTAGAAACATGTAGGTATTTCTCTTATCTTTCTAACGAAACCAAGATCACCACATTTGGATGAGCGTACATCAAAATACGATGTTCCGAATGCTTAAGTGTCTGCAGCAGGCACTTGACTTCAATCTTCAGTGTTTTTGCTTTTGCAGCTTTTGTACTTTTGTCTTTGTCCACGCTTTTCTTCTCTTTCTTATGTTAAGATTGCAGAAGCTTTTGTCTTCTTCTGTTATAGTACTTGATGCTTCGGAACTTTATTGAAAAGGGTACCTTATTTTCTTGTCAAGCTTGGACTTTTAATGTCTTAATACTTCATTCAAAATTCCTTCTCCAACCATCATAATTATCTGTATTTTGAGTAGACGCTTGATTAGCTGTACTAGACACTTCTTAAATTAGCTAAGGAGCTTGATTGTCCCTTGGGCACATTCATAACGCTGTTTAACTCGTAGCATTCTGACGAGTTAGCGTATTATGCATCTTTGACCCTGTTACTGGCCAAATTAGGATTCGATGTCCGCATGAAACTTGTATATATGGATATTAAGTTTAATTAGACACTAATTTCATCCAATTCAAAAATCTCAGCTCAATATATGGCCACTAGACGCAACTAAGGTATGACTTTCAGGAACAACATCTCGTCCCCAACTTACCGATGCAACTTAACAAAGATTGAGAGCGATTTCGCTCTTGACCTCTTCATGAGAGTTGCAGATATTTCTCTGAGCCTTCCAACGATACCAAGATCGATGCATCTGAACCCCTAAACCTCCAGAAATTGTCGGCAGACGCTTGCATGTTCTTAATGTCATGAGCAGTATCACATCTCAAGCTTGAAGACGGAATTTCACTCAGATAGAGAATGATTCAGATCTCGACATCTTCAGGAAACATGTAGGTACTTCTTTTATCTTCCCAACCAAACCAAGATCACTGCATTTGGATGAGCGTACCTCAAAATACGATGTTTCAGACGCTTGATTGTCTGCGGCAGGCGCTTGACTTCAATCTTCAGTGTTTTTGCTTTTGCAACTTTTGTGCTTTTGTCTTTGTCCATGCTATTCTTCTCTTTCTTCTGTTCAGATTGCTGAAGCTTTTGCCTGCTTCTATTACTGTACATGATACTTCAGAGCTTTTTAGAATAGGGTACCTCAATTTCTAGTCAAGCATGGACTTTGAATATCTTAATACTTCATTCAAAATTACTTCTCCACCCATCATAATGTTCTGTATTCTGCGTAGACACTTGATTAGCTTAACTAGACGCTTCTGAAATAAGATATGGAGCTTGGTTATACCCTGAGCACATTCCCAAGGTTGTTTTATTCTTAGCATTCTGACCAGTTAGCATATTATGCTTCTTTGACCCTATTACAAGCCAAATTAGGATTCGATGTCCTCGTCAAACTTGTATATATGGATATTAGTTTTAATTAGACACTATTGTCATCCAATTCGAACACCTACAGCTCAATACATGGCCACCAGACGCAACAAAGGTATGACTTTCAGAAACAACATCTTGTCACCAACTTTCGGATGCAAGGAAACCAAGATAAAGAGCGACTTCGCTCTTGACCACTTCATGAGAGTTGCAGATATTTCTCTGAGCCTTCCAACGATACCAAGATCGATGCATCTGAACACCTAAAGCTCTAGAAATTTTCAGCAGACGCTTGCATGTTCTTAATGTCACTAACAACATCTAAAGCTTCAAGAAGGAATTTCACTCAGATAGAGATTGATTAAGATCTCGACTTCTTCAGGAAACTTGTAGGTATTTCTCCTATCTTTCTAACCAAGATCACTTCATTTGGACGAGCATACCTCAAAATAGGAAGTTTCGGACGCTTTATTATCTGCAGCAGGAGCTTGACTTCAATCTTCAGCGATTTAGCTTATGCAGATTTTGTACTTTTGTCTTTGTCCACGCTTTTCTTCTCTTTCTTCTGTTAGGATTGCAGAAGCTTTTGCCTTCTTCTATTAATGTACTTGATGCTTCAGAACTTTGTTGAAAAGGGTAACTCATTTTCTGCTCAAGCTTGGACTTCGAATATCTTAATACGTCATTCAAAATTACTTCTCTAGCCATCATAATGTTGTGTATTCTGAGTATATGCTTAATTAGCTTCACTGGATGCTTCCTAAATTAGCTAAGGAGCTTAGTTATCCCCTGGGCACATTCACAAGGCTGTTTAACTCGTAGCATTCTGACAAGTTAGCTTATTATGCTTCATTGACCATGTCACTAGCCGAATTAGGATTCGATGTCCTTATGAAACTTTTATATGTGGATATTAGGTTTAATTAGGCACTAATTTCAGCCAATTCGTACACCTACAGCTCAATATATGGCTATCAAACGCTACAAAGGTATGACTATATCGAAAAACATCTTGTCACCAACTTACGGATGCCATTTAACAAAGATAGAGATCGATTTCGCTCTTGCCACCTTGATGAGAGTTGCAGATATTTCACTGAGACTTCCAACAATACCGTGATCAATGCATCTGAACAAATAAAGCTCTAGAAATTTTCAGCAGACGCTTGCATGTTCTTAATGTCACAAACAGTATCACATCTCAAGTTTGAAGAAGGAATTTCACTCACATAAAGATTGATTCAGATCTCGACTTCTCCAGGAAACATGTTGGTATTTCTCTTATCTTTCTAACCAAACCAAGATCACTACATTTGGTCGAGCGTACCTCAAAATATGATGTTTCGGACGCTTGATTGTCTACAGTACGCGCTTGACTTCAATCTTCAGTGTTTTTGCTTTTTGCAGACTTTACACGGTTGTCTTTGTCCACACTTTTCTTCTCTTTATTCTGTTAGGATTGCTGAAGCTTTTGTCTTCTTTTGTTACAGTACATGAAGCTTCAGACCTTTATTGAAAACGGTACCTCATTTACTGGTCAAGCTTGGACTTTGAATTTCTTAATACTTCATTAAAAATTACTTCTCCACCCATCATAATGTTTTGTATTCTGAGTAGACACTTGATTAGCTTCACTGGACGCTTCTCGAAATAGCTAAGGAGCTTGGTTATCCCCTGGGCAAATTCATAAGGCTGTTTAACTCGTAGCATTCTGACAAGTTAGCTTATTATGCTTCATTGACCCTGTCACTGTCCAAATTAGGATTCGATGTCTGCATGAAACTTTTATATGTGGATATTAGGTTTAATTAGGCACTAATTTCAGCCAATTCGGACACCTACAGCTCAATATATGGCTATCAAACGCTACAAAGGTATGACTATATGGAAAAACATCTTGTCACCAACTTACGGATGCCATTTAACAAAGATAGAGATCGATTTCACTCTTGCCACCTTCATGAGAGTTGCAGATATTTCACTGAGACATCCAACAATACCATGATCGATGCATCTGAACAAATAAAGCTCTAGAAATTTTCAACAGACGCTTGCATGTTCTTAATGTCACGAACAGTATCACATCTCAAGGTTAAAGAAGGAATTTCACTCTCATAGAGATTGATTCAGATCTCGACTTCTCCAAGAAACATGTTGGTATTTCTCTTATCTGTCTAACCATACCAAGATTACTACATTTGGTCGAGGGTACCTCAAAATATGATGTTTCGGACGCTTGATTGTCTACCATAGGCGCTGGACTTCAATCTTCAGTGTTTTTGCTTTTGCAGATTTTGTACTTTTGTCTTTGTCCAAACTTTTCTTCCCTAGCTTCTGTTAGGATTGCTGAAGCTTTTGTCTCCTTTTGTCACAGTACTTGATGCTTCAGAGCTTTATTGAAAAGGATGCCTCATTTACTGGTCAAGCTTGGACTTTAAATATCTTAATACTTCATTAAAAATTACTTCTCCACCCAACATAATGTTCTGTATTCTGAGTAGACAGTTGATTGGCTTCACTGGACGTTACTGAAATGAGCTAAGGAGCTTGGCTATCGCATGGCACATTCACAAGGTTGTTTAACTCTTAGCATTCTTACCAGTTAGCGTATTATGCATCTTTGACCGTGTTACTGGCCGAATTAGGATTCGATGTTCTCATGAAACTTGTGTATATAGATATTAGGTTTAATTAGACACTAATTTCAACCAATTCGGACACCTACAACTCAATATATGGTCACCAAACGCTACAAAGGTATGACTGTCAGGAACAACATCTTGTCACCAACTTACGGATGCAACCTAAGGAAGATAGAGATCGATTTCGCTATTGACCTTTTGATGAGAGTTGCAGATAATTCTCTGAGCCTTCCAACAATACCAAGATCGATGCATCTTAACACCTAAAGCTCTAGAAATTGTCAGCAGACGCTTGCATGTTCTAATGTCATGAACAGTATCACATCTCAAGTTTGAACAAGGAATTTCACTCACATAGAGATTGATTCAGATCTCGACTTCTTCAGGAAACAAGTAGGTATTTCTCTTATCTTTCTAACCAAACCAAGATCACTACATTTGGATGAGGATGCCTCAAAATACGATGTTTTGGACGCTTGATTGTCTGCAGCAGGCGCTTGACTTCAATCTTCAGTGTTTTTGCTTTTGCAGATTTTGTACTTTTGTCTTTGTCCGCACTTTTCTTCTCTTGCTTCTGTTAGGATTGCTGAAGCTTTTGTCTCCTTTTGTTACAGTACTTGATGCTTCAGAGCTTTATTGAAAAGGGTGCCTCATTTACTGGTCAAGCTTGGACTTTAAATATCTTGATACTTAATTCAAAATTACTTCTCCACCCAACATAATGTTCTGTATTCTGAGTAGACAGCTGATTTGCTTCACTAGACGTTACTGAAATGAGCTAAGGAGCTTGGTTATCGCATGGCACATTCACAAGGTTGTTTAACTCTTAGCATTCTTACCAGTCAGCGTATTATGCATCTTTGACCCTGTTACTGGCCGAATTAGGATTCGATGTTCTCATGAAACTTGTGTATATAGATATTAGGTTTAATTAGACGCTAATTTCAACCAATTCGGAAACCTACAACTCAATATATGGTCACCAAACGCTACAAAGGTATGACTGTCAGGAACAACATCTTGTCACCAACTTACGGATGTAACTTAAGGAAGATAGAGATCGATTTCGCTCTTAACCTTTTCATGAGAGTTGCAGATAATTCTATGAGCCTTCCAACAATACCAAGATCGATGCATCTGAACACCTAAAGCTCTAGAAATTGTCAGCAGACGCTTGCATGTTCTTAATGTCACGAACAGTATCACATCTCAAGTTTGAACAAGGAATTTCACTCACATAGAGATTGATTAAGATCTCGACTTCTTCATGAAACATGTAGGTATTTCTCTTATCTTTCTAACCAAACCAGGATCACTACATTTGGACGAGCGTACCTCAAAATACGATGTTTCGGACGCTTGACTGTCTACAGCAGGCGCTTGACTTCAATCTTCAGTGTTTTTGCTTTTACAGATTTTGTACTTTTGTCTTTGTCCGCAGCTTTCCTCCCTTGCTTCTGTTAGGATTGCAGAAGCTTTTGCCTTCTTTTGTTACAGTACTTGATGCTTCAGAGCTTTATCGAAAAGGGTGCCTCATTTACTGGTCAAGCTTGGAGTTTAAATATCTTGATACTTCATTCAAAATTACTTCACCACCCAACATAATGTTCTGTGTTCTGAGTAGACAGCTTATTTGCTTCACTGGACGCTACTGAAAGGTGCTAAGGAGCTTGGTTATCGCATGGCACATTCACAAGGTTGTTTAACTCTTAGCATTCTTACTAGTTAGCGTATTATGCATCTTTGACCCTGTTACTGGCCGAATTAGGATTCGATGTTCTCATGAAACTTGTGTATATAGATATTAGGTTTAATTAGACACAAATTGCAACCAATTCGGACACCTACAACTCAATATATGGTCACCAAACGCTACAAAGGTATGACTGTCAGGAACAACATCTTGTCACCAACTTACGGATGCAACCTAAGCAAGATAGAGATCGATTTTGCTATTGACCTTTTGATGAGAGTTGCAGATAATTCTCTGAGCCTTCAAACAATACCAAGATCGATGCATCTGAACACCAAAAGCTCTAGAAATTGTCAGCAGACGCTTGCATGGTCTAATGTCATCAACAGTATCACATCTCAAGTTTGAACAAGGAATTTCACTCACATAGAGATTGATTCAGATCTCGACTTCTTCAGGAAACATTCAGGTATTTCTCTTATCTTTCTAACCAAACCAAGATCACTACATTTGGATGAGTGTGCCTCAAAATACGATGTTTCGGACGCTTGATTGTCTGCAGTAGGCGCTTGACTTCAATCTTCAGGGTTTTTGCTTTTGCAGATTTTGTACTTTTGTCTTTGTCCGCACTTTTCTTCTCTTGCTTCTGTTAGGATTGCTGAAGCTTTTGTCTCCTTTTGTTACAGTACTTGATGCTTCAGAGCTTTATTGAAAAGGGTGCCTCATTTACTGGTCAAGCTTGGACTTTAAATATCTTGATACTTCATTCAAAATTACTTCTGCACCCAACATAATGTTCTGTATTCTGAGTAGACAATTGATTTGCTTCACTGGATGCTACTGAAATGAGCTAAGGAGCTTGGTTATCGCATGGCACATTCACAAGGTTGTTTAACTCTTAGCATTCTTACCAGTTAGCGTATTATGCATCTTTGACCGTGTTACTGGCCGAATTAGGATGCGATGTTCTCATGAAACTTGTGTATATAGATATTAGGTTTAATTAGACACTAATTTCAACCAATTCGGACACCTACAACTCATTATATGGTCACCAAACGCTACAAAGGTATGACTGTCAAGAACAACATCTTGTCACCAACTTACGGATGCAGCCTAAGGAAGATAGAGATCGATTTCGCTATTGACCTTTTGATGAGAGTTGCAGATAATTCTCTGAGCCTTCCAACAATACCAAGATCGATGCATCTGAACACCTAAAGCTCTAGAAATTGTCAGCAGACGCTTGCATGTTCTAATGTCATGAACAGTATCACATCTCAAGTTTGAACAAGGAATTTCACTCACATAGAGATTGATTCAGATCTCGACTTCTTCAGGAAACATGCAGGTATTTCTCTTATCTTTCTAACCAAACCAAGATCACTACATTTGGATGAGCGTGCCTCAAAATACGATGTTTCGGACGCTTGATTGTCTGCAGTAGGCGCTTGACTTCAATCTTCAGGGTTTTTGCTTTTGCAGATTTTGTACTTTTGTCTTTGTCCGCACTTTTCTTCTCTTGCTTCTGTTAGGATTGCTGAAGCTTTTGTCTCCTTTTGTTACAGTACTTGATGCTTCAGAGCTTTATTGAAAAGGGTGCCTCATTTACTGGTCAAGCTTGGACTTTAAATATCTTGATACTTCATTCAAAATTACTTCTGCACCCAACATAATGTTCTGTATTCTGAGTAGACAGTTGATTTGCTTCACTGGATGCTACTGAAATGAGCTAAGGAGCTTGGTTATCGCATGGCAAATTCACAAGGTTGTTTAACTCTTAGCATTCTTACCAGTTAGCGTATTATGCATCTTTGACCCTGTTACTGGCCGAATTCGGATTCGATGTTCTCATGAAACTTGTGTATATAGATATTAGGTTTAATTAGACAATAATTTCAACCAATTCGGACACTTAGAACTCAATATATGGTCACCAAACGCTACAAAGGTATGACTGTCAGGAACAACATCTTGTCACCAACTTACGAATGCAACCTAAGGAAGATAGAGATCGATTTCGCTATTGACCTTTTGATGAGAGTTGCAGATAATTCTCTGAGCCTTCCAACAATACCAAGATCGATGCATCTGAACACCTAAAGCTCTAGAAAATGTCAGCAGACGCTTGCATGTTCTAATGTCATGAACAGTATCATATCTCAAGTTTGAACAAGGAATTTCACTCACATAGAGATTGATTCAGATCTCGACTTCTTCAGGAAACATGTAGGTATTTCTCTTATCTTTGTAACCAAACCAAGATCACTACATTTGGATGAGCGTGGCTCAAAATACGATGTTTCGGACGCTTGATTGTCTGCAGCAGGCGCTTGACTTCAATCTTCAGGGTTTTTGCTTTTGCAGATTTTGTACTTTTGTCTTTGTCCGCACTTTTCTTCTCTTGCTTCTGTTAGGATTGCTGAAACTTTTGTCTCCTTTTGTTACAGTACTTGATGGTTTAGAGCTTTATTGAAACGGGTGCCTCATTTACTGGTCAAGCTTGGACTTTAAATATCTTGATACTTAATTCAAAATTACTTCTCCACCCAACATAATGTTCTGTATTCTGAGTAGACAGCTTATTTGCTTCACTGGACGCTACTGAAATGAGCTAAGGGGCTTGGTTATCGCATGGCACATTCACACGGTTGTTTAACTCTTAGCATTCGTACCAGTTAGTGTATTATGCATCTTTGACCCTGTTACTGGCCGAATTAGGATTCGATGTTCTCATGAAACTTGTGTATATAGATATTAGGTTTAATTAGACACAAATTGCAACCAATTCGGACACCTACAACTCAATATATGGTCACCAAACGCTACAAAGGTATGACTGTCAGGAACAACATCTTGTCACCAACTTACGGATGCAACCTAAGCAAGATAGAGATCGATTTTGCTATTGACCTTTTGATGAGAGTTGCAGATAATTCTCTGAGCCTTCAAACAATACCAAGATCGATGCATCTGAACACCAAAAGCTCTAGAAATTGTCAGCAGACGCTTGCATGGTCTAATGTCATCAACAGTATCACATCTCAAGTTTGAACAAGGAATTTCACTCACATAGAGATTGATTCAGATCTCGACTTCTTCAGGAAACATTCAGGTATTTCTCTTATCTTTCTAACCAAACCAAGATCACTACATTTGGATGAGCGTGCCTCAAAATACGATGTTTCGGACGCTTGATTGTCTGCAGCAGGCGCTTGACTTCAATCTTCAGGGTTTTTGCTTTTGCAGATTTTGTACTTTTGTCTTTGTCCGCACTTTTCTTCTCTTGCTTCTGTTAGGATTGCTGAAGCTTTTGTCTCCTTTTGTTACAGTACTTGATGCTTCAGAGCTTTATTGAAAAGGGTGCCTCATTTACTGGTCAAGCTTGGACTTTAAATATCTTGATACTTCATTCAAAATTACTTCTGCACCCAACATAATGTTCTGTATTCTGAGTAGACAGTTGATTTGCTTCACTGGATGCTACTGAAATGAGCTAAGGAGCTTGGTTATCGCATGGCACATTCACAAGGTTGTTTAACTCTTAGCATTCTTACCAGTTAGCGTATTATGCATCTTTGACCGTGTTACTGGTCGAATTAGGATGCGATGTTCTCATGAAACTTGTGTATATAGATATTAGGTTTAATTAGACACTAATTTCAACCAATTCGGACACCTACAACTCATTATATGGTCACCAAACGCTACAAAGGTATGACTGTCAGGAACAACATCTTGTCACCAACTTACGGATGTAGCCTAAGGAAGATAGAGATCGATTTCGCTATTGACCTTTTGATGAGAGTTGCAGATAATTCTCTGAGCCTTCCAACAATACCAAGATCGATGCATCTGAACACCTAAAGCTCTAGAAATTGTCAGCAGACGCTTGCATGTTCTAATGTCATGAACAGTATCACATCTCAAGTTTGAACAAGGAATTTCACTCACATAGAGATTGATTCAGATCTCGACTTCTTCAGGAAACATGCAGGTATTTCTCTTATCTTTCTAACCAAACCAAGATCACTACATTTGGATGAGCGTGCCTCAAAATACGATGTTTCGGACGCTTGATTGTCTGCAGTAGGCGCTTGACTTCAATCTTCAGGGTTTTTGCTTTTGCAGATTTTGTACTTTTGTCTTTGTCCGCACTTTTCTTCTCTTGCTTCTGTTAGGATTGCTGAAGCTTTTGTCTCCTTTTGTTACAGTACTTGATGCTTCAGAGCTTTATTGAAAAGGGTGCCTCATTTACTGGTCAAGCTTGGACTTTAAATATCTTGATACTTCATTCAAAATTACTTCTGCACCCAACATAATGTTCTGTATTCTGAGTAGACAGTTGATTTGCTTCACTGGATGCTACTGAAATGAGCTAAGGAGCTTGGTTATCGCATGGCAAATTCACAAGGTTGTTTAACTCTTAGCATTCTTACCAGTTAGCGTATTATGCATCTTTGACCCTGTTACTGGCCGAATTCGGATTCGATGTTCTCATGAAACTTGTGTATATAGATATTAGGTTTAATTAGACAATAATTTCAACCAATTCGGACACTTAGAACTCAATATATGGTCACCAAACGCTACAAAGGTATGACTGTCAGGAACAACATCTTGTCACCAACTTACGAATGCAACCTAAGGAAGATAGAGATCGATTTCGCTATTGACCTTTTGATGAGAGTTGCAGATAATTCTCTGAGCCTTCCAACAATACCAAGATCGATGCATCTGAACACCTAAAGCTCTAGAAAATGTCAGCAGACGCTTGCATGTTCTAATGTCATGAACAGTATCATATCTCAAGTTTGAACAAGGAATTTCACTCACATAGAGATTGATTCAGATCTCGACTTCTTCAGGAAACATGTAGGTATTTCTCTTATCTTTGTAACCAAACCAAGATCACTACATTTGGATGAGCGTGGCTCAAAATACGATGTTTCGGACGCTTGATTGTCTGCAGCAGGCGCTTGACTTCAATCTTCAGGGTTTTTGCTTTTGCAGATTTTGTACTTTTGTCTTTGTACGCACTTTTCTTCTCTTGCTTCTGTTAGGATTGCTGAAACTTTTGTCTCCTTTTGTTACAGTACTTGATGGTTTAGAGCTTTATTGAAAAGGGTGCCTCATTTACTGGTCAAGCTTGGACTTTAAATATCTTGATACTTAATTCAAAATTACTTCTCCACCCAACATAATGTTCTGTATTCTGAGTAGACAGCTTATTTGCTTCACTGGACGCTACTGAAATGAGCTAAGGGGCTTGGTTATCGCATGGCACATTCACACGGTTGTTTAACTCTTAGCATTCGTACCAGTTAGTGTATTATGCATCTTTGACCCTGTTACTGGCCGAATTAGGATTCGATGTTCTCATGAAACTTGTGTATATAGATATTAGGTTTAATTAGACACAAATTGCAACCAATTCGGACACCTACAACTCAATATATGGTCACCAAACGCTACAAAGGTATGACTGTCAGGAACAACATCTTGTCACCAACTTACGGATGCAACCTAAGCAAGATAGAGATCGATTTTGCTATTGACCTTTTGATGAGAGTTGCAGATAATTCTCTGAGCCTTCAAACAATACCAAGATCGATGCATCTGAACACCAAAAGCTCTAGAAATTGTCAGCAGACGCTTGCATGGTCTAATGTCATCAACAGTATCACATCTCAAGTTTGAACAAGGAATTTCACTCACATAGAGATTGATTCAGATCTCGACTTCTTCAGGAAACATTCAGGTATTTCTCTTATCTTTCTAACCAAACCAAGATCACTACATTTGGATGAGCGTGCCTCAAAATACGATGTTTCGGACGCTTGATTGTCTGCAGCAGGCGCTTGACTTCAATCTTCAGGGTTTTTGCTTTTGCAGATTTTGTACTTTTGTCTTTGTCCGCACTTTTCTTCTCTTGCTTCTGTTAGGATTGCTGAAGCTTTTGTCTCCTTTTGTTACAGTACTTGATGCTTCAGAGCTTTATTGAAAAGGGTGCCTCATTTACTGGTCAAGCTTGGACTTTAAATATCTTGATACTTCATTCAAAATTACTTCTGCACCCAACATAATGTTCTGTATTCTGAGTAGACAGTTGATTTGCTTCACTGGATGCTACTGAAATGAGCTAAGGTGCTTGGTTATCGCATGGCACATTCACAAGGTTGTTTAACTCTTAGCATTCTTACCAGTTAGCGTATTATGCATCTTTGACCGTGTTACTGGTCGAATTAGGATGCGATGTTCTCATGAAACTTGTGTATATAGATATTAGGTTTAATTAGACACTAATTTCAACCAATTCGGACACCTACAACTCATTATATGGTCACCAAACGCTACAAAGGTATGACTGTCAGGAACAACATCTTGTCACCAACTTACGGATGCAGCCTAAGGAAGATAGAGATCGATTTCGCTATTGACCTTTTGATGAGAGTTGCAGATAATTCTCTGAGCCTTCCAACAATACCAAGATCGATGCATCTGAACACCTAAAGCTCTAGAAATTGTCAGCAGACGCTTGCATGTTCTAATGTCATGAACAGTATCACATCTCAAGTTTGAACAAGGAATTTCACTCACATAGAGATTGATTCAGATCTCGACTTCTTCAGGAAACATGTAGGTATTTCTCTTATCTTTGTAACCAAACCAAGATCACTACATTTGGATGAGCGTGGCTCAAAATACGATGTTTCGGACGCTTGATTGTCTGCAGCAGGCGCTTGACTTCAATCTTCAGGGTTTTTGCTTTTGCAGATTTTGTACTTTTGTCTTTGTCCGCACTTTTCTTCTCTTGCTTCTGTTAGGATTGCTGAAACTTTTGTCTCCTTTTGTTACAGTACTTGATGGTTTAGAGCTTTATTGAAAAGGGTGCCTCATTTACTGGTCAAGCTTGGACTTTAAATATCTTGATACTTAATTCAAAATTACTTCTCCACCCAACATAATGTTCTGTATTCTGAGTAGACAGCTTATTTGCTTCACTGGACGCTACTGAAATGAGCTAAGGGGCTTGGTTATCGCATGGCACATTCACACGGTTGTTTAACTTTTAGCATTCGTACCAGTTAGTGTATTATGCATCTTTGACCCTGTTACTGGCCGAATTAGGATTCGATGTTCTCATGAAACTTGTGTATATAGATATTAGGTTTAATTAGACACAAATTGCAACCAATTCGGACACCTACAACTCAATATATGGTCACCAAACGCTACAAAGGTATGACTGTCAGGAACAACATCTTGTCACCAACTTACGGATGCAACCTAAGGAAGATAGAGATCGATTTTGCTATTGACCTTTTGATGAGAGTACAAAAGCTTCAGTAATCCTAACAGAAGCAAGAGAAGAAAAGTGCGGACAAAGACGAAAGTACAAAATCTACAAAAGCAAAAACCCTGAAGATTGAAGTCAAGCGCCTGCTGTAGACAATCAAGCGTCCGAAACATCGTATTTTGAGGCACGCTCATCCAAATGTAGTGATCTTGGTTTGGTTAGAAAGATAAGAGAAATACCTGCATGTTTCCTGAAGAAGTCTAGATCTGAATCAATCTCTATGTGAGTGAAATTCCTTGTTCAAACTTGAGATGTGATACTGTTCATGACATTAGACCATGCAAGCGTCTGCTGACAATTTCTAGAGCTTTAGGTGTTCAGATGCATCGATCTTGGTATTGTTTGAAGCCTCAGAGAATTATCTGCAACTCTCATCAAAAGGTCAATAGCAAAATCGATCTCTATCTTCCTTAGGTTGCATCCGTAAGTTAGTGACAAGATGTTGTTCCTGACAATCATACCTTTGTAGCGTTTGGTGACCATATATTGAGTTGTAGGTGTCCGAATTTGTTGCAATTTGTGTCTAATTAAACCTAATATCTATATACACAAGTTTCATGAGAACATCGAATCCTAATTCGGCCAGTAACAGGGTCAAAGATGCATAATACGCTAACTGGTAAGAATGCTAAGAGTTAAACAACCTTGTGAATGTGCCATGCGATAACCAAGCTCCTTAGCTCATTTCAGTAGCGTCCAGTGAAGCAAATAAGCTGTCTACTCAGAATACAGAACATTATGTTGGGTGGTGAAGTAATTTTGAATGAAGTATCAAGATATTTAAAGTCCAAGCTTGACCAGTAAATGAGGCACCCTTTTCAATAAAGCTCTGAAGCATCAAGTACTGTAACAAAAGAAGACAAAAGCTTCAGCAATCCTAACAGAAGCAAGAGAAGAAAAGTGCGGACAAAGACAAAAGTACAAAATCTGCAAAAGCAAAAACCCTGAAGATTGAAGTCAAGCGCCTGCTGCAGACAATCAAGCGTCCGAAACATCTTATTTTGAGGCACGCTCATCCAAATGTAGTGATGTTGGTTTGGTTAGAAAGATAAGAGAAATACCTACATGTTTCCTGAAGAAGTCGAGATCTTAATCAATCTCTATGTGAGTGAAATTACTTATTCAAACTTGAGATGTGATACTGTTCGTGACATTAAGAACATGCAAGCGTCTGCTGACAATTTCTAGAGCTTTAGGTGTTCAGATGCATCGATCTTGGTATTGTTGGAAGGCTCATAGAATTATCTGCAACTCTCATGAAAAGGTTAAGAGCGAAATCGATCTCTATCTTCCTTAAGTTGCATCCGTAAGTTGGTGACAAGATGTTGTTCCTGACAGTCATACCTTTGTAGCGTTTAGCGACCATATATTGAGTTGTAGGTTTCCGAATTGGTTGAAATTAGTGTCTAATTAAACCTAATAGCTATATACACAAGTTTCATGAGAACATCGAATCCTAATTCGGCCAGTAATAGGGTCAAAGTTGCATAATACACTAACTGGTAAGAATGCTAAGAGTTAAACAACCTTGTGAATGTGCCATGCGATAACCAAGCTCCTTAGCTCATTTCAGTAACGTCTAGTGAAGCAAATCAGCTGTCTACTCAGAATACAGAACATTATGTTGGGTGGAGAAGTAATTTTGAATTAAGTATCAAGATATTTAAAGTCCAAGCTTGACCAGTAAATGAGGCACTCTTTTCAATAAAGCTCTGAAGCATCAAGTACTGTAACAAAAGACGACAAAAGCTTCAGCAATCCTAACAGAAGCAAGAGAAGAAAAGTGCGGACAAAGACAAAAGTACAAAATCTGCAAAAGCAAAAACACTGAAGATTGAAGTCAAGCGCCTGCTGCAGACAATCAAGCGGCCGAAACATCGTATTATGAGGCATGCTCATCCAAATGTAGTGATCTTGGTTTGGTTAGAAAGATAAGAGAAATACCTACCTGTTTCCTGAAGAAGTCGAGATTTGAATCAATCTCTATGTGAGTGAAATTCCTTGTTCAAACTTGAGATGTGATACTGTTCATGACATTAGAACATGCAAGCGTCTGCTGACAATTTCTAGAGCTTTAGGTGTTCAGATGCATCAATCTTGGTATTGTTGGAAGGCTCAGAGAATTATCTGCAACTCTCATCAAAAGGTCAATAGCGAAATCGATCTCTATCTTCCTTAGGTTGCATCCGTAAGTTGGAGACAAGATGTTGTTCCTGACAGTCATACCTTTGTAGCGTTTGGTGACCATATATTGAGTTGTAGGTGTCCGAATTGGTTGAAATTAGTGTCTAATTAAACCTAATATCTATATACACAAGTTTCATGAGAACATCGAATCCTAATTCGGCCAGTAACACGGTCAAAGATGCATAATACGCTAACTGGTAAGAATGCTAAGAGTTAAACAACCTTGTGAATGTGCCATGCGATAACCAAGCTCCTTAGCTCATTTCAGTAGCATCCAGTGAAGCAAATCAACTGTCTACTCAGAATACAGAACATTATGTTGGATGCAGAAGTAATTTTGAAAGAAGTATCAAGATATTTAAAGTCCAAGCTTGACCAGTAAATGAGGCACCCTTTTCAATAAAGCTCTGAAGCATCAAGTACTGTAACAAAAGGAGACAAAAGCTTCAGCAATCCTAACAGAAGCAAGAGAAGAAAAGGGCGGACAAAGACAAAAGTACAAAATCTGCAAAAGCAAAAACCCTGAAGATTGAAGTCAAGCGCCTGCTGTAGACAATCAAGCGTCCGAAACATCGTATTTTGAGGCACGCTCATGCAAATGTAGTGATCTTGGTTTTGTCAGAAAGATAAGAGAAATACCTGCATGTTTCCTGAAGAAGTCGAGATCTGAATCAATCTCTATGTGAGTGAAATTCCTTGTTCAAACTTGAGATGTGATACTGTTCATGACATTAGACCATGCAAGCGTCTGCTGACAATTTCTAGAGCTTTAGGTGTTCAGATGCATCGATCTTGGTATTGTTTGAAGGCTCAGAGAATTATCTGCAACTCTCATCAAAAGGTCAATACCAAAATTGATCTCTATCTTCCTTAGGTTGCATCCGTAAGTTGGTGACAAGATGTTGTTCCTGACAGTCATACCTTTGTAGCGTTTGGTGACTATATATTGAGTTGTAGGTATCCGAATTGGTTGAAATTAGTGTCTAATTAAACCTAATATCTATATACACAAGTTTCATGAGAACATCGAATCCTAATTCGGCCAGTAACACGGTCAAAGATGCATAATATGCTAACTGGTAAGAATGCTAAGAGTTAAACAACCTTGTGAATGTGCCATGCGATAACCAAGCTCCTTAGCTCATTTCAGTAGCATCCAGTGAAGCAAATCAACTGTCTACTCAGAATACAGAACATTATGTTTGGTGCAGAAGTAATTTTGAGTGAAGTATCAAGATATTTAAAGTCCAAGCTTGACCAGTAAATGAGGCACCCTTTTCAATAAAGCTCTGAAGCATCAAGTACTGTAACAAAAGGAGACAAAAGCTTCAGCAATCCTAACAGAAGCAAGAGAAGAAAAGTGCGGACAAAGACAAAAGTACAAAATCTGCAAAAGTAAAAACACTGAAGATTGAAGTCAAGCGCCTGTTGTAGACAGTCAAGCGTCCGAAACATCGTATTTTGAGGCACGCTCGTCCAAATGTAGTGATATTGGTTTGGTTAGAAAGATAAGAGAAATACCTACCTGTTTCCTGAAGAAGTCGAGATCTGAATCAATCTCTATGTGAGTGAAATTCCTTGTTCAAACTTGAGATGTGATACTGTTCTTGACATTAGAACATGCAAGCGTCTGCTGACAATTTCTAGAGCTTTAGGCGTTCAGATGCATCGATCTTGGTATTGTTTGAAGGCTCAGAGAATTATCTACAACTCTCATCAAAAGGTCAATAGCAAAATCGATCTCTATCTTCCTTAGGTTGCATCCGTAAGTTGGTGACAAGATGTTGTTCCTGACAGTCAATTAGAGATTGATTCAGATCTAGACTTCTTCAGGAAACATGCAGGTATTTCTCTTATCTTTCTAACCAAACCAAGATCACTACATTTGGATGAGCGTGCCTCAAAATACGATATTTCGGACGCTTGATTGTCTGCAGCAGGCGCTTGACTTCAATCTTCAGGGTTTTTGCTTTTGTAGATTTTGTACTTTTGTCTTTGTCCGCACTTTTCTTCTCTTGCTTCTGTTAGGATTGCTGAAGCTTTTGTCTCCTTTTGTTACAGTACTTGATGCTTCACAGCTTTATTGAAAAGGGTGCCTCATTTACTGGTCAAGCTTGGACTTTAAATATCTTGATACTTCATTCAAAATTACTTCTGCACCCAACATAATGTTCTGTATTCTGAGTAGACAGTTGATTTGCTTCACTGGATGCTACTGAAATAAGCTAAGGAGCTTGGTTATCGCATGGCACATTCACAAGGTTGTTTAACTCTTAGCATTCTTACCAGTTAGCGTATTATGCATCTTTGACCCTGTTACTGGCCGAATTCGGATTCGATGTTCTCATGAAACTTGTGTATATAGATATTACGTTTAATTAGAAAATAATTTCAACCAATTCGGACACTTAGAACTCAATATATGGTCACCAAACGCTACAAAGGTATGACTGTCAGGAACAACATCTTGTCACCAACTTACGGATGCAACTTAAGGAAGATAGAGATCGATTTCGCTCTTAACCTTTTCATGAGAGTTGCAGATAATTCTATGAGCCTTCCAACAATACCAAGATCGATGCATCTGAACACCTAAAGCTCTAGAAATTGTCAGCAGACGCTTGCATGTTCTTAATGTCACGAACAGTATCACATCTCAAGTTTGAATAAGGAATTTCACTCACATAGAGATTGATTAAGATCTCAACATCTTCAGGAAACATGTAGGTATTTCTCTTATCTTTCTAACCAAACCAACATCACTACATTTGGATGAGCGTGCCTCAAAATACGATGTTTCGGACGCTTGATTGTCTGCAGCAGGCGCTTGACTTCAATCTTCAGGGTTTTTGCTTTTGCAGATTTTGTACTTTTGTCTTTGTCCGCACTTTTCTTCTCTTGCTTCTGTTAGGATTGCTGAAGCTTTTGTCTTCTTTTGTTACAGTACTTGATGCTTCAGAGCTTTATTGAAAAGGGTGCCTCATTTACTGGTCAAGCTTGGACTTTAAATATCTTGATACTTCATTCAAAATTACTTCACCACCCAACATAATGTTCTGTATTCTGAGTAGACAGCTTATTTGCTTCACTGGACGCTACTGAAATGAGCTAAGGAGCTTGGTTATCGCATGGCACATTCACAAGGTTGTTTAACTCTTAGCATTCTTACCAGTTAGCGTATTATGCATCTTTGACCCTGTTACTGGCCGAATTCGGATTCGATGTTCTCATGAAACTTGTGTATATATAGATATTAGGTTTAATTAGTCAATAATTTCAACCAATTCGGACACTTAGAACTCAATATATGGTCACCAAACGCTACAAAGGTATGACTGTCAGGAACAACATCTTGTCACCAACTTACGAATGCAACCTAAAGAAGATAGAGATCGATTTCGCTATTGACCTTTCGATGAGAGTTGCAGATAATTCTCTGAGCCTTCCAACAATACCAAGATCGATGCATCTGAACACCTAAAGCTCTAGAATTTGTCAGCAGACGCTTGCATGTTCTAATGTCATGAACAGTATCACATCTCAAGTTTGAACAAGGAATTTCACTCACATAGAGATTGATTCAGATCTCGACTTCTTCAGGAAACATGTAGGTATTTCTCTTATCTTTGTAACCAAACCAAGATCACTACATTTGGATGAGCGTGCCTCAAAATACGATGTTTCGGACGCTTGATTGTCTGCAGCAGGCGCTTGACTTCAATCTTCAGGGTTTTTGCTTTTGCAGATTTTGTACTTTTGTCTTTGTCCGCACTTTTCTTCTCTTGCTTCTGTTAGGATTGCTGAAGCTTTTGTCTCCTTTTGTTACAGTACTTGATGCTTCAGAGCTTTATTGAAAAGGGAGCCTCATTTACTGGTCAAGCTTGGACTTTAAATATCTTGATACTTCATTCAAAATTACTTCTGCACCCAACATAATGTTCTGTATTCTGAGTAGACAGTTGATTTGCTTCACTGGATGCTACTGAAATGAGCTAAGGAGCTTGGTTATCGCATGGCAAATTCACAAGGTTGTTTAACTCTTAGCATTCTTACCAATTAGCGTATTATGCATCTTTGACCCTGTTACTAGCCGAATTCGGATTCGATGTTCTCATGAAACTTGTGTATATAGATATTAGGTTTAATTAGACAATAATTTTACCAATTCGGACACTTAGAACTCAATATATGGTCACCAAACGCTACAAAGGTATGACTGTCAGGAACAACATCTTGTCACCAACTTAGGAATGCAACCTAAGGAAGATAGAGATCGATTTCGCTATTGACCTTTTGATGAGAGTTGCAGATAATTCTCTGAGCCTTCCAACAATACCAAGATCGATGCATCTGAACACCTAAAGCTCTAGAATTTGTCAGCAGACGCTTGCATGTTCTAATGTCATGAACAGTATCACATCTCAAGTTTGAACAAGGAATTTCACTCACATAGAGATTGATTCAGATCTCGACTTCTTCAGGAAACATGTAGGTATTTCTCTTATCTTTATAACCAAACCAAGATCACTACATTTAGATGAGGGTGCCTCAAAATACGATGTTTCGGACGCTAGATTGTCTGCAGCAGGCGCTTGACTTCAATCTTCAGTGTTTTTGCTTTTGCAGATTTTGTACTTTTGTCTTTGTCCGCACTTTTCTTCTCTTGCATCTGTTAGGATTGCTGAAGCTTTTGTCTCCTTTTGTTACAGTACTTGATGGTTCAGAGCTTTATTGAAAAGGGTGCCTCATTTACTGGTCAAGCTTGGACTTTAAATATCTTGATACTTAATTCAAAATTACTTCTCCACACAACATAATGTTCTGTATTCTGAGTAGACAGCTTATTTGCTTCACTGGACGCTACTGAAATGAGCTAAGGGGGTTGGTTATCGCATGGCACATTCACACGGTTGTTTAACTCTTAGCATTCTTACCAGTTAGCGTATTTTGCATCATTGACCCTGTTACTGGCCGAATTAGGATTCGATGTTCTCATGAAACTTGTGTATATAGATATTAGGTTTAATTAGACACAAATTGCAACCAATTCGGACACCTACAACTCAATATATGGTCACCAAACACAACAAAGGTATGACTGTCAGGAACAACATCTTGTCACCAACTTACGGATGCAACCTAAGGAAGATAGAGATCGATTTTGCTATTGACCTTTTGATGAGAGTTGTAGATAATTCTCTGAGCCTTCAAACAATACCAAGATCGATGCATCTGAACACCTAAAGCTCTAGAAATTATCAGCAGACGCTTGCATGTTCTAATGTCATGAACAGTATCACATCTCAAGTTTGAACAAGGAATTTCACTCACATAGAGATTGATTCAGATCTCGACTTCTTCAGGAAACAGGTAGGTATTTCTCTTATCTTTCTAACCAAACCAAGATCACTACATTTGGACGAGCGTACCTCAAAATACGATGTTTCGGACGCTTGACTGTCTACAACAGGCGCTTGACTTCAATCTTCAGTGTTTTTGCTTTTGCAGATTTTGTACTTTTGTCTTTGTCCGCACTTTCTTCTTTTGCTTCTGTTAGGATTGCTGAAGCTTTTGTCTCCTTTTGTTACAGTACTTGATGGTTCAGAGCTTTATTGAAAAGGGTGCCTCATTTACTGGTCAAGCTTGGACTTTAAATATCTTGATACTTCATTCAAAATTACTTCTGCACCCAACATAATGTTCTGTATTCTGAGTAGAGAGCTGATTTGCTTCACTAGACGTTACTGAAATGAGCTAAGGAGCTTGGTTATCGCATGGCACATTCACAAGGTTGTTTAACTCTTAGCATTCTTACCAGTTAGCGTATTATGCATCTTTGACCCTGTTACTGGCCGAATTAGGATTCGATGTTCTCATGAAACTTGTGTATATAGATATTAGGTTTAATTAGACACAAATTGCAACCAATTCGGACACCTACAACTCAATATATGGTCACCAAATGCTGCAAAGGTATGACTGTCAGGAACAACATCTTGTCACCAACTTACGGATGCAACTTAAGGAAGATAGAGATCGATTTCGCTCTTAACCTTTTCATGAGAGTTGCAGATAATTCTATGAGCCTTCCAACAATACCAAGATCGATGCATCTGAACACCTAAAGCTCTAGAAATTGTCAGCAGACGCTTGCATGGTCTAATGTCATGAACAGTATCACATCTCAAGTTTGAACAAGGAATTTCACTCACATAGAGATTGATTCAGATCTCGACTTCTTCAGGAAACATGTAGGTATTTCTCTTATCTTTCTAACCAAACCAAGATCACTACATTTGGATGAGCGTGCCTCAAAATACGATGTTTCGGACGCTTGATTGTCTGCAGCAGGCGCTTGACTTCAATCTTCAGTGTTTTTGCTTTTGCAGATTTTGTACTTTTGTCTTTGTCCGCACTTTTCTTCTCTTGCTTCTGTTAGGATTGCTGAAGCTTTTGTCTCCTTTTGTTACAGTACTTGATGCTTCAGAGCTTTATTGAAAAGGGTGCCTCATTTACTGGTCAAGCTTGGACTTTAAATATCTTGATACTTCATTCAAAATTACTTCTCCACCCAACATAATGTTCTGTATTCTGAGTAGACAGTTGATTTGCTTCACTGGATGCTACTGAAATGAGCTAAGGAGCTTGGTTATCGCATGGCACATTCACAAGGTTGTTTAACTCTTGGCATTCTTACCAGTTAGCGTATTATGCATCTTTGACCCTGTTACTGGCCGAATTAGGATTCGATGTTCTCATGAAACTTGTGTATATAGATATTAGGTTTAATTAGACAATAATTTCAACCAATTCGGACACTTACAACTCAATATATGGTCACCAAACGCTACAAAGGTATGACTGTCAGGAACAACATCTTGTCACCAACTTACGAATGCAACCAAAGGAAGATAGAGATCGATTTCGCTATTGACCTTTTGATGAGAGTTGCAGATATTTCTCTGAGCCTTCCAACAATACCAAGATCGATGCATCTGAACACCTAAAGCTCTAGAAATTGTCAGCAGACGCTTGCATGTTCTAATGTCATGAACAGTATCACATCTCAAGTTTGAACAAGGAATTTCACTCACATAGAGATTGATTCAGATCTCGACTTCTTCAGGAAACATGTAGGTATTTCTCTTATCTTTCTAACCAAACCAAGATCACTACATTTCGATGAGCGTGCCTCAAAATACGATGTTTCGGACGCTTGATTGTCTGCAGCAGGCGCTTGACTTCAATCTTCAGGGTTTTTGCTTTTGCAGATTTTGTACTTTTGTCTTTGTCCGCACTTTTCTTCTCTTGCTTCTGTTAGGATTGCTGAAGCTTTTGTCTCCTTTTGTTACAGTACTTGATGCTTCAGAGCTTTATTGAAAAGGGTGCCTCATTTACTGGTCAAGCTTGGACTTTAAATATCTTGATACTTCATTCAAAATTACTTCTGCACCCAACATAATGTTCTGTATTCTGAGTAGAGAGCTGATTTGCTTCACTAGACGTTACTGAAATGAGCTAAGGAGCTTGGTTATCGCATGGCACATTCACAAGGTTGTTTAACTCTTAGCATTCTTACCAGTTAGCGTATTATGCATCTTTGACCCTGTTACTGGCCGAATTCGGATTCGATGTTCTCATGAAACTTGTGTATATAGATATTAGGTTTAATTAGACAATAATTTCAACCAATTCGGACACTTAGAACTCAATATATGGTCACCAAACGCTACAAAGGTATGACTGTCAGGAACAACATCTTGTCACCAACTTACGAATGCAACCAAAGGAAGATAGAGATCGATTTCGCTATTGACCTTTTGATGAGAGTTGCAGATATTTCTCTGAGCCTTCCAACAATACCAAGATCGATGCATCTGAACACCTAAAGCTCTAGAAATTGTCAGCAGACGCTTGCATGTTCTAATGTCATGAACAGTATCACATCTCAAGTTTGAACAAGGAATTTCACTCACATAGAGATTGATTCAGATCTCGACTTCTTCAGGAAACATGCAGGTATTTCTCTTATCTTTCTAACCAAACCAAGATCACTACATTTGGATGAGCGTACCTCAAAATACGATGTTTCGGACGCTTGATTGTCTGCAGCAGGCGCTTGACTTCAATCTTCAGTGTTTTTGCTTTTGCAGATTTTGTACTTTTGTCTTTGTCCGCACTTTTCTTCTCTTGCTTCTGTTAGGATTGCTGAAGCTTTTGTCTCCTTTTGTTACAGTACTTGATGCTTCAGAGCTTTATTGAAAAGGGTGCCTCATTTACTGGTCAAGCTTGGACTTTAAATATCTTGATACTTAATTCAAAATTACTTCTCCACCCAAAATAATGTTCTGTATTCTGAGTAGACAGCTTATTTGCTTCACTGGACGCTACTGAAATGAGCTAAGGAGCTTGGTTATCGCATGGCACATTCACAAGGTTGTTTAACTCTTAGCATTCTTACCAGTTAGCGTATTATGCATCTTTGACCCTGTTACTGGCCGAATTAGGATTCGATGTTCTCATGAAACTTGTGTATATAGATATTAGGTTTAATTAGACACAAATTTCAACCAATTCGGACACCTACAACTCAATATATGGTCACCAAACGCTACAAAGGTATGACTGTCAGGAACAACATCTTGTCACCAACTTACGGATGCAACCTAAGGAAGATAGAGATCGATTTCGCTATTGACCTTTTGATGAGAGTTGCAGATAATTCTCTGAGCCTTCCAACAATACCAAGATCGATGCATCTGAACACCTAAAGCTCTAGAAATTGTCAGCAGACGCTTGCATGGTCTAATGTCATGAACAGTATCACATCTCAAGTTTGAACAAGGAATTTCACTCACATAGAGATTGATTCAGATCTCGACTTCTTCAGGAAACATGCAGGTATTTCTCTTATCTTTCTAACCAAACCAAGATCACTACATTTGGATGAGCGTGCCTCAAAATACGATGTTTCGGACGCTTGATTGTCTGCAGCAGGCGCTTGACTTCAATCTTCAGGGTTTTTGCTTTTGCAGATTTTGTACTTTTGTCTTTGTCCGCACTTTTCTTCTCTTGCTTCTGTTAGGATTGCTGAAGCTTTTGGCTCCTTTTGTTACAGTACTTGATGCTTCAGAGCTTTATTGAAAAGGGTGCCTCATTTACTGGTCAAGCTTGGACTTTAAATATCTTGATACTTCATTCAAAATTACTTCTGCACCCAACATAATGTTCTGTATTCTGAGTAGACAGTTGATTTGCTTCACTGGATGCTACTGAAATGAGCTAAGGAGCTTGGTTATCGCATGGCACATTCACAAGGTTGTTTAACTCTTAGCATTCTTACCAGTTAGCGTATTATGCATCTTTGACCCTGTTACTGGCCGAATTAGGATTCGATGTTCTCATGAAACTTGTGTATATAGATATTAGGTTTAATTAGACACTAATTTCAACCAATTCGGAAACCTACTACTCAATATATGGTCACCAAACGCTACAAAGGTATGACTGTCAGGAACAACATCTTGTCACCAACTTACGGATGCAACTTAAGGAAGATAGAGATCGATTTCGCTCTTGACCTTTTCATGAGAGTTGCAGATAATTCTCTGAGCCTTCCAACAATACGAAGATCGATGCATCTGGACACCTAAAGCTCTAGAAATTGTCAGCAGACGCTTGCATGTTCTTAATGTCACGAACAGTATCACATCTCAAGTTTGAACAAGCAATTTCACTCACATAGAGATTGATTCAGATCTCGACTTCTTCAGGAAACATGCAGGTATTTCTCTTATCTTTCTAACCAAACCAAGATCACTACATTTGGATGAGCGTGCCTCAAAATACGATGTTTCGGACGCTTGATTGTCTGCAGCAGGCGCTTGACTTCAATCTTCAGTGTTTTTGCTTTTGCAGATTTTGTACTTTTGTCTTTGTCCGCACTTTTCTTCTCTTGCTTCTGTTAGGATTGCTGAAGCTTTTGTCTCCTTTTGTTACAGTACTTGATGCTTCAGAGCTTTATTGAAAAGGGTGCCTCATTTACTGGTCAAGCTTGGACTTTAAATATCTTGATACTTCATTCAAAATTACTTCTCCACCCAACATAATGTTCTGTATTCTGAGTAGACAGTTGATTTGCTTCACTGGATGCTACTGAAATGAGCTAAGGATCTTGGTTATCTCATGGCACATTCACAAGGTTGTTTAACTCTTAGCATTCTTACCAGTTAGCGTATTATGCATCTTTGACCCTGTTACTGGCCGAATTAGGATTCGATGTTCTCATGAAACTTGTGTATATAGATATTAGGTTTAATTAGACACTAATTTCAACCAATTCGGAAACCTACAACTCAATATATGGTCACCAAACGCTACAAAGGTATGACTGTCAGGAACAACATCTTGTCACCAACTTACGGATGCAACTTAAGGAAGATAGAGATCGATTTCGCTCTTGACCTTTTCATGAGAGTTGCAGATAATTCTCTGAGCCTTCCAACAATACCAAGATCGATGCATCTGAACACCTAAAGCTCTAGAAATTGTCAGCAGACGCTTGCATGTTCTTAATGTCACGAACAGTATCACATCTCAAGTTTGAACAAGGAATTTCACTCACATAGAGATTGATTCAGATCTCGACTTCTTCAGGAAACATGTAGGTATTTCTCTTATCTTTCTAACCAAACCAAGATCACTACATTTGGATGAGCGTGCCTCAAAATACGATGTTTCGGACGCTTGATTGTCTGCAGCAGGCGCTTGACTTCAATCTTCAGTGTTTTTGCTTTTGCAGATTTTGTACTTTTGTCTTTGTCCGCACTTTTCTTCTCTTGCTTCTGTTAGGATTGCTGAAGCTTTTGGCTCCTTTTGTTACAGTACTTGATGCTTCAGAGCTTTATTGAAAAGGGTGCCTCATTTACTGGTCAAGCTTGGACTTTAAATATCTTGATACTTCATTCAAAATTACTTCTGCACCCAACATAATGTTCTGTATTCTGAGTAGACAGTTGATTTGCTTCACTGGATGCTACTGAAATGAGCTAAGGAGCTTGGTTATCGCATGGCACATTCACAAGGTTGTTTAACTCTTAGCATTCTTACCAGTTAGCGTATTATGCATCTTTGACCCTGTTACTGGCCGAATTAGGATTCAATGTTCTCATGAAACTTGTGTATATAGATATTAGGTTTAATTAGACACTAATTTCAACCAATTCGGAAACCTACTACTCAATATATGGTCACCAAACGCTACAAAGGTATGACTGTCAGGAACAACATCTTGTCACCAACTTACGGATGCAACTTAAGGAAGATAGAGATCGATTTCGCTCTTGACCTTTTCATGAGAGTTGCAGATAATTCTCTGAGCCTTCCAACAATACGAAGATCGATGCATCTGGACACCTAAAGCTCTAGAAATTGTCAGCAGACGCTTGCATGTTCTTAATGTCACGAACAGTATCACATCTCAAGTTTGAATAAGGAATTTCACTCACATAGAGATTGATTAAGATCTCAACATCTTCAGGAAACATGTAGGTATTTCTCTTATCTTTCTAACCAAACCAAGGTCACTAGATTTGGATGAGCGTGCCTCAAAATACGATGTTTCGGACGCTTGATTGTCTGCAGCAGGCGCTTGACTTCAATCTTCAGTGTTTTTGCTTTTGCAGATTTTGTACTTTTGTCTTTGTCCGCACTTTTCTTCTCTTGCTTCTGTTAGGATTGCTGAAGCTTTTGTCTCCTTTTGTTACAGTACTTGATGGTTCAGAGCTTTATTGAAAAGGGTGCCTCATTTACTGGTCAAGCTTGGACTTTAAATATCTTGATACTTAATTCAAAATTACTTCTCCACCCAACATAATGTTCTGTATTCTGAGTAGACAGCTTATTTGCTTCACTGGACGCTACTGAAATGAGCTAAGGAGCTTGGTTATCGCATGGCACATTCACAAGGTTGTTTAACTCTTAGCATTCTTACCAGTTAGCGTATTATGCATCTTTGACCCTGTTACTGGCCGAATTAGGATTCGATGTTCTCATGAAACTTGTGTATATAGATATTAGGTTTAATTAGACACAAATTTCAACCAATTCGGACACCTACAACTCAATATATGGTCACCAAACGCTACAAAGGTATGACTGTCAGGAACAACATCTTGTCACCAACTTACGGATGCAACTTAAGGAAGATAGAGATCGATTTCGCTCTTAACCTTTTCATGAGAGTTGCAGATAATTCTATGAGCCTTCCAACAATACCAAGATCGATGCATCTGAACACCTAAAGCTCTAGAAATTGTCAGCAGACGCTTGCATGTTCTAATGTCATGAACAGTATCACATCTCAAGTTTGAACAAGGAATTTCACTCACATAGAGATTGATTCAGATCTCGACTTCTTCAGGAAACATGTAGGTATTTCTCTTATCTTTCTAACCAAACCAAGATCACTACATTTGGATGAGCGTGCCTCAAAATACGATGTTTCGGACGCTTGATTGTCTGCAGCAGGCGCTTGACTTCAATCTTCAGGGTTTTTGCTTTTGCAGATTTTGTACTTTTGTCTTTGTCCGCACTTTTCTTCTCTTGCTTCTGTTAGGATTGCTGAAGCTTTTGTCTCCTTTTGTTACAGTACTTGATGCTTCAGAGCTTTATTGAAAAGGGTGCCTCATTTACTGGTCAAGCTTGGACTTTAAATATCTTGATACTTCATTCAAAATTACTTCTCCACCCAACATAATGTTCTGTATTCTGAGTAGACAGTTGATTTGCTTCACTGGATGCTACTGAAATGAGCTAAGGAGCTTGGTTATCGCATGGCACATTCACAAGGTTGTTTAACTCTTAGCATTCTTACCAGTTAGCGTATTATGCATCTTTGACCCTGTTACTGGCCGAATTCGGATTCGATGTTCTCATGAAACTTGTGTATATAGATATTAGGTTTAATTAGACAATAATTTCAACCAATTCGGACACCTACAACTCAATATATGGTCACCAAACGCTACAAAGGTATGACTGTCAGGAACAACATCTTGTCACCAACTTACGGATGCAACTTAAGGAAGATAGAGATCGATTTCGCTATTGACCTTTTGATGAGAGTTGCAGATATTTCTCTGAGCCTTCCAACAATACCAAGATCGATGCATCTGAACACCTAAAGCTCTAGAAATTGTCAGCAGACGCTTGCATGTTCTAATGTCATGAACAGTATCACATCTCAAGTTTGAACAAGGAATTTCACTCACATAGAGATTGATTCAGATCTCGACTTCTTCAGGAAACATGTAGGTATTTCTCTTATCTTTCTAACCAAACCAAGATCACTACATTTGGATGAGCGTGCCTCAAAATACGATGTTTCGGACGCTTGATTGTCTGCAGCAGGCGCTTGACTTCAATCTTCAGGGTTTTTGCTTTTGCAGATTTTGTACTTTTGTCTTTGTCCGCACTTTTCTTCTCTTGCTTCTGTTAGGATTGCTGAAGCTTTTGTCTCCTTTTGTTACAGTACTTGATGCTTCAGAGCTTTATTGAAAAGGGTGCCTCATTTACTGGTCAAGCTTGGACTTTAAATATCTTGATACTTCATTCAAAATTACTTCTGCACCCAACATAGTGTTCTGTATTCTGAGTAGACAGTTGATTTGCTTCACTGGATGCTACTGAAATGAGCTAAGGAGCTTGGTTATCGCATGGCACATTCACAAGGTTGTTTAACTCTTAGCATTCTTACCAGTTAGCGTATTATGCATCTTCGACCCTGTTACTGGCCGAATTCGGATTCGATGTTCTCACGAAACTTGTGTATATAGATATAAGGTTTAATTAGACAATAATTTCAACCAATTCGGACACATAGAACTCAATATATGGTCACCAAACGCTACAAAGGTATGACTGTCAGGAACAACATCTTGTCACCAACTTACGAATGCAACCTAAGGAAGATAGAGATCGATTTCGCTATTGACCTTTTGATGAGAGTTGCAGATAATTCTCTGAGCCTTCCAACAATACCAAGATCGATGCATCTGAACACCTAAAGCTCTAGAAATTGTCAGCAGACGCTTGCATGTTCTAATGTCATGAACAGTATCACATCTCAAGTTTGAACAAGGAATTTCACTCACATAGAGATTGATTCAGATCTCGACTTCTTCAGGAAACATGTAGGTATTTCTCTTATCTTTCTAACCAAACCAAGATCACTACATTTGGATGAGCGTGCCTCAAAATACGATGTTTCGGACGCTTGATTGTCTGCAGCAGGCGCTTGACTTCAATCTTCAGGGTTTTTGCTTTTGCAGATTTTGTACTTTTGTCTTTGTCCGCACTTTTCTTCTCTTGCTTCTGTTAGGATTGCTGAAGCTTTTGTCTCCTTTTGTTACAGTACTTGATGGTTCAGAGCTTTATTGAAAAGGGTGCCTCATTTACTGGTCAAGCTTGGACTTTAAATATCTTGATACTTAATTCAAAATTACTTCTCCACCCAAAATATTGTTCTGTATTCTGAGTAGACAGCTTATTTGCTTCACTGGACGCTACTGAAATGAGCTAAGGAGCTTGGTTATCGCATGGCACATTCACACGGTTGTTTAACTCTTAGCATTCTTACCCGTTAGCGTATTATGCATCTTTGACCCTGTTACTGGCCGAATTTGGATTCGATGTTCTCATGAAACTTGTGTATATAGATATTAGGTTTAATTAGACACAAATTGCAACCAATTCGGACACCTACAACTCAATATATGGTCACCAAACGCTACAAAGGTATGACTGTCAGGAACAACATCTTGTCACCAACTTACGAATGCAACCTAAGGAAGATAGAGATCGATTTCGCTATTGACCTTTTGATGAGAGTTGCAGATAATTCTCTGAGCCTTCCAACAATACCAAGATCGATGCATCTGAACACCTAAAGCTCTAGAAATTGTCAGCAGACGCTTGCATGGTCTAATGTCATGAACAGTATCACATCTCAAGTTTGAACAAGGAATTTCACTCACATAGAGATTGATTCAGATCTCGACTTCTTCAGGAAACATGCAGGTATTTCTCTTATCTTTCTAACTAAACCAAGATCACTACATTTGGATGAGCGTGCCTCAAAATACGATGTTTCGGACGCTTGATTGTCTGCAGCAGGCGCTTGACTTCAATCTTCAGGGTTTTTGCTTTTGCAGATTTTGTACTTTTGTCTTTGTCCGCACTTTTCTTCTCTTGCTTCTGTTAGGATTGCTGAAGCTTTTGTCTCCTTTTGTTACAGTACTTGATGCTTCAGAGCTTTATTGAAAAGGGTGCCTCATTTACTGGTCAAGCTTGGACTTTAAATATCTTGATACTTCATTCAAAATTACTTCTGCACCCAAGATAATGTTCTGTATTCTGAGTAGACAGTTGATTTGCTTCACTGGATGCTACTGAAATGAGCTAAGGAGCTTGGTTATCGCATGGCACATTCACAAGGTTGTTTAACTCTTAGCATTCTTACCAGTTAGCGTATTATGCATCTTTGACCCTGTTACTGGCCGAATTCGGATTCGATGTTCTCATGAAACTTGTGTATATAGATATTAGGTTTAATTAGACAATAATTTCAACCAATTCGGACACTTAGAACTCAATATATGGTCACCAAACGCTACAAAGGTATGACTGTCAGGAACAACATATTGCCACCAGCTTACGATTGCAACCTAAGGAAGATAGAGATCGATTTCGCTATTGACCTTTTGATGAGAGTTGCAGATAATTCTCTGAGCCTTCCAACAATACCAAGATCGATGCATCTGAACACCTAAAGCTCTAGAAATTGTCAGCAGACGCTTGCATGTTCTAATGTCATGAACAGTATCACATCTCAAGTTTGAACAAGGAATTTCACTCACATAGAGATTGATTCAGATCTCGACTTCTTCAGGAAACATCTAGGTATTTCTCTTATCTTTGTAACCAAACCAGGATCACTACATTTGGATGAGCGTGACTCAAAATACGATGTTTCGGACGCTTGATTGTCTGCAGCAGGCGCTTGACTTCAATCTTCAGTGTTTTTGCTTTTGCAGATTTTGTACTTTTGTCTTTGTCCGCACTTTTCTTCTCTTGCTTCTGTTAGGATTGCTGAAGCTTTTGTCTCCTTTTGTTACAGTACTTGATGGTTCAGAGCTTTATTGAAAAGGGTGCCTCATTTACGGGTCAAGCTTGGACTTTAAATATCTTGATACTTCATTCAAAATTACTTCTCCACCCAACATAATGTTCTGTATTCTGAGTAGACAGTTGATTTGCTTCACTGGATGCTACTGAAATGAGCTAAGGAGCTTGGTTATCGCATGGCACATTCACAAGGTTGTTTAACTCTTAGCATTCTTACCAGTCGGCGTATTATGCATCTTTGACCCTGTTACTGGCCGAATTAGGATTCGATGTTCTCATGAAACTTGTGTATATAGATATTAGGTTTAATTAGACACTAATTTCAACCAATTCAGAAACCTACAACTCAATATATGGTCACCAAACGCTACAAAGGTATGACTGTCAGGAACAACATCTTGTCACCCACTTACGGATGCAACTTAAGGAAGATAGAGATCGATTTCGCTCTTGACCTTTTCATGAGAGTTGCAGATAATTATCTAAGCCTTCCAATAATACCAAGATTGATGCATCTGAACACCTAAAGGTCTAGAAATTGTCAGCAGACGCTTGCATGTTCTTAATGTCACGAACAGTATCACATCTCAAGTTTGAACAAGGAATTTCACTCACATAGAGATTGATTCAGATCTCGACTTCTTCAGGAAACATGTAGGTATCTCTCTTATCTTTCTAACCAAACCAAGATCACTACATTTGGATGAGCGTACCTCAAAATACGAAGTTTCGGACGCTTGATTGTCTGTAGCAGGCGCTTGACTTCAATCTTCAGTGTTTTTGCTTTTGCAGATTTTGTACTTTTGTCTTTGTCCGCACTTTTCCTCCCTTGCTTCTGTTAGGATTGCTGAAGCTTTTGTCTCCTTTTGTTACAGTACTTGATGGGTCAGAGCTTTATTGAAAAGGGTGCCTCATTTACTGGTCAAGCTTGGACTTTAAATATCTTGATACTTCATTCAAAATTACTTCTCCACCCAACATAATGTTCTGTATTCTGAGTAGACAGTTGATTTGCTTCACTGGATGCTACTGAAATGAGCTAAGGAGCTTGGTTATCGCATGGCACATTCACAAGATTGTTTAACTCTTAGCATTCTTACCAGTCAGCGTATTATGCATCTTTGACCCTGTTACTGGCCGAATTAGGATTCGATGTTCTCATGAAACTTGTGTATATAGATATTAGGTTTAATTAGACACTAATTTGAACCAATTCGGAAACCTACAACTCAATATATGGTCACCAAACGCTACAAAGGTATGACTGTCAGGAACAACATCTTGTCACCAACTTATGGATGCAACTTAAGGAAGATAGAGATCGATTTCGCTCTTGACCTTTTCATGAGAGTTGCAGATAATTCTCTGAGCCTTCCAACAATACCAAGATCGATGCATCTGAACACCTAAAGCTCTAGAAATTGTCAGCAGACGCTTGCATGTTCTAATGTCATGAACAGTATCACATCTCAAGTTTGAACAAGGAATTTCACTCACATAGAGATTGATTCAGATCTCGACTTCTTCAGGAAACATGTAGGTATTTCTCTTATCTTTCAAACCAAACCAAGATCACTACATTTGGATGAGTGTGCCTCAAAATACGATGTTTCGGACGCTTGATTGTCTGCAGCAGGCGCTTGACTTCAATCTTCAGTGTTTTTGCTTTTGCAGATTTTGTACTTTTGTCTTTGTCCGCACTTTTCTTCTCTTGCTTCTGTTAGGATTACTGAAGCTTTTGTCTCCTTTTGTTACAGTACTTGATGCTTCAGAGCTTTATTGAAAAGGGTGCCTCATTTACTGGTCAAGCTTGGACTTTAAATATCTTGATACTTCATTCAAAATTACTTCTCCACCCAACATAATGTTCTATATTCTGAGTAGACAGTTGATTTCCTTCACTGGATGCTACTGAAATGAGCTAAGGAGCTTGGTTATCGCATGGCACATTCACAAGGTTGTTTAACACTTAGCATTCTTACCAGTCAGCGTATCATGCATCTTTGACCCCGCCGAATTAGGATTCGATGTTCTATTGAAACTTGTGTATATAGATATTAGGTTTCATTAGACACTAATTTCAACCAATTCGGAAACCTACAACTCAATATATGGTCACCAAAAGCTACAAAGGTATGACTGTCAGGAACAACATCTTGTCACCAACTTACGGATGCAACTTAAGGAAGATAGAGATCGATTTCGCTCTTGACCTTTTCACGAGAGTTGCAGATAATTCTCTGAGCCTTCCAACAATACCAAGATCGATGCATCTGAACACCTAAAGCTCTAGAAATTGTCAGCAGACGCTTGCATGTTCTTAATGTCACGAACAGTATCACATCTCAAGTTTGAACAAGGAATTTCACTCACATAGAGATTGATTCAGATCTCAACTTCTTCAGGAAACATGTAGGTATTTCTCTTATCTTTCTAACCAAACCAAGATCACTACATTTGGACGAGTGTACCTCAAAATACGATGTTTCGGACGCTTGATTGTCTGCAGCAGGCGCTTGACTTCAATCTTCAGTGTTTTTGCTTTTGCAGATTTTGTACTTTTGTCTTTGTCCGCACTTTTCCTCCCTTGCTTCTGTTAGGATTGCTGAAGCTTTTGTCTCTTTTTGTTACAGTACTTGATGCTTCAGAGCTTTATTGAAAAGGGTGCCTCATTTACTGGTCAAGCTTGGACTTTAAATATCTTGATACTTCATTCAAAATTACTTCTCCACCCAGCATAATGTTCTGTATTCTGAGTAGACAGTTGATTTGCTTCATTGGATGCTACTGAAATGAGCTAAGGAGCTTGGTTATCGCATGGCACATTCACAAGGTTGTTTAACTTGAACAAGATATCTTGATCTGTTGGGATGTCGTTCGTGATCACGTCCATATAGTTGTCAGTTGCATGAGTGTGAGAGACAGTGGTTAAGAGATTATTATCTGGGAGTTGTTTGGTTATCTCTGTTGCGCTGCTGAGTGTTGCTATCTATATAAATTATTTTATATAGCTGTTTTCCCATATATGATGAATTGTTGTTTCTTATCCCCTCTGTTTTCTATGTCGTATATTTTATTCTCGACTGTACGAGAAGATCCTGTTGAGGAACTGCCGGAGGAAATTGATGGCGCACCTATTGAGCCTGATGCTGGCAGGAGAGCCTTGGATCCCAATGCTGGTGGACCTTGAGCTGCTCTATGCAGAGGACGACCGTCTCTGGGAGACTAATTATTTTCAGCGAAGACTAGTGTATGCGAGCCCGACTACCGTATATGTTAGAGTCGTGGTTGGGTAGACAGTCTTAGTTTTGTTATGGCCAGTACATGGTTTTGAGTGAAATGTATTTTTGGCGCCAGGAGAGAAAGTCCAATGTATTTTATTTTACTGCTATGCTCTCAGTTTTTATTTGTGCGTACTCTAAAGTCTTTTATAATTGGTATCCGTTATTGTAGGATCTACTAATGGAGCCAGTACTATTATGTCAGTATAAATTATTATGGTATCAGTATATTAAATGTTTTAAATATTTTCGCTATTTATATCGCTACACTATGCTGTGATGCTAATAATACGAGTTCGGGTTACTAATGGGACCTTTGAGGAAGGGGTTGTCTCAAACAGCATATACATGCTTTAATTTAATTTTAGGAAAAATGAAAGATTGTGCTTTCTTGAGTAAGCGCTATCTTTTCCTAATGCTTAATTTTTAATAGCACTTCTTTGAGGAAGCATTCTCTTAGGTACCCCTAAGATAGTGCTTCCTCAAGGAAGCGTTATTAAAAATCTCCGTGTCTTTTTTAATAATGTATTTGCGCAGAAAGGTTATTAGAGGTGCGTCATATAATGTCTAATTTGGCCTAGTGTGTGGGATAAAAACACAATGGACAGTTATTTATAGGAGTGTTTGGTTGAATAGATCTGTGCGTTGGTTCAATAGATATTAAGGCAGAATTGATTATGAACAGTTTTCTATGCGTTGAAGGTTGAATATCGGATTTTCTGTGCAAAGGTTTATTGTACGCTCATGAACTATGTCAACTAATGTGTAAAGAGTTGGTCACCTAGATCGTTTTATTTTAATACGAGGGAAAGATAGTGTTTCCTTGAGCATGCGCTATTATAGTGACTCCTTTAATAGCGTTTGTATGGATAAATGTTATTAAATGTATACATATTTTAAAAGGGTTTATCCAAAAAAGCGTTGTAAAAGGTGGAACGCGTTTTTGAAAAAAAAATGTATGGGATAAACATAACATTTCCTTTGGGGTTATGTTGTTAAAGGTTTTTGTTTTAATAGCGTTTCCATAGAGAAGCGTTATTAGACACCTTCGCACATTCTATTAAAGGTCTATTCTTAAGTAGGGTGCCTTTTCACTACTGAACTGAGGTGAAGTGAGGGCACCGAGTTGGGTTGCTTGGATTATAGGAATTCTTGTGCGGATGTGTAACACCCCGATTTGTCGTGCTTTCTAGGGACGATAAACTCAATTAATGAGTTTATATTTTTATCTGTGTTTTAGAAAATGATTTTGGGAAAACTAAAATCATAGTCTTGTTTCATAAAATCGTAGGAGCCTTCGGTTAAGTTTTGGGCCGAAAACTCAAACAAAAGCCGATCTATGTTTTTCAGATGATAGTGTTTTCTACTATCACGACCTAATCTTGACTAACGGACGAAACCATTAGTCTTAGAATGTAATCCTCTATCTTTTTCCTAAAATGTGTCCTGATGCCCAAAATATATATAATATTTTATATTCGGGCCGATAATCGATCGAGGAGACGATACGAGCCAGCGTATTATGCATCTTTGACCCTGTTACTGGCCGAATTAGGATTCGATGTTCTCATGAAACTTGTGTATATAGATATTAGATTTAATTAGACATTAATTTCAACCAATTCGGAAACCTACAACTCAATATATGGTCACCAAACGCTACAAAGGTATGACTGTCAGGAACAACATCTTGTCACCAACTTACGGATGCAACTTAAGGAAGATAGAGATCGATTTCGCTCTTGACCTTTTCATGAGAGTTGCAGATAATTCTCTGAGCCTTCCAAAAATACCAAGATCGATGCATCTGAACACCTAAAGCTCTAGAAATTGTCAGCAGACGCTTGCATGTTCTAATGTCATGAACAGTATCACATCTCAAGTTTGAACAAGGAATTTCACTCACATAGAGATTGATTCAGATCTCGACTTCTTCAGGAAACATGTAGGTATTTCCCTTATCTTTCTAACCAAACCAAGATCACTACATATGGATGAGCATGCCTCAAAATACGATGTTTCGGACGCTTGATTGTCTACAGCAGGCGCTTGACTTCAATCTTTAGTGTTTTTGCTTTTGCAGATTTTGTACTTTTGTCCTTGTCCGCACTTTTCTTCTCTTGCTTCTGTTAGGATTGCTGAAGCTTTTGCCTCCTTTTGTTACAGTACTTGATGCTTCAGAGCTTTATTGAAAAGGGTGCCTCATTTACTGGTCAAGCTTGGACTTTAAATATCTTGATACTTCATTCAAAATTACTTCTCCACCCAACATAATGTTCTGTATTCTGAGTAGACAGCTGATTTGCTTCATTGGATGCTACTGAAATGAGCTAAGGAGCTTGGTTATCGCATGGCACATTCACAAGGTTGTTTAACTCTTAGCATTCTTACCAGTCAGCGTATTATGCATCTTTGACCCTGTTACTGGCCGAATTAGGATTCGATGTTCTCATGAAACTTGTGTATATAGATATTAGGTTTAATTAGACACTAATTTCAACCAATTCGGAAACCTACAACTCAATATATGGTCACCAAACGCTACAAAGGTATGACTGTCAGGAACAACATCTTGTCACCAACTTACGGATGCAACTTAAGGAAGATAGAGATCGATTTCGCTCTTGACCTTTTCACGAGAGTTGCAGATAATTCACTGAGCCATCCAATAATACCAAGATCGATGCATCTAAACACCTAAAGCTCTAGAAATTGCCAGCAGACGCTTGCATGTTCTAATGTCATGAACAGTATCACATCTCAAGTTTGAACAAGGAATTTCACTCACATAGAGATTGATTCAGATCTCGACTTCTTCAGGAAACATGTAGGTATTTCCCTTATCTTTCTAACCAAACCAAGATCACTACATATGGATGGGCGTGCCTCAAAATACGATGTTTCGAACGCTTGATTGTCTACAGCAGGCGCTTGACTTCAATCTTCAGTGTTTTTGCTTTTGCAGATTTTGTACTTTTGTCTTTGTCCGCACTTTTCTTCTCTTGCTTCTGTTAGGATTGCTGAAGCTTTTGCCTCCTTTTGTTACAGTACTTGATGCTTCAGAGCTTTATTGAAAAGGGTGCCTCATTTACTGGTCAAGCTTGGACTTTTAATATCTTGATACTTCATTCAAAATTACTTCTCCACCCAACATAATGTTCTGTATTCTGAGTAGACAGTTGATTTGCTTCACTGGATGCTACTGAAATGAGCTAAGGAGCTTGGTTATCGCATGGCACATTCACAAGGTTGTTTAACTCTTAGCATTCTTACCAGTCAGCGTATTATGCATCTTTGACCCTGTTACTGGCCGAATTAGGATTCGATGTTCTCATGAAACTTGTGTATATAGATATTAGGTTTAATTAGACACTAATTTCAACCAATTCGGAAACCTACAACTCAATATATGGTCACCAAACGCTACAAAGGTATGACTGTCAGGAACAACATCTTGTCACCAACTTACGGATGCAACTTAAGGAAGATAGAGATCGATTTCGCTCTTGACCTTTTCACGAGAGTTGCAGATAATTCACTGAGCCATCCAACAATACCAAGATCGATGCATCTGAACACCTAAAGCTCTAGAAATTGTCAGCAGACGCTTGCATGTTCTTAATGTCACGAACAGTATCACATCTCAAGTTTGAACAAGGAATTTCACTCACATAGAGATTGATTCAGATCTCGACTTATTCAGGAAAGATGTAGCTATTTCTCTTATCTTTCTAACCAAACCAAGATCACTACATTTGGACGAGCGTACCTCAAAATACGATGTTTCGGACGCTTGATTGTCTGCAGCAGGCGCTTGACTTCAATCTTCAGTGTTTTTGCTTTTGCAGATTTTGTACTTTTGTCTTTGTCCGCACTTTTCCTCCCTTGCTTCTGTTAGGATTGCTGAAGCTTTTGTCTCCTTTTGTTACAGTACTTGATGCTTTAGAGCTTTATTGAAAAGGGTGCCTCATTTACTGGTCAAGCTTGGACTTTAAATATCTTGATACTTCATTCAAAATTACTTCTCCACCCAACATAATGTTCTGTATTCTGAGTAGACAGTTGATTTGATTCACTGGATGCTACTGAAATGAGCTAAGGAGCTTGGTTATCGCATGGCACATTCACAAGGTTGTTTAACTCTTAGCATTCTTACCAGTCAGCGTATTATGCATCTTTATCCCTGTTACTGGCCGAATTAGGATTCGATGTTCTCATGAAACTTGTGTATATAGATATTAGGTTTAATTAGACACTAATTTCAACCAATTCGGAAACCTACAACTCAATATATGGTCACCAAACGCTACGAAGGTATGACTGTCAGGAACAACATCTTATGACCAACTTACGGATGCAACCTAAGGAAGATAGAGATCGATTTCGCTACTGACCTTTTGATGAGAGTTGCAGATAATTCTCTGAGCCTTCCAACAATACCAAGATCGATGCCTGTGAACACCTAAAGCTTTAGAAATTGTCAACAGACGCTTGCATGTTCTAATGTCATGAACAGTATCACATCTCAAGTTTGAACAAGGAATTTCACTCACATAGAGATTAATTCAGATCTCGACTTCTTCAGGAAACATGTAGGTATTTCTCTTATCTTTCTAACCAAACCAAGGTCACTAGATTTGGATGAGCGTGCCTCAAAATACGATGTTTTGGACGCTTGATTGTCTGCAGCAGGCGCTTTACTTCAATCTTCAGTGTTTTTGCTTTTGCAGATTTTGTACTTTTGTCTTTGTCCGCACTTTTCTTATCTTGCTTCTGTTAGGGTTGCTGAAGCTTTTGCCTCCTTTTGTTACAGTACATGATGCTTCAGAGCTTTATTGAAAAGGGTGCCTCATTTACTGGTCAAGCTTGCACTTTAAATATCTTGATACTTCATTCAAAATTACTTCTCCACCCAACATAATGTTCTGTATTCTGAGTAGACAGTTGATTTGCTTCACTGGATGCTACTGAAATGAGCTAAGGAGCTTGGTTATCGCTTGGCACATTCACAAGGTTGTTTAACTCTTAGCATTCTTACCAGTCAGCATATTATGCATCTTTGACCCTGTTACTGGCCGAATTAGGATTCGATGTTCTCATGAAACTTGTGTATATAGATATTAGGTTTAATTAGACACTAATTTCAACCAATTCGGAAACCTACAACTCAATATATGGTCACCAAACGCTACAAAGGTATGACTGTCAGGAACAACATCTTGTCACCAACTTACGGATGCAACCTAAGGAAGATAGAGATCGATTTCGCTATTGACCTTTTGATGAGAGTTGCAGATAATTCTCTGAGCCTTCCAACAATACCAAGATCGATGCATCTGAACACCTAAAGCTCTAGAAATTGTCAGCAGACGCTTGCATGTTCTAATGTCATGAACAGTATCACATCTCAAGTTTGAACAAGGAATTTCACTCACATAGAGATTGATTCAGATCTCGACTTCTTCAGGAAACATGTAGGTATTTCTCTTATCTTTCTAACCAAACCAAGATCACTACATTTGGATGAGCGTGCCTCAAAATACGATGTTTCGGACGCTTGATTGTCTGCAGCAGGCGCTTGACTTCAATCTTCAGTGTTTTTGCTTTTGCAGATTTTGTACTTTTGTCTTTGTCCGCACTTTTCTTCTCTTGCTTCTGTTAGGATTGCTGAAGCTTTTGGCTCCTTTTGTTACAGTACTTGATGCTTCAGAGCTTTATTGAAAAGGGTGCCTCATTTACTGGTCAAGCTTGGACTTTAAATATCTTGATACTTCATTCAAAATTACTTCTCCACCCAACATAATGTTCTGTATTCTGAGTAGACAGTTGATTTGCTTCACTGGATGCTACTGAAATGAGCTAAGGAGCTTGGTTATCGCATGGCACATTCACAAGGTTGTTTAACTCTTAGCATTCTTACCAGTCAGCATATTATGCATCTTTGACCCTGTTACTGGCCGAATTAGGATTCGATGTTCTCATGAAACTTGTGTATATAGATATTAGATTTAATTAGACACTAATTTCAACCAATTCGGAAACCTACAACTCAATATATGGTCACCAAACGCCACAAAGGTATGACTGTCAGGAACAACATCTTGTCACCAACTTACGGATGCAACTTAAGGAAGAGAGAGATCGATTTCGCTCTTGACCTTTTCATGAGAGTTGCAGATAATTCTCTGAGCCTTCCAACAATACCAAGATCGGTGCATCTGAACACCTAAATCTCTAGAAATTGTCAGCAGACGCTTGCATGTTCTAATGTCATGAACACTATCACATCTCAAGTTTGAACAGGGAATTTCACTCACATAGAGATTGATTCAGATCTCGACTTCTTCAGGAAACATATAGGTATTTCTCTTATCTTTCTAACCAAACCAAGATCACTACATTTGGACGAGCGTACCTCAAAATGCGATGTTTCGGACGCTTGATTGTCTGCAGCAGGCGCTTGACTTCAATCTTCAGTGTTTTTGCTTTTGCAGATTTTGTACTTTTGTCTTTGTCCGCACTTTTCCTCCCTTGCTTCTGTTAGGATTGCTGAAGCTTTTGTCTTCTTTTGTTACAGTACTTGATGCTTCAGAGCTTTATTGAAAAGGGTGCCTCATTTACTGGTCAAGCTTGGACTTTAAATATCTTGATACTTCATTCAAAATTACTTCTCCACCCAACATAATGTTCTGTATTCTGAGTAGACAGTTGATTTGCTTCACTGGACGCTACTGAAACGAGCTAAGGAGCTTGGTTATCGTATGGCACATTCACAAGGTTGTTTAACTCTTAGCATTCTTACCAGTTAGCGTATTATGCATTTTTGACCCTGTTACTGGCCGAATTAGGATTCGATGTTCTCATGAAACTTGTGTATATAGATATTAGGTTTAATTAGACACTAATTTCAACCAATTCGGACGCCTACAACTCAATATATGGTCACCAAACGCTACAATGGTATGACTGTCAGGAACAACATCTTGTCACCAACTTACGGATGCAACCTAAGGAAGATAGAGATCGATTTCGCTATTGACCTTTTGATGAGAGTTGCAGATAATCCTCTGAGCCTTCCAACAATACCAAGATCGATGCATCTGAACACCTAAAGCTCAAGAAATTGTCAGCAGACGCTTGCATGTTCTTAATGTCACGAACAGTATCACATCTCAAGTTTGAACAAGCAATTTCACTCACATAGAGATTGATTCAGATCTCGACTTCTTCAGAAAAGATGTAGGTATTTCTCTTATCTTTCTAACCAAACCAAGATCACTACATTTGGATGAGCGTACCTCAAAATACGATGTTTCGGACGCTTGATTGTCTGCAGCAGGCGCTTGACTTCAATCTTCAGTGTTTTTGCTTTTGCAGATTTTGTACTTTTGTCTTTGTCCGCACTTTTCTTCTCTTGCTTCTGTTAGGATTGCTGAAGCTTTTGGCTCCTTTTGTTACAGTACTTGATGCTTCAGAGCTTTATTGAAAAGGGTGCCTCATTTACTGGTCAAGCATGGACTTTAAATATCTTGATACTTCATTCAAAATTACTTCTCCACCCAACATAATGTTCTGTATTCTGAGTAGACAGTTGATTTGCTTCACTGGACGCTACTGAAACGAGCTAAGGAGCTTGGTTATCGCATGGCACATTCACAAGGTTGTTTAACTCTTAGCATTCTTACCAGTTAGCGTATTATGCTTCTTTGCCCCTGTTACTGGCCGAATTAGGATTCAATGTTCTCATGAAACTTGTATATATAGATATTAGGTTTAATTAGACACTAATTTCAACCAATTCGGACACCTAAAACTCAATATATGGTCACCAAACGCTACAAAGGTATGATTGTCAGGAACAACATCCTGTAACCAACTTACGGATGCAAATTAAGAAAGATAGAGTTCGATTTCCCTCTTGACCTTTTCATGAGAGTTGCAGATAATTATCTGAGCCTTCTAACAATACCACGATCGATGCTTAGGAACAGCTAAAGCTGTTGAAATTGTCAGCAGACGCTTGCAAGTTCTTAATGTCACGAACAGTATCATATCTCAAGCTTAAAGAAGGAATTTCACTCAGATAGAGATTGATTCAGATCTCAAGTTCTTCAGGAAACATGTTGGTATTTCTCTTATCTTTCTAACCAAACCAAGATCACTTCATTTGGTTGAGCGTACCTTAAAATACGATGTTTCGTACGTTTGATTGTCTGCACCAGGCGCTTGACTTCAATCTTCAGTGTTTTTGCTTTTGCAGCTATTGTACATTTGTCTTTCTCCACGCTTTTCTTCTATTGCTTATATTTGGAATGCTGAAGTTTTTGTCTTCTTCCATTACAGTACTTGATTCTTCAGAACATTATTGAAAAGGGTACCTCATTTTCTGGTCAAGCTTGGACTTTGAATATCTTAATACTATATTCAAAATTACTTCTCTAACCGTCATAATTATCTGTATTCTGAGAAAACACTTGATTAGCATCACTGGACGCTTCTTAAATGAGGCCATCAGACGCTATAAAGGTATGACTATCAGAAACAACATCTTGTCACCAACTTACGGATGCAATTTAACAAAGATAGAGATCGATTTCGCTATTGACCTCATCACGAGACTTGCAGATATTTCTCTGAGCCTTCGAACGATACCAAGATCGATGCATCTGAACACCTAAAGCTCTAGAAATTGTCAGCAGACGCTTGCATGTTCTTAATGTCACGAACAGTATCACATCTCAAGCATGAAGAAGGAATTTCACTCAGATAGAGATTGATTCAGATCTCGACTTCTTCAGGAAACATATAGGTATTTCTCTTATCTTTCTAACAAAACCAAGATCATTGCATTTGGATGAGCGTACCTAAAAATACGATGTTTCAGACGATTGATTATCTGCAGCTGGCCCTTGTCTTAAATCTTGAGTGTTTTTGTTTTTGCAGCTTTTGTACTTTTCTCTTTGTCCACACTTTTCTTCTCTTTCTTCTGTTAAGATTGCTGAAGCTATTGTCTTCTTCTATTACTGTACTTGATGCTTCAAAACTTTATTGACAAGGTTACTTCATTTTCTGCTCAAGCTTGGACTTTGAATATCTTAATACTTCATTCAAAATTACTTCTCTAGCCATCATAATGTACTGTATTCTGAATAGAGGCTTGATTAGCTTCATTGGACGCTTCTTAAATTTGCTAAGGAGCTTGGTTAACCCCTGGGCACATTCACGAGGCTGTTTAACTCGTAGCATTCTGACCAATTTGCTTATTATGCTTCCTTGACCCAGTCACTTCCCGAATTAGGATTCGATGTCCTCGTGAAACTTTTATATGTGGATATTAGGTTTAATTAGGCACTAATTTCAGCCAATTCGGACACCTACAGCTCAATATATGGCTATCAAACGCTACAAAGGTATGACTATATGGAAAAACATCTTGTCACCAACTTACGGATGCCAATTAACAAAGATAGAGATCGATTTCGCTCTTGCCACCTTCATGAGGGTTGCAGATATTTCACTGAGACTTCCAACGATACCATGATCGATGCATCTGAACAAATAAAGCACTAGAAATTTTCAGCAGACGCTTGCATGTTCTTATTGTCACAAACAGTATCATATCTCAGGTTGGAAGAAGGAATTTCACTCACATAGAGATTGATTCAGAGCTCGACTTCTCTAGGAAACATGTTGGTATTTCTCTTATCTTTCTAACCAAACCAAGATCACTACATTTGGTCGCGCGTACCTCAAAATACGATGTTTTGGACGCTTGATTGTCTGCAGTAGGCACTTGACTTCAATCTTCAATGTTTTTGCTTTTTGCAGACTTTGTACTATTGTCTTTGTCCGCACTTGATGCTTGATGCTTTAGAGCTTTATTGAAAAGGGTGCCTCATTTACTGGTCAAGCTTGGACTTTAAATATCTTGATACTTCATTCAAAATTACTTCTCCACCCAACATAATGTTCTGTATTCTGAGTAGACAGTTGATTTGCTTCACTGGATGCTGCTGAAATGAGCTAAGGAGCTTGGTTATCGCATGGCACATTCACAAGGTTGTTTAACTCTTAGCATTCTTACCAGTCAGCGTATAATGCATCTTTGACCCTGTTACTGGCCGAATATTCGATGTTCTCATGAAACTTGTGTATATAGATATTAGATTTAATTAGACACTAATTTCAACCAATTCGGAAACCTACAACTCAATATATGGTCACCAAACGCTACAAAGGTATGACTGTCAGAAACAACATCTTGTCACCAACTTACGGATGCAACTTAAGGAAGATAGAGATCGATTTCGCTCTTGACCTTTTCATGAGAGTTGCAGAAAATTCTCTGAGCCTTCCAACAATACCAAGATGGATGCATCTGAACACCTAAAGCTCTAGAAATTGTCAGCAGACGCTTGCATGTTCTTAATGTCACGAACAGTATCACATCTCAAGTTTGAACAAGGAATTTCACTCACATAGAGATTGATTCAGATCTCGACGTCTTCAGGAAGCATGTAGGTATTTCTCTTATCTTTCTAACCAAACCAAGTTCACTACATTTGGACGAGCGTACCTCAAAATGCGATGTTTCGGACGCTCGATTGTCTGCAGCAGGCGCTTGACTTCAATCTTCAATGTTTTTGCTTTTGCAGATTTTGTACATTTGTCTTTGTCCGCACTTTTCCTCCCTTGCTTCTGTTAGGATTGCTGAAGCTTTTGTCTTCTTTTGTTACAGTACTTGATGCTTCAGAGCTTTATTGAAAAGGGTGCCCCATTTACTGGTCAAGCTTGGACTTTAAATATCTTAATACTTCATTAAAAATTATTTCTCCACCCAACATAATGTTCTATATTCTGAGTAGACAGTTGATTTGCTTCACTGGATGCTACTGAAATGAGCTAAGGAGCTTGGTTATCGCATGGCACATTCACAAGGTTGTTTAACTCTTAGCATTCTTACCAGTCAGCGTATTATGCATCTTTGACCCTGTTACTGGCCGAATTAGGATTCGATGTTCTCATGAAACTTGTGTATATAGATATTAGGTTTAATTAGACACTAATTTCAACCAATTCGGAAACCTACAACTCAATATATGGTCAACAAACGCTACAAAGGTATGACTGTCAGGAACAACATCTTGTCACCAACTTACGGATGCAACTTAAGGAAGATAGAGATCGATTTCGCTCTTGACCTTTTCATGAGAGTTGCAGATAATTCTCTGAGCCTTCCAACAATACCAAGATGGATGCATCTGAACACCTAAAGCTCTAGAAATTGTCAGCAGACGCTTGCATGTTCTTAATGTCACGAACAGTATCACATCTCAAGTTTGAACAAGGAATTTCACTCACATAGAGATTGATTCAGATCTCGACTTCTTCAGGAAACATGTAGGTATTTCTCTTATCTTTCTAACCAAACCAAGATCACTACATTTGGACGAGCGTACCTCAAAATACGATGTTTCGGACGCTTGATTGTCTGCAGCAGGCGCTTGACTTCAATCTTCAGTGTTTTTGCTTTTGCAGATTTTGTACTTTTGTCTTTGTCCGCACTTTTCTTCCCTTGCTTCTGTTAGGATTGCTGAAGCTTTTTTCCTTTTGTTACAGTACTTGATGCTTCAGAGCTTTATTGAAAAGGGTGCCTCATTTACTGGTCAAGCTTGGACTTTAAATATCTTGATACTTCATTCAAAATTAATTCTCCACCCAACATAATGTTCTGTATTCTGAGTAGACAGTTGATTTGCTTCACTGGATGCTACTGAAATGAGCTAAGGAGCTTGGTTATCGCATGGCACATTCACAAGGTTGTTTAACTCTTAGCATTCTTACCAGTCAGCGTATTATGCATCTTTGACCCTGTTACTGGCCGAATTAGGATTCGATGTTCGCATGAAACTTGTGTATATAGATATTAGGTTTAATTAGACACTAATTTCAACCAATTCGGAAACCTACAACTCAATATATGGTCAACAAACGCTACAAAGGTATGACTGTCAGGAACAACATCTTGTCACCAACTTACGGATGCCACTTAAGGAAGATAGAGATCGATTTCGCTCTTGACCTTTTCATGAGAGTTGCAGATAATTCTCTGAGCCTTACAACAATACCAAGATGGATGCATCTGAACACCTAAAGCTCTAGAATTTGTCAGCAGACGCTTGCATGTTCTTAACGTCACGAACAGTATCACATCTCCAGTTTGAACAAGGAATTTCACTCACATAGAGATTGATTCAGATCTCGACTTCTTCAGGAAACATGTAGGTATTTCTCTTATCTTTCTAACCAAACCAAGATCACTACATTTGGACGAGCGTACCTCAAAATACGATGTTTCGGACGCTTGATTGTCTGCTGCAGGCGCTTGACTTCAATCTTCAGTGTTTTTGCTTTTGCAGATTTTGTACTTTTGTCTTTGTCCGCACTTTTCTTCCCTTGCTTCTGTTAGGATTGCTGAAGCTTTTGGTTCCTTTTGTTACAGTACTTGATGCTTCAGAGCTTTATTGAAAAGGGTGCCTCATTTACTGGTCAAGCTTGGACTTTAAATATCTTGATACTTCATTCAAAATTAATTCTCCACCCAACATAATGTTCTGTATTCTGAGTAGACAGTTGATTTGCTTCACTGGATGCTACTGAAATGAGCTAAGGAGCTTGGTTATCGCATGGCACATTCACAAGGTTGTTTAACTCTTAGCATTCTTACCCGTCAGCGTATTATGCATCTTTGACCCTGTTACTGGCCGAATTAGGATTCGATGTTCGCATGAAACTTGTGTATATAGATATTAGGTTTAATTAGACACTAATTTCAACCAATTCGGAAACCTACAACTCAATATATGGTCACCAAACGCTACAAAGGTATGACTGTCAGGAAAAACATCTTGTCACCAACTTACGGATGCAACTTAAGGAAGATAGAGATCGATTTCGCTCTTGACCTTTTCATGAGAGTTGCAGATAATTCTCTGAGCCTTCCAACAATACCAAGATGGATGCATCTGAACACCTAAAGCTCTAGAAATTGTCGGCAGGCGCTTGCATGTTCTTAATGTCACGAACAGTATCACATCTCAAGTTTGAACAAGGAATTTCAATCACATAGCGATTGATTCAGATCTCGACTTCTCCAGGAAACATGTAGGTATTTCTCTTATCTTTCTAACCAAACCAAGATCACTACATTTGGACGAGCGTACCTCAAAATACGATGTTTCGGACGCTTGATTGTCTGCTGCAGGCACTTGACTTCAATCTTCAGTGTTTTTGCTTTTGCAGATTTTGTACTTTTGTCTTTGTCCGCACTTTTCTTCCCTTGCTTCTGTTAGGATTGCTGAAGCTTTTGGTTCCTTTTGTTACAGTACTTGATGCTTCAGAGCTTTATTGAAAAGGGTGCCTCATTTACTGGTCAAGCTTGGACTTTAAATATCTTGATACTTCATTCAAAATTAATTCTCCACCCAACATAATGTTCTGTATTCTGAGTAGACAGTTGATTTGCTTCACTGGATGCTACTGAAATGAGCTAAGGAGCTTGGTTATCGCATGGCACATTCACAAGGTTGTTTAACTCTTAGCATTCTTACTAGTCAGCGTATTATGCATCTTTGACCCTGTTACTGGCCGAATTAGGATTCGATGTTCGCATGAAACTTGTGTATATAGATATTAGGTTTAATTAGACACTAATTTCAACCAATTGGGAAACCTACAACTCAATATATGGTCACCAAATGCTACAAAGGTATGACTGTCAGGAAAAACATCTTGTCACCAACTTACGGATGCAACTTAAGGAAGATAGAGATCGATTTCGCTCTTTACCTTTTCATGAGAGTTGCAGATAATTCTCTGAGCCTTCCAACAATACCAAGATCGATGCATCTGGACACCTAAAGCTCTAGAAATTGTCGGCAGGCGCTTGCATGTTCTTAATGTCACGAACAGTATCACATCTCAAGTTTGAACAAGGAATTTCAATCACATAGCGATTGATTCAGATCTCGACTTCTTCAGGAAACATGTAGGTTTTTCTCTTATCTTTCTAACCAAACCAAGATCACTACATTTGGATGAGCGTACCTCAAAATACGATGTTTCGGTCGCTTGATTGTCTGCAGCAAGCGCTTGACTTTTTCCGCACTTTTCTTTCCTTGCTTCTGTTAGGATTGCTGAAGCTTTTGTCTTCTTTTGTTACAGTACTTGATGCTTCAGACCTTTATTGAAAAGGGTGCCTCATTTTCTGGTCCAGCTTGGACTATGAATATCTGAATACTTCATTCAAAATTACTTCTCTAACCATCATAATTATCAGTATTCTGAGTAACCACTTGATTAGCTCCACTGGACGCTTCTTAAATGAGGCCATCAGATGCAATAAAGGTATGACTATCAAGAACAACATTTTGCCACCAACTTATGGATGCAATTTAACAAAGATAGAGATCGATTTCGCTATTGACCTCATCATGAGAGTTGCAGATATTTCTTTGAGCCTTCGAACGATACCAAGTTCGATGCATCTGAACCCCTAAAGCTCTAGAAATTGTCAGCAGATGCTTGTATGTTCTTAATGTCACGAACAGTATCACATCTCAAGCTTGAATAAGGAATTTCACTTACATAGAGATTGATTCAGATCTCGACTTCTTTAGGAAACATGTAGGTATTTTCTTATCTTATTAACGAAACCAAGATCACTGCATTTGGATGAGCGTACCTCAAAATACGATGTTTCGGACGCTTGATTATCTGGAGCAGGCCCTTACCTTCAATCTTCAGGGTTTTTGCTTTTGCAGCTTTTGTGCTTTTGTCTTAGTCCACGCTTTTCTTCTCTTTCTTCTGTTAGGATTGCCTTATGCTTTTGTCTTCTTCGCCTACGGTACTTGATGCTTCAGAGCTGTATTGAAAAGGATACCTCATTTTCTGGTCAAGCTTGGACTTTGAATATCTTAATACTTCATTCAAAATTACTTCTTCTGCCATCATAATGTTCTGTATTCTGAGTAGACGCTTGATTTGATTCACTGGACGCTTCTTAAATGTGCTAAAGAGGTTGGTTATCCCATTGGCACTTTCACGAGGCTGTTTAACTCGTGGTATTCTGACCAGTTAGCGTACTATGCTTCTTTGACCCTATTACTGGCCGAATTAGGATTCGATGTCCGCATGAAAATTGTATATATCGATATTAGGTTTAATTAGACACCAATCTCATCCAATTCGGACACCTACTGTTCAATATATGGCCACCAGAGGCTACAAAGGTATGACTGTCAGGAACAACATCATGTCACCAACTTATGAATGCAACACAAAAAAGATAGAGATCGATTTCGCTCCTGAACTCTTCAAGAGAGCTGCAGATATTTCTCTGAGCCATCCAACGATACCAAGCTCGGTGCATCTGAACACCTAAAGCTCTAGAAATTATCAGCAGACGCTTGCTTGTTCTAAATGTCACGAACAGTATCACATCTCAAGCTTGAAGAAGGAATTTCACTTAGAAAGAGAATGATTCAGGTCTCGGCATCAGTAAGAAACATGTAGGTATTTCTCTTGTCTTTCTAACTAAACCAAGATCACTACATTTGGACGAGCGTACATCAAAATACGATGTTTCGGATGCTTGAGTGTCTGCAGCAAGCGCTTGACTTTAATCTTCAGTGTTTTTGCTTTTGCAGCTTTTGTGCTTTTGTCTTTGTCCACGCTTTTCTTCTCTTTCTTATGTTAGGATTGCTGAAGCTTTTTTCTTCTTCTGTTACAGTACTTGATGCATCAGAGCTTTTTAGAATAGGGTACCACATTTTCTAGTCAAGCTTGGACTTTGAATATCTTAATACTTCATTCAAAATTACTTCTCCACCCATCATAATGTTCTGTATTCTGCGCGGACACTTGATTAGCTTAACTTGACGCTTCTGAAATAAGATAAGGAGCTTGGTTATACCCTGGGCACATCCCAAGGTTGTTTAATTCGTAGCATTCTGACCTGTTAGCGTATTATGCTTCTTTGACCCTGTTACTGGCCGAATTAGGATTCAATGTCCTCATAAAACTGGTATATATGGATATTAGTTTTAATTAGACACTAATGTCATCCAATTCGGACACCTACATCTCAATATATGGCCACCAGATGCAACAAAGGTATGACTTTCAGAAACAACATCTTGTCACCAACTTTCAGATGCAAGTTAAGCAAGATAGAGAGCGACTTCGCTCTTGACCACTTCATGAGAGTTGCAGATACTTCTCTGAGCCTTCCAACGAAACCAAGATCGATTCATCTGAACACCTAAAGCTCTCGAAATTGTCAGCATACGCTTGCATGTTCTTAATGTCAAGAACAACATCTCAAGCTTGAAGAAGGACCTTCACTCAGATAGAGATTGATTCAGATCTCGACTTCTTCAGGAAACATGTAGGTATTTCTCCTATCTTTCTAACCAATCCAGGATCACTACATTTGGTTGAGCGTACCTCAAAATACGATGTTTCGGACGCTTGATTGTCTGCAGCAGGCGCTTGACTTCAATCTTCAATGTTTTTGCTTTTTGAAGACTTTGTGCTGTTGTCTTTGTCCACACTTTTCTTCTCTTTCTTCAGTTAGGATTGCTGAAGCTTTTGTCTTCTTCTGTTACAGTACGTGAAGCTTCAGAGCTTTATTGAAAAGGTTACCTAATTTACAGGTCAAGCTTGGACTTTGAATTTAGTAATACTTCATTGAAAATTACTTCTCCACCCATCGGAAAGTTCTGTATTCTGAGTAGACACTTGATTTGCTTAACTGGCACTTCTGAAATGAGCAAAGGAGCTTGGTTATCGCCTGGGCACATTCATAAGGTTCTTTAACTCTTAGCATTCTTACCAGTTAGCATGTTATGCTTCTTTGACCCTGTTACAGGCGGAATTAGAATTCGATGTTCGCATGAAACTTGTATATATAGATATTAGGTTTAATTAGATAGTAATTTCAACAAATTCGGACACCTACAACTTAATATATGGTCACCAGACGCTGCAAAGGTATGACTGTCAGGAACAACATCTTGTCACCAACTTACGGATGCAACTTAAGAAAGATAGAGATCGATTTCGCTCTTGACCCCTTCCTGAGAGTTGCAGATATTTCTCTGAGCCTTCCAATAATACCAAGATCGATGCATCTAAAAACCTAAAGCTCTAGAAATTGTCAGCAGACGCTTGCATGTTCTTAATGTCACGAACAGTATCACATCTCAAGCATGAAGAAGGAATTTCACTCACATAGAGATTGATTCAGATCTCGACTTCTTCAGGAAACATGTAGGTATTTCTCTTATCTTTCTAACCAAACCAAGATCAATACATTTGGTCTAGCGTACCTTAAAAAAACGATGTTTCGGACGTTTGATTGTCTGCAGAGGCGCTTGACTTCAATCTTCAGTGTTTTTGCTTTTGCAGCTATTGTACATTTGTCTTTGTCCACGCTTTTCTTCTCTTTCTTCTGTTAGGATTGCTGAAGCTTTTGCTTTCTTCTATTACAGTACTTGATGCCTCAGAGCTTTATTGAAAAGGGTGCCTCATTTATTTGTCAAGCTTGGACTTTAAATATCTTAATACTTCATTAAAAATTATTTCTCCACCCAACATAATGTTCTATATTCTGAGTAGACAGTTGATTTGCTTCGCTGGACGCTTCTGAAATGAGCTAAGGAGCTTGGTTGTCTCCTGAGCACATTCACAAGTTTGTTTAACTCTTAGCATTCTTACCAGTTAGCGTATTATGCTTCTTTGCCCCTATTACTGGCCGAATTAGGATTCAATGTTCTCATGAAACTTGTATATATAGATATTACGTTTAATTAGACACTAATTTCAACCAATTCGGACACCTAAAACTCAATATATGGTCACCAAACGCTACAAAGGTATGATTGTCAGGAACAACATCCTGTAACCAACTTACGGATGCAAATTAAGAAAGATAGAGTTCGATTTCCCTCTTGACCTTTTCATGAGAGTTGCAGATAATTATCTGAGCCTTCTAACAATACCAAGATCGATGCTTAGGAATAGCTAAAGCTGTAGAAATTGTCAGCAAACGCTTGCAAGTTCTTAATGTCACGAACAGTATCATATCTCAAGCTTAAAGAAGGAATTTCACTCAGATAGAGATTGATTCAGATCTCGACTTCTTCAGGAAACATGTTGGTATTTCTCTTATCTTTCTAACCAAACCAAGATCACTACATTTGGTCGAGCGTACCTTAAAATACGATGTTTCGTACGTTTGATTGTCTGCACCAGGCGCTTGACTTCAATCTTCAGTGTTTTTGCTTTTGCAGCTATTGTACATTTGTCTTTGTCCACGCTTTTCTTCTCTTTCTTATATTTGGAATGCTGAAGTTTTTGTCTTCTTCAATTACAGTACTTAATTCTTCAGAACATTATTGAAAAGGGTACCTCATTTTCTGGTCAAGCTTGGACTTTGAATATCTTAATACTATATTCAAAATTACTTCTCTAACCGTCATAATTATCTGTATTCTGAGAAAACACTTGATTAGCATCACTGGACGCTTCTTAAATGAGGCCATCAGACGCTATAAAGGTATGACTATCAGAAACAATATCTTGTCACCAACTTACGGATGCAATTTAACAAAGATAGAGATCGATTTCGCTATTGACCTCATCATGAGACTTGCAAATATTTCTCTGAGCCTTCGAACGATACCAAGATCGATGCATCTGAACACCTACAGCTCTAGAAATTGTTAGCAGACGCTTGCATGTTCTTAATGTCACGAACAGTATCACATTTCAAGCTTGAAGAAGGAATTTCACTCAGATAGAGATTGATTCAGATCTCGACTTCTTCAGGAAACATATAGGTATTTCTCTTATCTTTCTAACAAAACCAAGATCATTGCATTTGGATGAGCGTACCTCAAAATACGATGTTTCAGACGATTGATTATCTGCAGCTGGCCCTTGTCTTCAATCTTGAGTGTTTTTGTTTTTGCAGCTTTTGTACTTTTCTCTTTGTCCACGCTTTTCTTCTCTTTCTTCTGTTAAGATTGCTGAAGCTATTGTCTTCTTCTATTACTGTACTTGATGCTTCAAAACTTTATTGACAAGGGTACCTCATTTTCTGCTCAAGCTTGGACTTTGAATATCTTAATACTACATTCAAAATTACTTCTCTAGCCATCATAATGTACTGTATTCTGAGTAGAGGCTTGATTAGCTTCACTGGATGCTTCTTAAATTTGCTAAGGAGCTTGGTTATCCCCTGGGCACATTCACAAGGCTGTTTAACTCGTAGCATTCTGACCAATTTGCTTATTATGCTTCTTTGACCCAGTCACTTCCCGAATTAGGATTCGATGTCCTCGTGAAACTTTTATATGTGGATATTAGGTTTAATTAGGCACTAATTTCAACCAATTCGGACACCTACAGCTCAATATATGGCTATCAAACGCTACAAAGGTATGACTATATGGAAAAACATCTTGTCACCAACTTACGGATGCCATTTAACAAAGATAGAGATCGATTTCGCTCTTGCCACCTTCATGAGGGTTGCAGATATTTCACTGAGACTTCCAACGATACCATGATCGATGCATCTGAACAAATAAAGCACTAGAAATTTTCAGCAGACGCTTGCATGTTCTTATTGTCACAAACAATATCATATCTCAGGTTGGAAGGAGGAATTTCACTCACATAGAGATTGATTCAGAGCTCGACTTCTCTAGGAAACATATTGGTATTTCTCTTATCTTTCTAACCAAACCAAGATCACTACATTTGGTCGCGCGTACCTCAAAATACGATGTTTTGGACGCTTGATTGTCTGCAGTAGGCGCTTGACTTCAATCTTCAATGTTTTTGCTTTTTGCAGACTTTGTACTATTGTCTTTGTCCGCACTTTTCCTCTCTTGTTTCTGTTAGGATTGTAGAAGCTTTTGTCTCCTTTTGTTACAGTACTTGATGCTTCAGAGCTTTATTGAAAAGGGTGCCTCATTTACTGGTCAAGCTTGGACTTTAAATATCTTGATACTTCATTCAAAATTACTTCTCCACCCAACATAATGTTCTGTATTCTGAGTAGACAGTTGATTTACTTCACTGGATGCTACTGAAATGAGCTAAGGAGCTTGGTTATCGCATGGCACATTCACAAGGTTGTTTAACTCTTAGCATTCTTACCAGTCAGCGTATTATGCATCTTTGACCCTGTTACTGGCCGAATTAGGATTCGATGTTCTCATGAAACTTGTGTATATAGATATTAGATTTAATTAGACACTAATTTCAACCAATTCGGAAACCTACAACTCAATATATGGTCACCAAACGCTATAAAGGTATGACTGCCAGAAACAACATCTTGTCACCAACTTACGGATGCAACTTAAGGAAGATAGAGATCGATTTCGCTCTTGACCTTTTCATAAGAGTTGCAGATAATTCTCTGAGCCTTCCAACAATACCAAGATGGATGAATATGAACACCTAAAGCTATAGATATTGTCAGCAGACGCTTGCATGTTCTTAATGTCACGAATAGTATCACATCTCAAGTTTGAACAAAGAATTTCACTCACATAGAGATTGATTCAGATCTCGACGTCTTCAGGAAACAAGTAGGTATTTCTCTTATCTTTCTAACCAAACCAAGTTCACTACATTTGGACGAGCGTACCTCAAAATGCGATGTTTCGGACGCTTGATTGTCTGCAGCAGGCGCTTGACTTCAATCTTCAGTGTTTTTGCTTTTGCAGATTTTGTACTTTTGTCTTTGTCCGCACTTTTCCTCCCTTGCTTCTGTTAGGATTGCTGAAGCTTTTGTCTTCTTTTGTTACAGTACTTGATGCTTCAGAGCTTTATTGAAAAGGGTGCCTCATTTACTGGTCAAGCTTGGACTTTAAATATCTTGATACTTCATTCAAAATTACTTTTCCACCCAATATAATGTTCTGTATTCTGAGTAGACAGTTGATTTGCTTCACTGGACGCTACTGAAATGAGCTAAGGAGCTTGGTTATCGCATGGCACATTCACAAGGTTGTTTAACTCTTAGCATTCTTACCAGTTAGCGTATTATGCATCTTTGACCCTGTTACTGGCCGAATTAGGATTCGATGTTCTCACGAAACTTGTGTATATAGATATTAGGTTTAATTAGACACTAATTTCAACCAATTCGGACACCTACAACTCAATATATGGTCACCAAACGCTACAAAGGTATGACTGTCAGGAACAACATCTTGTCACCAACTTACGGATGCAACCTAAGGAAGATAGAGATCGATTTCGCTATTGACCTTTTGATGAGAGTTGCAGATAATTCTCTGAGCCTTCCAACAATACCAAGATCGATGCATCTGAACACCTAAAGCTCTAGAAATTGTCAGCAGACGCTTGCATGTTCTTAATGTCACGAACAGTATCACATCTCAAGTTTGAACAAGGAATTTCACTCACATAGATATTGATTCAGATCTCGACTTCTTCAGGAAACATGTAGGTATTTCTCTTATCTTTCTAACCAAACCAAGATCACTACATTTGGATGAGCGTACCTCAAAATACGATGTTTCGGACGCTTGATTGTCTGCAGCAGGCGCTTGACTTCAATCTTCAGAGTTTTTGCTTTTGCAGATTTTGTACTTTTGTCTTTGTCTGCACTTTTCCTCCCTTGCTTCTGTTAGGATTGCTGAAGCTTTTGTCTTCTTTTGTTACAGTACTTGATGCTTCGGAGCTTTATTGAAAAGGGTGCCTCATTTACTGGTCAAGCTTGGACTTTAAATATCTTGATACTTCATTCAAAATTACTTCTCCACCCAATATAATGTTCTATATTCTGAGTAGACAGTTGATTTGCTTCACTGGACGCTACTGAAATGAGCTAAGGAGCTTGGTTATCGCATGGCACATTCACAAGGTTGTTTAACTCTTAGCATTTTTACCAATTAGCGTATTATGCATCTTTGACCCTGTTACTGGCCGAATTAGGATTCGATGTTCTCATGAAATTGTGTATATAGATATTAGGTTTAATTAGACACTAATTGCAACCAATTCGGACACCTACAACTCAATATATGGTCACCAAACGCTACAAAGGTATGACTGTCAGGAACAACATCTAGTCACCAACTTACGGATGCAACCTAAGGAAGATAGAGATCGATTTCGCTATTGACCTTTTGATGAGAGTTGCAGATAATTCTCTGAGCCTTCCAACAATACCAAGATCGATGCATCTGAACACCTAAAGCTCTAGAAATTGTCAGCAGACGCTTGCATGTTCTAATGTCATGAACAGTATCACATCTCAAGTTTGAACAAGGAATTTCACTCACATAGAGATTGATTCAGATCTCGACTTCTTCAGGAAACATGTAGGTATTTCTCTTATCTTTCTAACCAAACCAAGATCACTACATTTGGATGAGCTTGTCTCAAAATACGATGTTTCGGACGCTTGATTGTCTGCAGCAGGCGCTTTACTTCAATCTTCAGTGTTTTTGCTTTTGCAGATTTTGTACTTTTGTCTTTGTCCGCACTTTTCTTCTCTTGCTTCTGTTAGGATTGCTGAAGCTTTTGGCTCCTTTTGTTACAATACTTGATGCTTCAGAGTTTTATTGAAAAGGGTGCCTCATTTACTGGTCAAGCTTGGACTTTAAATATCTTGATACTTCATTCAAAATTAATTCTTCACCCAGCATAATGTTCTGTATTCTGAGTAGACAGTTGATTTGCTTCACTGGATGCTACTGAAATGAGCTAAGGAGCTTGGTTATCGCATGGCACATTCACAATGTTGTTTAACTCTTAGCATTCTTACCAGTCAGCGTATTATGCATCTTTGACCCTGTTACTGGCCGAATTAGGATTCGATGTTCTCATGAAACTTGTGTATATAGATATTAGGTTTAATTAGACACTAATTTCAACCAATTCGGAAACCTACAACTCAATATATGGTCAACAAACGCTACAAAGGTCTGACTGTCAGGAACAACATCTTGTCACCAACTTACGGATGCAACTTAAGGAAGATAGAGATCGATTTCGCTCTTGACCTTTTCATGAGAGTTGCAGATAATTCTCTGAGCCTTACAACAATACCAAGATGGATGCATCTGAACACCTAAAGCTCTAGAAATTGTCAGCAGACGCTTGCATGTTCTTAATGTCACGAACAGTATCACATCTCAAGTTTGAACAAGGAATTTCACTCACATAGAGATTGATTCGGATCTCGACTTCTTCAGGAAACATGTAGGTATTTCTCTTATCTTTCTAACCAAACCAAGATCACTACATTTGGACGAGCGTACCTCAAAATACGATGTTTCGGACGCTTGATTGTCTGCAGCAGGCGCTTGACTTCAATCTTCAGTGTTTTTGCTTTTGCAGATTTTGTACTTTTGTCTTTGTCCGCACTTTTCTTCTCTTGCTTCTGTTAGGATTGCTGAAGCTTTTGGTTTCTTTTGTTATAGTACTTGATGCTTCAGAGCTTTATTGAAAAGGGTGCCTCATTTACTGGTCAAGCTTGGACTTTAAATATCTTGATACTTCATTCAAAATTAATTCTCCACCCACAATAATGTTCTGTATTGTGAGTAGACAGTTGATTTGCTTCACTGGAGGCTACTGAAATGAGCTAAGGAGCTTGGTTATCGCATGGCACATTCACAAGGTTGTTTAACTCTTAGCATTCTTACCAGTCAGCGTATTATGCATCTTTGACCCTGTTACTGGCCAAATTAGGATTCGATGTTCTCATGAAACTTGTGTATATAGATATTAGGTTTAATTAGACACTAATTTCAACCAATTCGGAAACCTACAACTCAATATATGGTCACCAAACGCTACAAAGGTATGACTGTCAGGAACAACATCTTGTCACCAACTTACGGATGCACCTTAAGGAAGATAGAGATCGATTTCGCTCTTGACCTTTTCATGAGAGTTGCAGATAATTCTCTGAGCCTTCCAACAATACCAAGATCGATGCATCTGGACACCTAAAGCGCTAGAAATTGTCAGCAGACGCTTGCATGTTCTTAATGTCACGAACAGTATCACATCTGAAGTTTGAGCAAGGAATTTCAATCACATAGAGATTGATTCAGATCTCGACTTCTTCAGGAAACATGTAGGTTTTTCTCTTATCTTTCTAACCAAACCAAGATCACTACATTTGGATGAGCATACCTCAAAATACGATGTTTCGGATGCTTGATTGTCTGCAGCAAGCGCTTGACTTTTTCCGCACTTTTCTTTCCTTGCTTCTGTTAGGATTGCTGAAGCTTTTGTCTTCTTTTGTTACAGTACTTGATGCTTCAGAGCTTTATTGAAAAGGGTGCCTCATTTTCTGGTCAAGCATGGACTATGAATATCTGAATACTTCATTCAAAATTACTTCTCTAACCATCATAATTATCAGTATTCTGAGTAACCACTTGATTAGCTCCACTGGACGCTTCTTAAATGAGGCCATCAGATGCAATAAAGGTATGACTATCAAGAACAACATTTTGTCACCAACTTACGGATGCAATTTAACAAAGATAGAGATCGATTTCGCTATTGACCTCATCATGAGAGTTGCAGATATTTCTTTGAGCCTTCGAACGATACCAAGTTCGATGCATCTGAACCCCTAAAGCTCTAGAAATTTTCAGCAGATGCTTGTATGTTCTTAATGTCACGAACAGTATCACATCTCAAGCTTGAATAAGGAATTTCACTTAGATAGAGATTGATTCAGATCTCGACTTCTTTAGGAAACATGTAGGTATTTTCTTATCTTATTAACGAAACCAAGATCACTGCATTTGGATGAGCGTACCTCAAAATACGATGTTTCGGACGCTTGATTATCTGGAGCAGGCCCTTACCTTCAATCTTCAGTGTTTTTGCTTTTGCAGCTTTCGTGCTTTTGTCTTAGTCCACGCTTTTCTTCTCTTTCTTCTGTTACGATTGCCTTATGCTTTTGTCTTCTTCGCCTACGGTACTTGATGCTTCAGAGCTGTATTGAAAAGGGTACCTCATTTTCTGGTCAAGCTTGGACATTGAATATCTTAATACTTCATTCAAAATTACTTCTTCAGCTATCATAATGTTCTGTATTCTGAGTAGACGCTTGATTTGATTCACTGGACGCTTCTTAAATGTGCTAAAGAGGTTGGTTATCCCATTGGCACTTTCACGAGGCTGTTTAACTCGTGGTATTCTGACCAGTTAGCGTACTATGCTTCTTTGACCCTGTTACTGGCCGAATTAGGATTCGATGTCCTCATGAAAATTGTATATATCGATATTAGGTTTAATTAGACACCAATCTCATCCAATTCGGACACCTACTGTTCAATATATGCCCACCAGAGGCTACAAAGGTATGACTGTCAGGAACAACATCATGTCACCAACTTATGAATGCAACACAAAAAAGATAGAGATCGATTTCGCTCCTGAACTCTTCAAGAGAGCTGCAGATATTTCTCTGAGCCATCCAATGATACCAAGCTCGGTGCATCTGAACATCTAAAGCTCTAGAAATTATCAGCAGACGCTTGCATGTTCTAAATGTCACGAACAGTATCACATCTCAAGCTTGAAGAAGGAATTTCACTTAGAAAGAGAATGATTCAGGTCTCGGCTTCTGTAAGAAACATGTAGGTATTTCTCTTATCTTTCTAACCAAACCAAGATCACTACATTTGGACGAGCGTACATCAAAATACGATGTTTCGGATGCTTGAGTGTCTGCAGCAAGCGCTTGACTTTAATCTTCAGTGTTTTTGCTTTTGCAGCTTTTGTGCTTTTGTCTTTGTCCACGCTTTTCTTCTCTTTCTTCTGTTAGGATTGCTGAAGCTTTTTTCTTCTTCTGTTACAGTACTTGATGCATCAGAGCTTTTTAGAATAGGGTACCACATTTTCTAGTCAAGCTTGGACTTTGAATATCTTAATACTTCATTCAAAATTACTTCTCCACCCATCATAATGTTCTGTATTCTGCGCAGACACTTGATTAGCTTAACTTGACGCTTCTGAAATAAGATAAGGAGCTTGGTTATACCCTGGGCACATTCCCAAGGTTGTTTAATTCGTAGCATTCTGACCTGTTAGCGTATTATGCTTCTTTGACCCTGTTACTGGCCGAATTAGGATTCAATGTCCTCATAAAACTAGTATATATGGATATTAGTTTTAATTAGACACTAATGTCATCCAATTCGGACACCTACATCTCAATATATGGCCACCAGACGCAACAAAGGTAAGACTTTCAGAAACAACATCTTGTCACCAACTTTCAGATGCAAGTTAAGCAAGATAGAGAGCGACTTCACTCTTGACCACTTCATGAGAGTTGCAGATACTTCTCTGAGCCTTCCAACGAAACCAAGATCGATGCATCTGAACACCTAAAGCTCTCGAAATTGTCAGCATACGCTTGCATGTTCTTAATGTCACGAACAACATCTCAAGCTTGAAGAAGGACCTTCACTCAGATAGAGATTGATTCAGATCTCGACTTCTTCAGGAAACATGTAGGTATTTCTCTTATCTTTCTAACCAATCCAAGATCACTACATTTGGTTGAGCGTACCTCAAAATACGATGTTTCGGACGCTTGATTGTCTGCAGCAGGCGCATGACTTCAATCTTCAATGTTTTTGCTTTTTGCAGACTTTGTGCTGTTGTCTTTGTCCACACTTTTCTTCTCTTTCTTCAGTTAGGATTGCTGGAGCTTTTGTCTTCTTCTATTACAGTACGTGAAGCTTCAGAGCTTTATTGAAAAGGTTACCTAATTTATTGGTCAAGCTTGGACTTTGAATTTAGTAATACTTCATTTAAAATTACTTCTCCTCCCATCGGAAAGTTCTGTATTCTGAGTAGACACTTGATTTGCTTAACTGGCACTTCTGAAATGAGCAAAGGAGCTTGGTTATCGCCTGGGCACATTCATAAGGTTCTTTAACTCTTAGCATTCTTACCAGTTAGCATGTTATGCTTCTTTGACCCTGTTACAGGCCGAATTAGAATTCGATGTTCGCATGAAACTTGTATATATAGATATTAGGTTTAATTAGATAGTAATTTCAACAAATTCGGACACCGACAACTTAATATATGGTCACCAGACGCTGCAAAGGTATGACTGTCAGGAACAACATCTTGTCACCAACTTACGGATGCAACTTAAGAAAGATAGAGATCGATTTCGCTCTTGACCTCTTCCTGAGAGTTGCAGATATTTCTCTGAGCCTTCCAATAATACCAAGATCGATGCATCTAAACACCTAAAGCTCTAGAAATTGTCAGCAGACGCTTGCATGTTCTTAATGTCACGAACAGTATCACATCTCAAGCATGAAGAAGGAATTTCACTCACATAGAGATTGATTTAGATCTCGACTTCTTCAGGAAACATGTAGGTATTTCTCTTATCTTTCTAACCAAACCAAGATCACTACATTTGGTCGAGCGTACCTTAAAAAACGATGTTTCGGACGTTTGATTATCTGCAGCAGGCGCTTGACTTCAATCTTCAGTGTTTTTGCTTTTGCAGCTATTGTACATTTGTCTTTGCCCACGCTTTTCTTCTCTTTCTTCTGTTAGGATTGCTGAAGCTTTTGCTTTCTTCTGTTACAGTACTTGATGCCTCAGAGCTTTATTGAAAAGGGTGCCTCATTTACTTGTCAAGCTTGGACTTTAAATATCTTAATACTTCATTAAAAATTATTTCTCCACCCAACATAATGTTCTATATTTTGAGTAGACAGTTGATTTGCTTCACTGGACGCTTCTGAAATGAGCTAAGGAGCTTGGTTGTCTCCTGAGCACATTCACAAGTTTGTTTAACTCTTAGCATTCTTACCAGTTAGCGTATTATGCTTCTTTGCCCCTATTACTGGCCGAATTAGGATTCAATGTTCTCATGAAACTTGTATATATAGATATTAGGTTTAATTAGACACTAATTTCAACCAATTCGGACACCTAAAACTCAATATATGGTCACCAAACGCTACAAAGGTATGATTGTCAGGAACAACATCCTGTAACCAACTTATGGATGCAAATTAAGAAAGATAGAGTTCGATTTCCCTCTTGACCTTTTCATGAGAGTTGCAGATAATTATCTGAGCCTTCTAACAATACCAAGATCGATGCTTAGGAACAGCTAAAGCTGTAGAAATTGTCAGCAGACGCTTGCAAGTTCTTAATGTCATGAATAGTATTATATCTCAAGCTTAAAGAAGGAATTTCACTCAGATAGAGATTGATTCAGATCTCGACTTCTTCAGGAAACATGTTGGTATTTCTCTTATCTTTCTAACCAAACCAAGATCACTACATTTGGTCGAGCGTACCTTAAAATACAATGTTTCGTACGTTTGATTGTCTGCACCAGGCGCTTGACTTCAATCTTCAGTGTTTTTGCTTTTGCAGCTATTGTACATTTGTCTTTGTCCACGCTTTTCTTCTCTTTCTTATATTTGGAATGCTGAAGTTTTTGTCTTCTTCAATTACAGTACTTAATTCTTCAGAACATTATTGAAAAGGGTACCTCATTTTCTGGTCAAGCTTGGACTTTGAATATCTTAATACTATATTCAAAATTACTTCTCTAACCGTCATAATTATCTGTATTCTGAGAAAACACTTGATTAGCATCACTGGACGCTTCTTAAATGAGGCCATCAGACGCTACAAAGGTATGACTATCAGAAACAACATCTTGTCACCAACTTACGGATGCAATTTAACAAAGATAGAGATCGATTTCGCTATTGACCTCATCATGAGACTTGCAGATATTTCTCTGAGCCTTCGAACGATACCAAGATCGATGCATCTGAACACCTAAAGCTCAAGAAATTGTCAGCAGACGCTTGCATGTTCTTAATGTCACGAACAGTATCACATCTCAAGCTTGAAGAAGGAATTTCACTCAGATAGAGATTGATTCAGATCTCGTCTTCTTCAGGAAACATATAGGTATTTCTCTTATCTTTCTAACAAAACCAAGATCATTGCATTTGGATGAGCGTACCTCAAAATACGATGTTTCAGACGATTGATTATCTGCAGCTGGCCCTTGTCTTCAATCTTGAGTGTTTTTGTTTTTGCAGCTTTTGTACTTTTCTCTTTGTCCACGCTTTTCTTCTCTTTCTTCTATTAAGATTGCTGAACCTATTGTCTTCTTCTATTACTGTACTTGAGGCTTCAAAACTTTATTGACAAGGGTACCTCATTTTTTGCTCAAGCTTGGACTTTGAATATCTTAATACTTCATTCAAAATTACTTCTCTTGCCATCATAATGTACTGTATTCTGAGTAGAGGCTTGATTATCTTCACTGGACACTTCTTAAATTTGCTAAGGAGCTTGGTTATCCCCTGGGCACATTCACAAGGTTGTTTAACTCGTAGCATTCTGACCAATTTGCTTATTATGCTTCTTTGACCCAGTCACTTCCCGAATTAGGATTCGATGTCCTCGTGAAACTTTTATATGTGGATATTAGGTTTAATTAGGCACTAATTTCAGCCAATTCGGACACCTACAGCTCAATATATGGCTATCAAATGCTACAAAGGTATGACTATATGGAAAAACATCTTGTCACCAACTTACGGATGCCATTTAACAAAGATAGAGATCGATTTCGCTCTTGCCACCTTCATGAGGGTTGCAGATATTTCACTGAGACTTCCAACGATACCATGATCGATGCATCTGAACAAATAAAGCACTAGAAATTTTCAGCAGACGCTTGCATGTTCTTATTGTCACAAACAGTATCATATCTCAAGTTTGAAGAAGGAATTTCACTCACATAGAGATTGATTCAGAGCTCGACTTCTCTAGGAAACATGTTGGTGTTTCTCTTATCTTTCTAACCAAACCAAGATCACTACATTTGGTCGCGCGTACCTCCAAATACGATGTTTTGGACGCTTGATTGTCTGCAGTAGGCGCTTGACTTCAATCTTCAATGTTTTTGCTTTTTGCAGACTTTGTACTGTTGTCTTTGTCCACACTTTTCTTCTCTTTCTTCTGTTAGGATTGCTGAAGCTTTTGTCTTCTTCTGTTCCAGTACATGAAGCTTCATAGCTTTATCAAAAAGGGTACCTCATTTACTGGTCAAGCTTGGACTTTGAATTTCTTAATACTTCATTAAAAATTACTTCTCCACCCATCATATTGTTTTGAATTCTGAGTAGAAACTTGATTTGCTTAACTGGACACTTATGAAATGAGCTAAGGAGCTTGGTTATCGCCTGGGCACATTCACAAGGTTGTTTAACTCTTAGCATTCTTACCAGTTAGAGTATTATGCATCTTTGACCCTGTTATTGGCCGAATTAGGATTCGATGTTCTCATGAAACTGTTGACAAGTGACTTCAAACACAAGAGGGGGGTGAATTGTGTGTGATATGTGTTTTTGAAAAACTTTTTGCAATTACGGCGCTTGAAGATAAATGACTGAAATTAGAAGCGCTATAGAGTAAATTGCTTGAATAATAAATTCTAGAAAGTAAATAGCAATAAATTAAATCGCTTAAATTAAATTGCAATAAAGTAAATGCGATAAATTAAATTGCAATAAAATAAATTGCGATAAATTAAATTGCAATAAAATAAATGCGATAAATTAAATTGCTGTAAGGTAGAAGACAATAATGAAAATATAGGGAGAGAGCCGCAGATTTATCCTGGTTCGGCCACTAAATACCCTGTGGCCTACGTCCAGTCCCCAAGGTCAAACACCAAGGGTTTTCACTCAATAACTAGCTTTTAAATCAGGTGCAGCTAGAAACCTTTACAAACCAAGAGCACTCTCCACACAAAATAATGGGATATCACCTCCCTTTGTGCAAGAGCCTCAAGTTCAAGAGATATTGTTTCTCTTTAAAGAAAAAGGGATTCACACCCAAGAACAAGAAGAAGTAGAAGAAGAATGTAGCACTCAAGTAGTGCAGATAAAGATTACAAATTGAAGCTCAAAGTACAATTCAAACTATATGATATGTAAAGCTCTCTATTCAAAAAAATAATCAAGAGTGAATATGTGAGAGTAAGTAATGAAATAAACAGAGTTTCAGAGCGCAATAGGATTCGTGTATTTTAGAGTTGCCTTGGCATTCCTATTTATAGAAAAATTCTTAAGCCCATAGGAATTAGGTTAAGCCCATTTAAAAAACAAGCTAATCGCGTCATAATCGATTATTGCAATTCCATAATCGATTATCTGATTATTTTTAGAAAACACGCTGGAGAGGCAGTCGCATCATAATCGATTATGATAATCGATTATGGATTTTCTGTTTTGAAGCTCACTTACACGCATAAAGGCATAATCGATTATTCAATCGATTACGTCTAAAATCGATTATTCAATCGATTATGTATATAATCGATTATGTTAATCGATTAATTCTTCACTGTTTTTGGGAAACGCTGTTCAGATATATGATAATCGATTATGATAAATTTGTAATCGATTATTATCATTAAAAACCATCTGATATTAAACTTAAACTGTTTAATTGATTTTATCCAATTAGATCGCTTGAAGCCTATTAAGTTTATTTTATGTGTGTGTGTGTGATTGATTTTAGATTGAGAGCTTTACTACCACTTACAAAAAGATCCTAATAAACACCGATTACAAGAAATAAAAATTCCCATAACCCAGTCTTGAAGCACTTGATCTCCTTGATCTTCTTTTCCGCTTTTTGTATACTTGACTTTCCGGTTCCTTTTGTCAATCATCAAAAACTAGATTAATCCTGTCAAGGCATATATTCACATTCTCCCCCTTTTTGATGATGACAAACATCTCAAGGAGGGATTTGCTCTAATGACGAGATAGAGTATTTGAATTTTAAGAAATCAGAGTTAATGCACAGATAAAATACTCTACACCTTATTTTTACGCAAAATGTAACAATAGCAACTCCCCCTAAAGCATGCAAACTCTCCCTGAACTATGCAATCATATAACTCTCCCTCTTTTGGCATTATCAAAAAAGCGGGAAAAGTGCAAACAAGAGCAAGGCATATATTCAGGAAAGTTAGAAACACTCCAAAATGATCAAAATGAACGTTACTGACCTTTTAATCGATTTCAAAATCGATTATGTAAGTGAGCATAATCGATTATGTCTTACCGTGTTGGCTCCTGATTCGCGCATCCATGACCCATAATCGATTATTGAGTGCCTCATAATCGATTATTCCTTTAGTGGCAACTTTTGGTATTCGCGAAATCGATTATGTAATCGATTATAGTCTTCGAATAATCGATTATCTAATCGGTTATTTGAGATTGTTGAGATGAATATATAATCGATTATGTAATCGATTCTCCTTACTTGTTCTTGCATTGCTAATCGATTAGCCTAATCGATTATGGTGCGTCTGACTTTTGTTCTTTTTCTCCCCCTTTCAATTGTAATCGATTACTGTAATCGATTCCTGGTCCTCTGACTTGTGAATAATGGATTATGCCTATGCTATAATCGATTATGGCTAAAGAAATTTGAATTTTAGCACATAGAGCATGTATCCTGTTTACACACTTCAACACACAAGTTAGGGATAACAAGGGAAAAAATAGTATGATGCACATAAGATATTTCATTCAATGCATGATTCATTAAGAATACCTAATTCCGTTCTTATGAAGAAGAAATTTTCTTTAGGCAATGGTTTAGTAAAAATGTCTGCGAGTTGCTTAGATGTTTCCACAAACTCAATCATGCAATCACCTTTTTGTACATGATCTCTTATGAAGTGATGCCTAATTTCATTGTGCTTGGTTCGAGAGTGATAAACCGGATTTTTAGTGAGGTTTATGGCACTTGTGTTGTCACATTTAATTGGAACAGTTCTAAGAACCCAGTCCTATTAAGTTTATTTTATGTGTGTGTGTGTGATTGATTTTAGATTGAGAGCTTTACTACCACTTACAAAAAGATCCTAATAAACACCGATTACAAGAAATAAAAATTCCCATAACCCAGTCTTGAAGCACTTGATCTCCTTGATCTTCTTTTCCGCTTTTTGTATACTTGACTTTCCGGTTCCTTTTGTCAATCATCAAAAACTAGATTAATCCTGTCAAGGCATATATTCACAGAAACTTGTATATATAGATATTAGGTTTAATTAGGCACTAATTTCAGCCAAATCAGACACCTACATCTCAATATTCGGCTATCAGATGCTACAAAGGTATGACTATTAGGAACAACATCTTGTCACCAACTTACGGATGCAATTTAACAAAGATAGAGATCGATTTCGCTCTGGACACCTTCATGAGAGTTGCAGATATTTCACTAAGACTTCCAATGATACCATGATCGATGCATCTGAACACCTAAAGCTCCAGAAATTGTCAGCAGACGCTTGCATGTTCTTAATGTCACGAACAGTATCACATCTCAAGCTTGAAGAAGGAACTTCACTCGCATAGAGATTGATTCATATCCCGACTTCTTCAAGAAACATGTAGGTATTTCTCTTATATTTGTAACCAAACCAAGATCACTACATTTGGACGAGCGCACCTCAAAATAAGATGTTTCGGATGCTTGATTGTCTGCAGCAGGAGCTTGACTTCAATCTTCCGAGTTTTTGCTTTTGCAGCATTTGTACTTCTGTCATTGTCCATGCTTTTCTTCTCTTTCTTTAGTTAGGAATGCTGAAGCTTTTGTCTTCTTCTATTACAGCACTTGATGCTTCAGAACTTTATTGAAAAGGATATCTCATTTTCTGGTCAAGCTTGTACTTTGAATATCTTATTACTTCATTCAAAATTACTTCTCTGGCCATCATAATGTTCTGTATTCTGAGTAGATGCTTGATTAGCATCACTTAAAGCTTCTTAAATGAGCTAAGGAGCTTGGTTATCCTCTAGGCACATTCACAAGGCTGTTTAACTAGTAGTATTATGATCAGTTAGCGTATTATGCTTCTTTGACCCTGTTACTAGCCGAATTAGGATTCGATGTCCTCATGAAACTTGTATATATGGATATTACGTTTAATTAGACACCAATTTCATCCAATTAGGACCCCTACAGCTCAATATATGGCCATCAGACGCTACAAAGGTATGACTATCAGGAACAACATCTTGCCACCAACTTACGGATGCAATTTAACAAATATAGAGATCGATTTCGCTCTTGACACCATCATGACATTTGCAGAAATTTCACTGAGCCTAGAAATTGTCAGCAGACGCTTGCATATTCTTAATGTCATGAACAGTATCACATCTCAAGCTTGAAGAAGGAATTTCACTTAGATGGAGATTGATTCAGATCTCGACTTCTTTAGGAAACATGTAGGTATTTTCTTATCTTTCTAACGAAACCAAGATCACTGCATTTGGATGAGCGTACCTCAAAATACGATGTTTCGGACTCTTGATTATCTGCAGCAGGCACTTGACTTCAATCTTCAGTGTTTTTCCTTTTGCAGCTTTTATACTTTTGTCTTTGTCCACGCATTTCTTCTCTTTCTTCAGTTAGGATTGCTGATGCTTTTGTCTTCTTCTGTTACAGTACTTGATGCTTCAGAGCTTTTTAGAAAAGTGTACCTCATTTTTTCGTCAAGCTTGCACTTTGAATATCTTAATACTTCATTCAAAATTACTTCTCTAGCCATCATAATGTTCTGTATTCTGAGTAGATGCTTGATTAGCTTCACTGTACATTTCTTGAATGAGGCCAACAGACGCTTCAAAGGTATGACAATCAGGAACAACATCTTCTCCCCAACTTACGGAAGCAATTTAACAAAGATAGATATCGATTTCGCTATTGACCTCATCATGAGAGTTGCAGATATTTCTCTGAGCCTTCCAACGATACAAAGATTGATGCATCTAAACACCTAAAGCTCTAGAAATTTTCAGCAGAGGCTTGCATATTCTTTAAGTCACGAACAGTATCAGATCTCAAGCTTGAAGAAGGAATTTCTCTAAGATAGAGATTGATCCAGATCTCAGCTTCTTCAGGAAACATGTAGGTATTTCTCTTATCTATCTAACCAAAGCAAGATCACTGCATTTGGATGAGCGTACCTCAAAATATGATGTTTCGGACGCTTGATTATCTGCAGCAGGCGCTTGACTTCAATCTTCAGTGTTTTTGCTTTTGCAGCTTTTGTGCTTTTGTGTTTGTCCACGTATTTCTTCTCTTTCTTCTGTTAGGATATCTAAAGCTTTTGTTTTCTTCTATTAAAGTACTTGATGCTTCAGAACATTATTGAAAAGGGAACCTGATTTTCTGGTGAAGCTTGGACTTTGAATATCTTAATACTTCAATCAAAATTACGTCTCCAGCCATCATAAGGTTGTGTATTCTGAGTAGACGCTTGATTAACGTCACTGGTCGCTTCTTAAATGAGCTAATTATGGAGCTTTATTATCTCTTGGGCACATTCACAAGGCGCTTTTAGTATTCAGATCAGTTAGCGTATTATGCTTCTTTGACGCTGTTAATGGCTGAATTAGGATTCGATGTCCGCATGAAACTTGTATATATGGATACAGGGTTTAATTAGACACAAATTTCATCCAATTCGGAGACTTACTGCTCAATATATGGCCACCAGATGCTACTAAGGTATGACTTTCAGGAACAACATCTTGTCACCAACTTACGGATGCAACTTAACAAAGATAGAGATCAATTTCGCTCTTGACCACTTCATGAGAGTTGCAGATATTTCTCTGAGCCTTCCAAAGATACCAAGATCGATGCATCTGAACACCTAAAGCACTAGCAATTGACATCAGACATTCGCATGTTCTCAATGTCACGAACAGTATCACATCTCAAGCTTGAAGAAAGATTTTCACTCAGATGAAGATTGATTCAGATCTCGACTTCTTCTGGAAACATGTAGGTATTTCTCTAATCTTTCGAACCAAACCACGATCACTACATTTGGACGAGCGTACCTCAAAATACGACGTTTTGGACGCTTTATTATCGGCAGCAGACGCTTGACTTCAATCTTCAGTGTTTTTGCTTTTGCAGATTTTGTACTTTTGTCTTTCTCCACGCTTTTCTTCTCTTTATTATGTTAGGATTACTAAAGCTTTTGTCCTCTTTTGTTACAGTACTTCATGCTTCAAAGCTTTAATAAAAAGGGTATCTCATTTTCTGGTCAAGCTTGGACTTTGAATATCTTAATACTTCATTTGAAATTACTTCTCCACCCATCATAATGTTCTGTATTCTGAGTAAATACTTGATTAGCTTCACTGTACGCTTCTGAAATGAGCTATTGAGCTTGGTTATCTCCTGGGCACATTCACAAGGTTTTTTAACTCTTAGCATTCTGACCAGTTGGCGTATTATGCTTCTTTGACCCAGTTACTAGCCGAATTAGGATTCGATGTCATCATGAAACTTGTATATATGGATATTAGGTTTAATTAGACACTAATTTCATCAAATTCGGGACACCTAAAACCCAATATATGGCCACCAGATGCTACAAAGGTATGACTGTCAGGAATAACATCTTGTCCCCAACTTATGGATGCAACTTAACAAAGATAAAGATCGATTTCGTTTTTGACCTCTTCTTGAGAGTTGCGGATATTTCTCTGAGCCTTCCAACGATACCAAGATCGATGCATCTGAAAACCTAAAGCTCTTGAAATTGTCAGCAGACGCTTGCATGTTCTTAATGTCACGAACTGTCTCATATCTCAAGCTCGAAGAAGGAATTTCACTCAGGTAGAGGTTGATTCAGATCTCGACTTCTTCAGGAAACATGTAGGTTTTCTCTTATCTTTCGACCAAATCAAGATCACTGGTCGAGCGTACCTCAAAATACGATGTTTCGGACGCTTGATTGTCTGCAGCAAGCGCTTGACTTCAATCTTCATTATTTTTGCTTTTACTGTAATACCCTGCTCTTTCACTTCTATGTATATATGTATTGATACTTGCTTATAGATGCTTGCATATGTCATTTTTTCTTGTTTTTGGTGCATAAGTTCATAGTTGTAATAGTTCAGCCTTTAGAATAATCAATTCATCAGAGTCTAAATAACCTGTTTCACGGTTTTGGCCATATCTTGAGTTCTAGACATCCGATCAAGATGATCTAGGATGCGTTGGAAAGCTTAGAGGATTACCTACAAGTTTTATAAAGGTGTCGATGCCAAAAATCGATTGTGAAATCGATTTGGGAAATCGATTTCCAGGTGAAGAAATCGATTCCCAGAAAGTGGAAATCGATTGTTTGAAGGGCAAAATCGATTTCTTTGATAAGAAATTCGATTTGGCCAATCGATTTCCATGGATGTTGAAATCGATTTCCATGAGTGTCAGAGCTTGTGTACACGTTTGGGTTACTGGGCTATGCTGTGTACGGCCCATTGGTCCTAAAACGTCCCTAACAACTATATATACATAGCTTATGACCAAAACCTAGTATCCACAACCTATTGTACACACTTTTTGCCTCTTCTCATCCCTAAGCGCTCTAATTGATCTCTTGCTCTAGAAAACCCAAAAGACGAATCCTGCTTTGGTGTTCTTCGTCAAGAACACGCCGTTATTTAGCTAATCCATTCCTGTTGCTAGAGTTAATCTCCTAAGTGAGAAACCAAGGTGAGTTTCTAATCCTAGTTTTTTTTCCCTTTTAATCCTTAACTTAAGGATCGACTTTGCTTTCCAGTGTTGCGATCATGATCAAGTGCTGAACCCGGAAGAAGGGACCGTAGCGGAACTTGGCTCTGTTCTCTTTCCCTTAGGCTGTGAATCGTCATACCAGGTATGCGGGGGAGAAAATTGGTCATGAGTATGTGGGTTTTGGGATAGGTTAAGATGAAAGGGTTAACCCATGACCCCTATATGTTTGCCTATATGCATTGTAAGTGCCTATGAATGTTGTTATGTTGTTTTCTGGCTATACGAGTATTGATTGATGAATAATCTGATGTTATAACATGTTTATAACTATGAGTACATGATTTATATGATTATTGATGAATTGATGATGATGAACATGTTGTTTATGCCATGATATGGTGTTTTATTAATCCTATACTATTAGAACATAGTTATAGGGAGAAAATAAATAGGCAATATGAGATTGATGACCAAGGATTAGTTTGAGAACCCTTAGGTTATGATTCATGAGTGTTGAACTAATCAAATTGATGATAAATAGCTTAGGCTCGAATGACCTGTTAATTAGAAAACGTAGACTGGTCTATAGCGGAGGAAACCCGCTGCTGTATGATCTGACACCCAGAAATCGATTTCCAGCACATGGAAATCGATTTGAATCGACCAAGAATCGATTTCCAGAGCGTGGAAATCGATTTGGCCTTGTAGAAATCGATTTTTAGAATCGATTTTCCCTTGTTCAAAATCGATTGGGGAAATCGATTTGAACATGTTGAAATCGATTTTCAGAGATTGGAAATCGATTTTGAAGACTTGAGTAATCGATTCCAGAGAATGGAAATCGATTCTCACGTGCCCAGGAGCAGTGTTGACCCCTTATGCTTGATGGATAGTGTTATGTATGCTTGTTATAATCTTAATAAGATATGAATTGTGGTTTAGACATTAAGATTAAGTTGTGATTTTAATAAGATATGAATTATGGTTTAGATAATAAGATTAAGTTATAATCTTAATAAATATATGACTTGAGGTTTAAATATTAAGGTTAAGTTATAATTTTAATAAAATATGGATTGAGGTTTAGATAATAAGATTAAGCATAATACTTAATAAAGGTATTGTTAAGTTAAGACTTAACAATTAGTAAGACGACGATGTTATTGGTAACGACGTACTGTTACCGATGTTGTTGGTTAAATCATTCTTGATGCTTATTGGTCAAGTTTGATGTTGATAAATCATCTTTGATGCTTGTTGGTCAAAGTTGATAGCCATGTAATGGCATGATGGTGGATGGTTGGACATGAGTTTGCATGTTGTTGAGCATAGCATGCATCATACGTTGACATTGATATGTTGGGTGGAAAGCAAACGATCAATCGCGATAGTGGAGGCCACGATGGGTGTTATCCCGGCCTTGCGGGTACATTGGGTAGGGAAATTCCAGGTGACGTGGGCTAGCTACCTATTGTCGGAGTGACCTAAAGGATAAGCTTGAGTACCCTGACTAGCCATACGTTATCAGGATTAGTGAGAGTGTTCAGGGATGGCCCATGGTCTGGCATAACATCCACGTTGATAACCGGACATGTACTCCTAATCGTCTTTCCAGAGTTATAGTTGTTGGCCACATGCATACGGAGTAGTGATGTTGCATTCGCATTGACATGCATCTTTAATATGCATATATATATATATATATATATATATATATATATATATATATATATATATTATTATACATATTGATTATTGATGTTGATGTGATGTATGTTGTATGTCATCTTAATTACTATTCCATTCCGTTTACATATATTTATGATCGTATTTCTCACCCCCATCTTTTGTTGTTCTTGCGCATATGATGTTGCATGTGCAGAGGAGGGTGAGCATGCTGACGAGGAGTGATCCCGTGGAGATCTCTCTTAGTAGTAGTTGATAGGATTTACATTCAGTTGTTTAGTTTTATTCCGATGTGTTATCGGTATATGTATACCAACTCTGATCATGTGACATCGGGTTTCAGGTTTTGTTTATGTTAATGTTTTTCCGCAGTTGTTTTATGTTTAAAATGTTTTCGGATCATGTGGTACTTGCTACCTTTTATGTTAAAAATTTTATTTAACTTGCATGCTTTATTTATATTTTATTTTATGCGGGGTAGTGGGTGTCACATTTAGTGGTATCAGAGCCGGTCTGTCCTACAGGCCGGGGTATGTGTCTGTTGTGTTCTCTTCTGTGTACTCTTATATGATTGTCTATGACGATGGTATAGAGTATTAAGTGTTTGTTTTGCTTAACTCCCGATATTGAGCAGTTGCTTGAATGATGCAGGAAGTTATGGCAGGTAGAAATGATCGTGCGATTGCTGATGCCCTGGAAGCATTAGCTAATGCCATAGGGCAGAATCAGAATCACAATGGAGGTGGACCTGCTGAATTTCAGGGTTTGGATAAATTCCAGAGGAATAATCCGCCATCCTTCAAGGGAGCTTTTGACCCTGAAGGTGCTCAGCCATGGATCCGAGAGCTTGAGAAGATCGTTCGAGCCATGGCATGCACCGATGCTCAGAAGGTTACCTTTGCTACCTTCATGTTGGTAGAGGAAGCTGAACGTTGGTGGGAGAATTGCCGCCAACGTTTAGAAGCTGAAGGCACCGTTGCTACTTGGGATGCCTTCAAGGAGAGATTCTTGGGGAAGTATTTCCCTGCTGATATACGTGACAAGAAGGAGATGGAGTTTCTGGCATTGACTCAGGGAAACATGTCCATTGGGGATTATGCTACTAAGTTTGAGGAGCTGTCACGTTACTATCCACTCTGTCAGTATTGTAATGATGATCGCTCCAAGTGTGTGAAGTTCGAGAATGGTTTGCGTCCAGAGATTAAGCAAGCCATCAGCTACCAGGAGATCCGTGTTTTCCCCACCTTGGTGAACAAGTGCAGAATCTTTGAGGAAGACTACAAGTCCAGAGTTTCTCAGTTCAGGAGTTCTGGTCCCCAAGGTAGCAAGAGGACGACCCAACAGGACAAAGGAAAACAACAGTTGGCACCAGTTGGTCGTGGATTCAAGTTCGCCGGCATGAAATCGCAGTATACATCGGGACCAGCCAGTGGCGGAGGATTTGCCTCTTCTAGGCCAATCAGGTGTGGCAAGTGTGGTAAGGAGCACCTTACTCGTGACTGCAAGGAGACAGACATCATCTGCTTCAAGTGTGGGAAGCCTGGTCATATCAGTAAGGATTGTAGTGGAACAAAGATGGAGCCACAGAGTGCCAGCAAGAGTTCTCAAGCCAATCGACTGAGGACAAGTGGAAGAGTCTTCACTCTCAGTGGAGCTGAAGCCTCAGAATCTGAAGACCTGATTCAAGGTAAGTGCCTCATCAAAGGGGCTCCTTTAATAGTGTTGTTTGATTCGGGTGCATCGCATTCCTTTATATCACATGACTGTGTTGAATACCTTAGATTATCTGTTGCCCAACTTGAATATGATCTAGTTGTTGCTACCCCTACCAATAAGCCTGTTGTTACCTCACATATTTGTAAAGGTTGTTCCATTGTCATTGATGATAGAAATTTCATAGTTGATCTTATATGCTTACCCCTTAAACAACTTGATGTTATTCTTGGTATGGACTGGTTATCTGCCAATCATGTCCTTTTAAATTGCTTTGATAAAACTGTTGTTTTTGGAACTGCTGTCGATCCTAAGGATTTGAGTTTTCTAACTGCCAACCAAGTCAAGGCTTCTATTAGAGAAGAAGCCCAAGTATACATGATCTTATCTTCCCTGGAAGTAGAGAGAAAGGCTGAGGTTAAGGATGTGCCAGTTGTGAGAGAGTTCCCAGAAGTTTTTCCCGAGGATATTTATAGTTTGCCACCTGAGATAAAGGTTAAGTTTAGCATAGACTTAGTGCCAGGTACAGGACCTATATCTATAGCACCATACAGGATGTCCCCTCTAGAGCTAGCTGAGTTGAAGAAACAGTTAGAGGAATTGCTCCAGAAGCAGTTTGTTAGGCCTAGTGTGTCTCCGTGGGGAGCGCCAGTGTTGTTGGTGAAGAAGAAAGATGGCGGCATGAGGTTGTGTGTCGATTACCGACAGCTCAACAAGGTGACTATTAAGAATAGGTATCCTCTTCCTAGGATAGACGACCTTATGGACCAGCTGATAGGAGCTTGTGTGTTTTCTAAGATAGATTTGAGATCAGGCTATCACCAAATTCGGGTCAAGTCTGAGGACATTCCAAAGACTGCGTTCAGAACGCGCTATGGCCATTATGAGTATCTAGTTATGCCTTTTGGTGTGACTAATGCCTCTGCTGTGTTCATGGACCACATGAACAAGATCTTCCATCCATACTTGGATAGGTTTGTAGTTGTCTTCATAGATGATATCCGAGTATACTCTAAGACTAAGGAGGAACATGAGGAACACTTGAGGATAGTCTTGGAAACCCTTAAGGAAAAACATTTGTATGCCAAGTTGTCCAAGTGTGAGTTTTGGTTAGAAGAGGTGAGTTTCTTAGGACACATCATCTCTAAAGGAGGGATAGCCGTGGACCCAGCTAAGGTAGAAACCGTGCTCCATTGGGAAGCACCTAAGTCAGTGACCGAGGTTAGAAGTTTCTTGGGTTTGGCCGGGTACTATAGGAGGTTTATAGAAGGATTCTCTAAGATAGCTTTGCCTATGACCCGCCTTAGTAAGAAAGGTCAGATCTTCGTGTGGGACTCTAAGTGTGAGGAAAGTTTTCAGGAATTGAAGAATAGGTTGACATCTGCACCTGTGTTAGTGTTACCCAATCCTAGTGAACCTTTTGTAGTATACTGTGATGCTTCGAAGCAAGGCTTAGGTGGTGTGTTGATGCAGAATGGTCAGGTAGTAGCTTATGCTTCTAGGCAGCTTAAGACCCATGAGAAGAACTACCCCACTCATGACTTGGAGTTAGGAGCGGTAGTGTTTGCCTTAAAAATTTGGAGGCATTATCTCTATGGAGCTAGATTTGAGGCCTTTAGTGATCATAAGAGTTTGAAATACCTGTTTGACCAAAAGGAGCTGAATATGAGACAGCGTAGGTGGATGGAATTTCTTAAGGATTATGAGTTTGAGTTGAGTTACCACCCAGGTAAGGCCAATGTAGTGGCTGATGCTTTGAGTAGAAAAACCTTACACGTTTCAGCTTTGATGGTTAGAGAGATGGATTTGATAGAGGAGTTTAGAGATTTGAGTTTAGCTTGGGAAGTTACCCCTAAGAGCATTAGGTTAGGAATGTTGAAAATCACTAGCAGTTTGATGGATCAGATTAGAGAAGGGCAGAAGATAGATGTATACCTTTTAGACCAGAGAGAGTTGATTACTCAAGGTAGAAATCTCAGTTTTAAGGATGGGACTCATGGAATTTTGAGGTTCCAAGATAGAGTTTGTATACCTGATATTCCAGAGCTTAGGAAGTTGATTCTTGAGGAAGGACATAGGAGTGGTTTGAGTGTTCACCCAAGAGCCACAAAGATGTATCAGGATCTGAAACGGATGTTTTGGTGGCCTAGGATGAAAAAGGATGTGGCTGAGTTTGTTTATGCTTGCCTAGTGTGTCAGAAGGCTAAAATAGAGAACCAGAAACCTTCAGGTAAGTTGCAACCTTTGAGTATCCCTGAGTGGAAGTGGGATAGTATCTCTATGGATTTTGTGTCTGGACTCCCTAGGACTCCTGCTGGTTGTGATGCCATATGGGTTGTTGTGGACAGGTTAACCAAATCTGCCCATTTCATTCCTATGAACATGGAATATCCATTAGAGAAGTTGACTGGGTTGTACATCAGAGAAATAGTTAGATTGCATGGTGTACCCTCTAGCATAATTTCGGACAGAGGTCCTAGATTTACCTCTAGATTTTGGAATAGTTTGCATGAGGCCTTAGGAACTAAGCTTAGATTGAGTTCAGCTTATCACCCACAGACCGATGGTCAGTCTGAGAGGACAATCCAATCCTTAGAAGACTTGTTGAGGGCGTGTGTGCTAGAGCAGTCGGGTAGTTGGGATAAGTTTTTACCCCTTATAGAGTTCACCTACAACAATAGTTTCCATTCCAGTATTGGGATGGCACCTTATGAGGCTTTGTATGGGAGGAGGTGTAGGACACCCTTGTGTTGGAATGAGCCTGGAGAGAATGTTGTATTAGGACCTGAGGTAGTGCAAGAGACTACAGAGAAAGTGAGGATGATACAAGATAAGATGAGAGTGGCACGGAGTAGGCAAAAGAGTTACCATGATAAGAGAAGAAAAACTCTCGAATTCCAGGAGGGGAATCATGTGTTCTTGCGAGTTACTCCAACAACTGGGGTTGGTAGGGTAATGAAAGCGCGGAAACTTACTCCTAGATTCATTGGCCCTTACCAAATTCTAAAAAGAGTCGGTGAAGTCGCCTACCAGATAGCCTTACCCCCGTTCTTGTCAAACCTTCATAATGTGTTTCATGTGTCTCAACTTCGAAAGTATGTTCATGATCCAAGCCATGTGATAGTACCCGATGTTATTCCACTAAAGGATAACTTGACCTTTGAGGTGTTACCACTTCGAGTTGAAGATAGAAGGGTCAAGCAGCTGAGAAGGAAGGAAATTCCCTTGGTCAAGGTCATTTGGAGTGGAGCTACAGAAGAAAGTGCTACGTGGGAGTTGGAGAGCAAGATGAAGGAATCATATCCACATCTGTTTACTCAAGGTGAGTAGAAATTTCGAGGACGAAAATTTTTATAAGGAGGGTGGAATTGTAACACCCTGCTCTTTCACTTCTATGTATATATGTATTGATACTTGCTTATAGATGCTTGCATATGTCGTTTTTGCTTGTTTTTGGTGCATAAGTTCATAGTTGTAATAGTTCAGCCTTTAGAATAATCAATTCATCCGAGTCTAAATAACCTGTTTCACGATTTTGGCCATATCTTGAGTTCTAGACATCCGATCGAGATGATCTAGGATGCGTTGGAAAGCTTAGAGGATTACCTACAAGTTTGATTCAGGTGTCGATGCCAAAAATCGATTGGGAAATCGATTTCCAGGTGAAGAAATCGATTCCCAGAAAGTGGAAATTGATTGTTTGAAGGGCAAAATCGATTTTCTTTGATAAGAAAATCGATTTGGCCAATCGATTTCCATGGATGTTGAAATCGATTTCCATGAGTGTCAGAGCTTGTGTACACGTTTGGGTTACTGGGCTATGCTGTGTACGGCCCATTCGTCCTAAAACGTCCCTAACAACTATATATACATAGCGTATGACCTAAACCTAGTATCCACACCCTATTGTACACACTTTTTGCCTCTTCTCATCCCTAAGCGCTCTAATTGATCTCTTGCTCTAGAAAACCCAAAAGACGAATCCTGCTTTGGTGTTCTTCGTCAAGAACACGCCGTTATTTAGCTAATCCATTCCTGTTGCTAGAGTTAATCTCCTAAGTTAGAAACCAAGGTGAGTTTCTAATCCTAGTTTTGTTTTCCCTTTTAATCCTTAACTTAAGGATCGACTCTGCTTTCCAGTGTTGAGATCGTGATCAAGTGCTGAACCCGGAAGAAGGAACCGTAACGGAACTTGGCTCTGCTCTCTTTCCCTTAGGCTGTGAATCGTCATACCAGGTATGGGGGGGAGAAAATTGGTCATGAGTATGTGGATTTTGGGATAGGTTAAGATGAAGGGATTAACCCATGACCCCAATATGTTTGCCTATATGCATTGTAAGTGCCTATGAATGTTGTTATGTTGTTTTCTGGCTGTACGAGTATTGATTGATGAATAATCTGATGTTATAACATGTTTATAACTATGAGTACATGATTTATATGATTATTGATGAATTGATGATGATGAACATGTTGTTTATGCCATGATATGGTGTTTTATTAATCCTATACTATTAGAACATAGTTATAGGGAGAAAATAAATAGGCAATGTGAGATTGATGACCAAGGATTAGTTTGAGAACCCTTAGGTTATGATTCATGAGTGTTGAACTAATCAAATTGATGATAAATAGCTTAGGCTCCAATGACCTGTTAATTAGAGAACGTAGACTAGTCTATAGCGGAGGAAACCCGCTGCTGTATGATCTGACACCCAGAAATCGATTTCCAGCACATGGAAATCGATTTGAATCGACCAAGAATCGATTTCCAGAGCGTGGAAATCGATTTGGCCTTGTAGAAATCGATTTTTAGAATCAATTTTCCCTTGTTCAAAATCGATTGGGGAAATCGATTTGAACATGTTGAAATCGATTTTCAGAGATTGGAAATCGATTTTGAAGACTTGAGAAATCGATTCCAGAGAATGGAAATCGATTCTCACGTGCCCAGGAGCAGTGTTGACCCCTTATGCTTGATGGATAGTGTTATTTAGGCTTGTTATAATATTAATAAGATATGAATTGTGGTTTAGATATTAAGATTAAGTTGTGATTTTAATAAGATATGAATTGTGGTTTAGATAATAAGATTAAGTTATAATCTTAATAAATATATGACTTGAGGTTTAAATATTAAGGTTAAGTTATAATTTTAATAAAATATGGATTGAGGTTTAGATAATAAGATTAAGAATAATATTTAATAAAGGTATTGTTAAGTTAAGACTTAAAGAAAAATTAGTAAGACGACGATGTTATTGGTAACGACGTACTGTTACCGATGTTGTTGGTTAAATCATTCTTGATGCTTATTGGTCAAGTTTGATGTTGATAAATCATCTTTGATGCTTGTTGGTCAAAGTTGATAGCCATGTAATGGCATGATGGTGGATGGTTGGACATGAGTTTGCATGTTGTTGAGCATAGCATGCATCATACGTTGACATTGATATGTTGGGTGGAAAGCAAACGATGAATCGCGATAGTGGAGGCCACGATGGGTGTTATCCCGGCCTTGCAGGTACATTGGGTAGGGAAATTCCAGGTGACATGGGCTAGCTACCTATTGTCGGAGTGACCTAAAGGATAAGCTTGAGTACCCTGACTAGCCACTATACGTTATCAGGATTAGTGAGAGTGTTCAGGGATGGCCCATGGTCTGGCATAACATCCACGTTGATAACCGGACATGTACTCCTAATCGTCTTTCCAGAGTTCTAGTTGTTGGCCACATGCATACGGAGTAGTGATGTTGCATTCGCATTGACATGCATCTTTAATATGCATATATATATATATTGATTATACATGTGTTGATTGATGTATGTTGTATGTCATCTTAATTACTATTCCATTCCGTTATCATATATTTATGATCGTATTTCTCACCCCCATCTTTTGTTGTTCTTGCGCATATGATGTTGCATGTGCAGAGGAGGGTGAGCATGCTGACGAGGAGTGATCCCGTGGAGATCTCTCTTAGTAGTAGTTGATAGGATTTACATTCAGTTGTTTAGTTTTATTCCGATGTGTTATCGGTATATGTATACCAACTCTGATCATGTGACATCGGGTTTCGGGTTTTGTTTATGTTAATGTTTTTCCGCAGTTGATTTATGTTTAAAATGTTTTCGGATCATGTGGTACTTGCTACCTTTTATGTTAAAAATTTTATTTAACTTGCATGCTTTATTTATATTTTATTTTATGCGGGGTAGTGGGTGTCACATTTACAGCTTTTGTACTTTTAACTTTGTAACACCCCCCTCGAGTTCTACGTACTTGAACTCAAAATGCGGAAAATAGCGAGAAAATAAAAATGCTGGTTGATTTCAGAAAATACTTTAATTAAGTAGCTACGTTCGAAAACATGGTTCTAAAAAAATTTTCTGCATACATAGGTAAAACCAGCTCAAGATAACGAAATAAACTGTGAAACATACATCAACGTTTCAGATTCATACTAATATAATCATAACATAAATCTAGGTCTAATAGATAACATATTACAGACTTAAGATCATAAGTTCAAATGTGTGCAGCAAGTAATATAAGACTGCTACAAAAAAAAAAAAAAGACTCCTAAGCTGGTCGGCTAAGAGTAGCCATTGGGATACAACCCAAGTTGGCTCCTTCGAAAAGTTTTCGTCGTCCGAGCCCTCACATATCCGAACGATCAAAATCTGTACATGTGTTCCAAAAACACAATTGGGTGTCCAACATGAACAGGCAAAGGTGAGATACTCATAATATAATTTTATCGCGATAGCCGCACTGGCGACAAACAGCATAAACATCCACAGATAAAAACAGTTATACGGACAATTATCTGTATGACACAATATAATATCTCAAACACCATCATGAGTGATAATAATGCATGAGACTTCAATATCATCTTTCTAATTCATGTACTCCGGAGATTCCTACTACCCTTCATCGAGCGATAGGCCGCATTAACACCCGTAACACCATTGTCCTCATGAGTCGGCCTCTCAATTTAGGTCCGAACTCCAATTGTTCCAGGGTACCACGTCAAACCATATCATGAATACTCTAGTCTCTGATTGAATTCATTCGTGTTTGGCATCCGATTTACCACGGCACGGGGTTGCTACGCCACCGGCCACTTGTGGGATCTCGAACATAGAATGCTCCTATAGACCTAGTGGTAATTTGTAGCGCGGTTTCAAATGGCACGTTTGCCGGTTCATGCATGTACATAGAAAGTTTTCTGTTTTCATTTTCGTTCATTCTTTCAATTGTCGAGGCATAAAGTGTAACGCCCCGATTTTCATGTTTTCTAATTCTCCAGTATTTTAACGTTTATATTTTATTGGAGGGTTTAGAGAGTGAAATAAAATATTCTGAGAAGATAGGAATGTTCTACACAACCATAGGAAGCCATGGTTAGGTTTCGGGCGAAAGCTCGAACGGAGCCCAGTCTGCGTTTTTCACGGATTGTAGCCTTTTTCTACTATCGAGACCTAATTTGGACTCGTGAACGAGACAGTAAGTCTTGGGATTTTATTCTCTACATCTTCGTTAAAATCCGTCCTGACGTCCGAAAAATAATAATAATATATTATATTCGGTCGTATAATCGAACCAGGAGGCGTTTGGAGTCGTAAAGGGATTCAACGAGACCCGATAACGGATAAGCTTGATACCACATCATCCTAGGACACTTGGGAGAGTATGCCAGAGTCGTCATGACGATCGGGAAATTCAAGATGCGAAATGACCAAAATGCCCCTAACTTTAGTCTTTTGCACTTTTACCATTTTACCATTTTGGCAAATAACCATTTTGCCCTTAAGTGACTTGTTTTAAGGCTGAACTCAGCCCCATCCAGCCCCTCATTCACGCAAAAACAGCCCTCCTTTCACACTCCATCTTCAATCTTGAGAAGCTCCATTGTTGTTCTTGAGAAAAGCTTGGTTTCTTGTTGGAATCACTTGATTTCTTGAGCAATCTTCCTTCATTTTAAGGTAAGATCACTTCTATGATCTCTTAGCTTCTTGAATATCTCTTTATTTCAGGATCAAGATCCATTTTCATGAAAATCATTTCTTAGATCCAAAAGTTTGAAAATCCATAGGAAATTGTAGAAAAATCATTTTGATGTGAGACCAATTTCTTTGAACTCACCTAATCATTCTCTACCTAAACCCAAGAGCTTATGATTCAACTCTCATCATAGCTCAAAAAGCACAATATAGCCGAACCCTTTTGATGATGATGAATAGTGTTTTTCATCCATTTTTTATTTCTAACACTTGATTTCATCCTTAGCTTTCCTATTGCCTTTGAATCCATGAATGGAAAACCAAAATCAATTCCTAGCTTTATTCTCTTTAGGGTGTCCGAAACCCTCTTTGTGAGAATTGTTGAGTTTGGTTTGAATGTTGTTTAATGTTTGATTGTTTGGTTGTTTGTAGTGGGTGACAATTATCAGAAGGTTCACAAACCGATCAACCGACTTTGATCCGGGAATCTACTCTTCAACAGGTATGGGGGGTGAACCTCATCACACCAAGATGGTGGTGGTGAAGATGGTTGTTTAGTTTATGTGTGGGTGAAACCCTTTGGTTTGGGTTCACCATTCAATTTGGTTCTCTTGGAGAACAATGTGTAATAAGTGTAGTTTATGCTTTAGTGTGCTCTAGCGTATGTCTATGATGATGTGATTGGATGAAAATCATTTTCATATATGTTGAAAAACCTACCTTGATCACTAGATCAAGTATGGATTTTTATGCTTGATTATGATGCAAATGATGTGTGATGTACTGTATGCTTGATTATGATGCAATAATATGTTATTGTTGCTTGTCATAATTAGATGAACATTGTGAATTGTAATTGTCTTGAGGGTGAAGCAATCTTCACATTTGTTCCTAATAGGCCTTTTAGCTATAACCTTGAGAAAAGGAAGAGTTTGAGTAGTTCTAGAACAATTAAGTTTTCAAGTAAGAAAAGTGTTTTAGTGGCTTATGTTTTTCAAAGAAAAACCCTAAGTGACTTTGATCCAAAGATCAAATGGAATTAAATCTCAAAGTGTTTTTGCAACACCCTTTCCCGAGTGTCACATTTCCGAACGTTTTTAAGGCCGAAAATATTGATTAATGCGGAAAATATGTTTTTTTTTTTTTTCTTTTCACAAGATGCAATGGGATTTAGTAAAGGTAAATAATACTAATAAACGAACTTAGGTTCGCCATGCATTTCTAGAACATACTGTATAATAAACACAGAACAGAAACGGAAATAGAAAGGTCAACATTACTATATACAGACATAGGTCTAATGTGTAACTGACATAAGAAATACAATAAGTACTAGGAGTCGTAGTTCCCAAAAGGTACTACAAAACTGACGTAGTCTAGCCGACAACAAAACTAAACCACAAAAGAAAGTCCGCCTCAGGGCTCAAGAAAACTACTGGACTGAACCATCGTCACGTCCATCTGTTCAAACAGCAACAGCAAGTACCAACAGAAAACATACAGATATGGGTGAGATTCTCGTTCATCAACACAACAAAACAGCAGTAGTAAAAACGGGACGACTCACCGAGTAACCGCGTACTCAACATGCTTACAAGGATTCTCAATGTCAAACATATTAAGTAGTTGACAGCATAATATCATGTTAAGCAGTTAACAGCATAAAATAAGGTACTCTTAAACAGTACAACGATGTATAAAAGTAAATGTAAACACCAATAGCCATGCAATGCAATGCAATGCAATGTATATGACTCAATGTCAATGTCACTGGGTACTACTATGACCCCTACTCCATGGAGCTAACAAAACGTCGAAGAGAGTGAATGGGAGGACATGTTCCGTGCGCGCCAGCCTTGGGCAAGATGCTACAACATTCGTAACGTGCACGTATCTGGCTTTTACGGAAACACTCTCGACCAAACATGAAAAGTACAGCATCTAGTAGAGGATATCAGTGTATTGCACGGATTTGCCACAACACAGAAGAGCTACCAACTGGTCACATGTAAGCCCTTCCAACCCTGATACCTCCAAAAAGACCATTGAAGATCGTCACCGTAAGATTCGCACCCGCATCAAGGTGTAAGCTCAACTCCTAGGCTCAAGGCCTTACCACTATGCAAATGAAATGCCAATGCTTACAGCAGATGCGATCAAGCAATGTCTATCCCCCGGATAAACCTCGAAGTCTACTAAGGTTCTCTTCCTTAGGAACTATACGTGTCTTTGAAAAACAAAACCTTTTATCCGCAGGATAAATCTCGTGATTCCTCCGGGATCGAGTCATCACAAGACTGGAACAATTGAACGACTGATCGGGGTCCGAATCACCGGTCCGTCATTGAACTACTGTTTCAAAACCCAAAACGTTTGTAAACCAAAACAACTTCTCATTTGAAAACTCCTTTGATTTGGAACCACTTTTGAAACACTTACTTACTCTATTTTTATGCATTTTCTGAAACATGGAATTCGCTTAGCGGAATTGAATTCGCTTAGCGAAAATGAGGCAGTAATACCTCTTTTCAAACTCCTTTGTATCGCTCGGCGAAACATATTTCGCTTAGCGAAAGTTCACTATAATCGCTTAGCGAGTCTCATTTCGCTTAGCGAAATGGAGGCGGTTATACCTCTTTTGAGACTCCTCTGGATCGCTCGGCGAGACATAATTCGCATAGCGAAATCTCACTTTATCCGCTTAGCGAGTATCGTTTCGCTTAGCGAAATGGAGGCGGTTACACCTCCATTGGTGACTTCTCTGGATCGCTCGGCGAGAAATAATTCGCGTAGCGAAATCTCACTTTATCTGCTTAGCGAGTATCGTTTCGCTTAGCGAAATGGAGGCGGTTATACCTCCTTTGGAGACTTCTCTGGATCGCTCGGCAAGACTTAATTCGCATAGCGAAATTCGCTTGGTTCGCTTAGCGAATCCGAATTCGCTTAGCGAAAGTGAGGCAGTGATGCCCAACTTGGAATTCCTCTATTTGTGCTTAGCGAAAGTAAATTCGCTTAGCGAAAAGTTGCCTTAAAACAAGACATTAACCTTATGGAACCATTTTGATTCTCTTCATGAAACCACTTCTTTTCTCATTTTGAGTCACTTGATTAACTAGATGGACTAAGGATAGGGTATAAAACATGTTTCACTTTGGTGAAAACACTTTGAGATTTAATTCCATTCAAAGTCACTTAGGGTTTTTCTCTGAAAAACACAAATTATTGAAAACACTTTCTTTACATCAAAACTTGACTTGTGCAACTCAAGATCATGGCTAATAGCCAACTAGGAGCCAATGTGAAGTTTTACTTCACCAACTAATCAAATTATGGCTCACAAAACTTACACAATCATGATAAACCATAATACACATTACTACATCATAATCAAACATCCAAGTCCATCACACATCATGGTCTCATAATCAAACAATAAAAGTCCATATTTGATCTAGTGATCAAAGTAGGTTTTCCAACATACATGGAAATGATTTTCATTCAATCATCTCATCATCAACATATGCTAAAGCAAGAATATTGATCTTGAAATAAAGAAAGATTCAAGAAGCTAAGAGATCATAGAAGTGATCTTACCTTGAAAAGAAGGAAGATTGCTCAAGGAATCAAGTGATTCCAACAAGAACTCAAGCTTTTCTAGGATAAAAATGGAGTTTTCTCTCAAGAACAACTATGGAACTCTAAAGGGTGAGGGGCTGTACGAAAATGAGAGGGCGAGGGGCTGAGTTCAGCCTCTTAAAAGCTCACTTAAGGGTAAAAAGGTCATTTGCCAAAAGGGTATAATGGTAAAAGTGTAAAAGACTAAGGTTAGGGGCATTTTGGTCATTTTGCGTCCAGATATTTCCGAACGTCATGATGACTCTGGCATACTCTCCCAAGTGTCCTGGGATGATGTGATATCAAGGTTATCCATTGGCGAGTCCTGGTAAATCTATATATGGTTCCGTTCGTCACCCGATTGAGGATTCCGCCCGAACGAAGGTCAGGAAGTGATTTTTCTAAAATTTTTACGAAATTTAACAAAAACGCAGAGCATCAAATTCTAAGACTTACTGTCTCGTTCACGGGTCCATCTGAGGTCTTCTGAGCAGTAAAATCATACTGTCAGTGTAAAAACGCAGACCGGACTCCGTTTGAGTTTTCGACTCAAAACTTAATCGTAGTTTCCTACGATATCGTCGAGCATGACTATGGTCTCGGAATATTTTATTTCTATTCCTAAGACCTCGAATAAAATAAAGACATTAAAATACTAAATAAAAAGAAAACGTGAAAATCGGGGCGTTACATTCCTACCCCTCATAAAAGAATTTCGTCCTCGAAATTATACGTACCTCTTAAAACAAACTCGGATACTGTTGTTGCATGTCCTCTTCTCTTTCCCAGGTAGCATCACCTGTAGTCTCGTTCCAGATAACTTTGACTAAAGCTATCTCCTTCCCTCGCAGTTTCTTTATCCTTCTGTCCTCGATCTTAACCGGCAATGTCTCATAGGTTAGGTTATCCTTTAGCTGTACTGAATCAGACTTTATGACATGACTGGGATCAGGAATATACTTTCGCAATTGCGAAACATGAAAAACATTATGAAGGTTGGATAGAAAAGGCGGTAAAGCTATTTGGTAAGCTACTGGACCTATCCGACGAAGAATTTGATAAGGTCCAATGAATTTTGGAGTGAGTTTTCTGGACTTCAGGACCCTGCCCACCCCAGTCATCGGAGTGACTCTCAAAAACACATGATCCCCTTCCTCGAACTCAAGTGGCCTACGTCTTTTATCCGCATAACTCTTCTGTCGGCTCTGAGTTATTCTCATCTTTTCTTGAATCAATTTTACCTTCTCAGTTGTTTGTTGCACTAGTTCAGGTCCTAATGAAGCACTTTCTCCATCTTGGTACCAACACAAAGGTGTTCTGCAACGTCGTCCGTATAAAGCTTCGTATGGTGCCATCCCTATACTCGAATGATAACTGTTGTTGTAGGTGAACTCTAACAACGGTAGGAAATTCTCCCAACTTCCGGCATGTTCCAACACACACGACCTCAATAGATCCTCTAAAGAATGAATCGTCCTTTCCGATTGTCCATCAGTTTGAGCATGGTAAGCCGAACTTAATCGTAACTTTGTTCCTAAAGCTTCATGTAGACTTTGCCAAAATCGCGAAGTAAAACGCGGGTCTCTATCCGATATAATACTTGAAGGTACTCCATGCACTCTCACAATCTCACTGATATAAATCTGAGTAAGCTTTTCCATAGAATACTTTAGATTAATCGGTAGAAAATGAGCTGATTTCGTAAGCCTATCAATTACAACCCAAATGGAATCGTGTCCTTTAGGTGTCCTTGGCAAACATGTCACGAAATCCATTGCTATGCCGTCCCATTTCCACTCTGGGATATCCAACGGAAGTAACATTCTAGCTGGCCTTTGATGTTCAACCTTTGCTTTCTGACACACTAAGGAAGATGCCACATAATCAGCCACATCTCTTTTCATGCCTTGCCACCAAAACAACCGCTTCAGGTCTTGGTACATCTTGGTTGACCCTGGATGCATACTCAACTTGCTTCTATGAGCTTCGTCCAGAATTAACCTTCTTATCTCGGGGTTGTTTGGCACACAGACCCGTTCTCCTCGTCTTAGGATTCCATCCGCTCCTTCCTTATATGCAGACGTTATCCCCTTCTTTAGATTCCTCCGCTCTTTCTCCAGATACTGATCGTATACTTGTTTCTCCCGAATCTGGTCCATCAGATCACAAGATACTGTAACCATACCCACACACAGTCTTCCTGGAAAACTAACCACGGACAGATGCATATCCCTGAACTGTTCCAACAGCTCGTGTTCCTTAATCATCATGGCAGACACATGTAACACTTTTCTACTCAGGGCATCCGCTACCACATTAGCTTTTCCCGGATGATACTGCAACTGGAAATCATAGTCCTTCAAAAATTCTAGCCACCGTCTTTGTCTTATATTGAGCTCTTTCTGATTGAACAGGTACTTCAAGCTCTTATGGTCACTGAAGACATTGAACGTCGAACCATACAAGTAGTGCCTCCAAATCTTCAACGCAAAAACTACTGCTGCTAACTCCAGATCATGAATTGGGTAGTTCTTCTTGTGCACTTTCAACTATCTCGAGGCATACGCTACCACCTTCCGATTCTGCATCAGAACACAACCTAATCCTTGGTATGAAGCGTCACAGTACACTTCAAAAGGTTCGCTTGGATTTGGCAATATCAACACTGGCGATGTAGTCAGCCTCTCTTTCAGCTCCTGAAAACTCTGCTCACAAGCTTCAGTCCATTCAAACGCTTTGTCCTTCGTCGTCAATTGGGTAAGAGGTCCTACAATCTTAGAGAATCCCTCAATGAACCTCCAATAATACAGCAATTCCTTCCTCGTCAATTCGACTTTTGACGGATCTACAACAATTCCTTCCTTTGAAATTACATGACCCAAAAACTGCACTTCGTCGAGCCAAAACTCACACTTGGACAACTTGGCATACCACTGTTTCTCCTTCAGAACTTGAATAACCACACTAAGATGTTCAGCATGTTCTTCCTGGTCTTGCGAATAGATAAGTATGTCATCTATGAAGACAACGACAAACTTATCCAGGTATGGACGAAAGATCCTATTCATATAGTCCATGAATATGGCTGGAGCATTCGTCACACCAAACGGTATCACAAGATACTCGTAGTGCCCATAGCGTGTTCGAAACGCTGTCTTCGGTATATCTTCTGCCTTCACACGAATCTGGTGATAACCCGATCGCAAATCAATCTTGGAGAAAACCGCCGCTCCCCTCAACTGATCCATCAAGTCATCTATCCTCGGAAGTGGATACTTGTTCTTAATAGTAACCTTATTCAACTGGCGATAATCCACGCATAGGCGAGATGTTTCATCTTTCTTTTTCACCAACAGCACAGGTGCTCCCCACGGCGACACACTGGGCCTAACAAACTGCTTCCCCAATAAGTGTACCAACTGTTCCTTCAAGGTTTCCAACTCAGCAGGTGCCATACGATACGGTGCCATAGACACTGGTCCTGTTCCTGGCACAAGATCGATCGCAAACTCGATGTCCCGAACTGGCGGCAAACCTGGTACGTCTTTAGGAAAGACTTCCGGAAACTCATTCACAGGTATGTGCTCTAAGACTAGCTCGCTCTTGACCTCCAAAGAAGATAGTAACATGTATCCTTGAGCTCCTTCTCTCAAAGAAGCATTTACTTGGTTGGCAGTCAAAAATCCAGAATTCTCACAACCAGGGAAAACTAAGGTTTTATTTGCACAGTCCAATAGGATATGATTAGAAGACAACCAGTCCATTCCTAAGATTACATCCATTTGTGAAAGAGGCAAACAGATTAAATCAATCAAAAATGTTCTATCTGTAATAGAAATAGAACAATTCAAACAAACTTTAGGAGTTATAACAGGCTTTGCAGTAGGCGTAGAAATTACCAAATCAAAAGGTAAAGAAGACACAGGTAATCCCAACAGATTCACACAGTCATAGGCAATAAAGGAATGCGTTGCGCCTGAATCAAACAGTACAGTTAAGGTTTTACCTCCCATGACACACTGACCTTGGATCAAGTCTTCATTTTGAGAAGCTTCAGCACCACCCATAGTGTAGACTCTGCCCTTCATCTTAGGCCTTGCAGCTTGGACATCGTTGACAGAATGTTCCAACTTTAGTTGCATGCATTCATGTGAGATATGTCTCGGCTTCCCACACTTGAAGCAGATAATCCCTTTGATCGAACAATCTCTGGTGATGTGATTGCTCTTCCCACGCTTCATGCACTTGGTTGGGGCATTTCCAGACTGACTGAAACTCCCACTGCTTCCTCCAACAGAACGTTGTTGTCGATCTTGTTGCTTTGCATACGGTTTCCATCGAGATTTGTTGTCTCGACCACCGCTTCCTCTCTGGAACTTGCTCGGTCCAGAACTCTGTACCCGCTTGTCCTTGGGCTCCAAACTCTCGATCAGATGACACTTCTCCATCAACCTCGGAACAACAGAAATTTCTAGAGGAACAACAGCTCTTTTCAAGTCGATCCTCAGACCTCCTTCAAATTTTCTGCACTTCCACTCCTCTCTTGGGTTGTCCAGAAAGTAATTTGAGAACTTTGCTAGACTTTCGAATTTGGCCCCGTATTCAGCTACGGTCATTCCCCCTTGTCTCAGCTGGAGGAACTCCATCTCTTTCTCGTGCCTTGCACTCGCAAGAAAATACTTCTCCAGGAACTTTCCCCTAAAAGCAGTCCAATCAACAGCTTGTTGATCAAGCACCAGCATCTGACGGGCTCCTTCCCACCAGTATTCAGCATCCTCCACTAGCATATAGGTGCATAAACAACCTTGTCATTCTCAGTACATCTCATTGCTCCAAAGATCTTTTCCAGCGTTTGGATCCAGCGTTCAGCTAACTCAGGATTGAATTCACCCTTGAATTGAGGTGGATTCCGACGAAGAAATTCATCCAGTCCTCTACCTCCGGCAGCCCATTCGTCACGTTGAACCATAGCAGCAGCCATTTCCCAGATGGCGTTCACAGCAGCAGTCAGGTTTTGAGCAGCCATTGCTACCTTCAAAACCAGAACTGTCAAACTTAGGAAACCACAACAAAACTAAAGCAAACAACACAGAAACACACAGAGAACACAACACAAACAAGACAGACCATAACCTACAAACCCCAAAAAGACTCGGCCAGCTCTAATACCAAATAATGCAACACCGTTTCTCGAGTGTCACATTCTCGAATGTTTTTAAGGCCGAAAATATTCATTAATGCGGAAAATATGGTTTTCTTTTTCTTTTTTTTTTTCTTTTCACAAGATGCAATGGGATTTAGTAAAGGTAAATAATACTAATAAACGAACTTAGGTTCGCCATGCATTTCTAGAACACACTGTATAATAAACACATAACAGAAACAGAAATAGAAACGTCAACATTACTATATACAGACATAGGTCTAATGTGTAACTGACATAAGAAATACAATAAGTACTAGGAGTCGTAGCTCCCAAAAGATACTACAAAACTGACGTAGTCTGGCCGACAACAAAACTAAACCACAAAAGAAAGTCCGCCTCAGGGCTCAAGAAAACTACTGGACTGAACCATCATCACGTCCATCTGTTCAAACAGCAACAGCAAGTACCAATAGAAAACATACAGATATGGGTGAGATTCCCGTTCATCAACACAACAAAACAGCAGTAGTAAAAACGGGACGACTCACCGGGTAACCGCGTACCCAACATGCTTACAAGGATTCTCAATGTCAAACATATTAAGCAGTTGACAGCATAATATCATGTTAAACAGTTAACAGCATAAAATAAGGTACTCTTAAATAGTACAACGATGTATAACAGTAAATGTAAACACCAATAGCCATGTAATGCAGTGCAATGTATATGACTCAATGTCAATGTCACTGGGTACTACTCTGACCCCTACTCCACGGAGCTAACAAAACGTCGGAGAGAATGAATGGGAGGACATGTTCCGTGCGTGCCAGCCTAGGGCAAGATGATACAACATTCGTAATGTGCACGTATCTGGCTTTTACGGAAACACTCTCGACCAAACATGAAAAGTACGGCATCTAGTAGAGGATATCAGTGTATTGCATGGATTCGCCACGACACAAAAGAGCTACCTACTGGTCACATGTAAGCCCTTCCAACCCTGATACCTCCAAAAAGACCATTGAAGATCGTCACCGTAAGATTCGCACCCGCATCAAGGTGTAAGCTCAACTCCTAGGCTCAAGGCCTTACGACTATGCAAATGAAATGCCAATGCTTACACAAAGCAGATGCGATCAAGCAATGTCTATCCTCCGGATAAACCTCGAAGTCTACTAAGGTTCTCTTCCTTAGGAACTATACGTGTCTTTGAAAAACAAAACCTTTTATCCACAGGATAAATCTCGTGATTCCTCCGGGATCGAGTCATCACAAGACTGGAACAATTGAACGACTGATCGGGGTCCGAATCACCGGTCCGTCATCGAACTACTGTTTCAAAACCCAAAACGTTTGTAAACCAAAACAACTTCTCAATTGAAAACTCATTTGATTTGGAACCACTTTTGAAACACTTACATACTCTATTTTTCTGCATTTTCTGAAACATGGAATTCGCTTAGCGAAAATGAGGCAGTAATACCTCTCTTCAAACTCCTCTGTATCGCTCGGCGAAACATATTTCACTTAGCGAAAGTCTACATTTAATCGCTTAGCGAGTCTCATTTCGCTTAGCGAAATGGAGGCGGTTATACCTCTTTTGAGACTCCTCTGGATCGCTCGGCGAGACATAATTCGCGTAGCGAAATCTCACTTTATCCGCTTAGCGAGTATCGTTTCGCTTAGCGAAATGGAGGCGGTTATACCTCCTTTGGAGACTTCTCTAGATCGCTCGGCGAGACTTAATTCGCATATCGAAATTCGCTTGGTTCGCTTAGCGAATATGAATTCGCTTAGCGAAAGTGAGGCGGTGATGCCCAACTTGGAATTCCTCTGTTTGTGCTTAGCGAAAGTAAATTCGCTTAGCGAAAAGTTACCTTAAAACAAGACATTAACCTTATGGAACCATTTTGATTCTCTTCATGAAACCACTTCTTTTCTCATTTTGAGTCACTTGATTAACCAGATGGACTAAAGATAGGGTATAAAACATGTTTCACTTTGGTGAAAACACTTTGAGATTTAATTCCATTCAAAGTCACTTAGGGTTTTTCTTTGAAAAACACAAGTTAGTGAAAACACTTTCTTTACATCAAAACTTGACTTGTGCAACTTAAGATCATGGCTAATAGCCAACTAGGAGCCAATGTGAAGTTTTACTTCACCAACTAATCAAATAATGGCTCACAAAACTTACACAATCATGATAAACCATAATACACATTACTACATCATAATCAAACATCCAAGTCCATCACACATCATGGTCTCATAATCAAACAATAAAAGTCCATACTTGATCTAGTGATCAAAGTAGGTTTTCCAACATACATGGAAATGATTTTCATTCAATCATCTCATCATCAACATATGCTAAAGCACACTACAACACACCAAAGCATAAACTCATCATGACAATCTTGTTCTCCAAGAGAACTTAACAAAACTTAACACATAAAAGTGAACCCAAACTAAAGGGTTTCACCCACACATAAACTTAAACAACCATCTTCACCACCACCATCTTGGTGTGATGAGGTTCATCTCCCCATACCTGTTGATGAGCAGATTCCCGGATCAAAGTCGGTTGATCGGTCTGTGAACCTCCTGATAATCGTCAACAACTACAACAACACAACAATCCAACACTAAACAACAATCAAAGCCAATCTCAACTATTCTATCAAAGAGGATTTCGGCCACCCTAGGTTAAAATTTAGGAATTGATTTTGGTTTTCCATTTCAAGGATCTAAAGGCATTAGGAAAACTAAGGATGAAATCAAGTGTTAAAAATCAAAATTGATGAAAACACTATTCATCATCATCAAGTAGGGTTCGGCCAAAAAGTGCTTTTTGGGCTATGATGGGAGTTGAATCATAAGCTCTTGGGTTTAGGTAGAGATTGGTGATGTGAGTTCAAAGAAATTGGTCTTACCTCAAAAGGATTTTTCTACAATTTCCTATGGATTTTCAAAGTTTTGGATCTAAGAAATTTTTTTCATAAAAATGAAGATTGATCTTGAAATAAAGAAAAATTCAAGAAGCTAAGAGATCATAGAAGTGATCTTACCTTGAAATGAAGGAAGATTGCTCAAGGAATCAAGTGATTCCAACAAGAACTCAAGCTTTTCTAGGATAAAAATGGAGTTTTCTCTCAAGAACAACTATGGAACTCTAAAGGGTGAGGGGCTGTGCAAAAATGAGAGGGTGAGGGGCTGAGTTCAGCCTCTTAAAAGATCACTTAAGGGTAAAAAGGTCATTTGCCAAAAGGGTATAATGGTAAAAGTGTAAAAGACTAAGGTTAGGGGCATTTTGGTCATTTTGCGTCCAGATATTTCCGAACGTCATGATGACTCTGGCATACTCTCCCAAGTGTCCTGGGATGATGTGATATCAAAGTTATCCATTGGCGAGTCCCGTTAAATCCATATGTGGTTCCGTTCGTCACCCGATTGAGGATTCCGCCCGTACGAAGGTCAGGAAGTGATTTTTCTGAAATTTTTACGAAATTTAACAAAAACGTAGAGCATCAAATTCTAAGACTTACTGTCTCGTTCACGGGTCCATCTGAGGTCTTCTGAGCAGTAAAATCATACTGTCAGTGTAAAAACGCAGACCGGACTCCGTTTGAGTTTTCAACTCAAAACTTAATCGTAGCTTCCTACGATATCGTCGAGCATGACTATGGTCTCGGAATATTTTATTTCTATTCCTAAGACCTCGAATTAAATAAGGACATTAAAATACTAAAGAAATAGAAAACGTGAAAATCGGGGCGTTACAGTTTTCACCAAAGTGAAACATGTTTTATGCCTTATCCTTAGTCCATCTAGTTAATCAAGTGACTCAAACTGAGACAAGAGGTGTTTTCATGAAGAGAATCAAAATGGTTCCATAAGGTTAATGTCTTGTTTTAAGGCAACTTTTCGCTAAGCGAATTTACCTTCGCTAAGCAAAAACAGAGGAGTTCTAAGTTAGGCATCACTGCCTCACTTTCGTTAAGCGAATTGATATTCGCTAAGCGAATCCAGAGAATTTCGCTATGCTAATGATGTTTCGCCGAGCGATCCAAAGGAGTTTCAAAAAGAGGTGTAACTGCCTCCAATTTCGCTAAGCGAATATAACAAACTTCGCTACGCGAATTATGTTTCGCCGAGCGATGCAGAGGAGTTCCAAAGGAGGTATTACTACCTCATTTTCGCTAAGATAATGGAATTCCGCTAAGCGAATTTCACCTTTCAGAAAATTCTGGCAATGAAGTAATTAGTTCAAATGTTGTTTCAAATCAAATGAGTTTTCTATTGTAAAAGTTGTTTGGTTTACAAAAGGAGTTTTCTAACTCAATCGTAAAAGTTTTACACGTAAAAACCTAAGTCAAGTAGTTAACTTAGAGTTGAAGACAAGGGTTAATTAAGTATGGTATGTGGTGGAACAAGACCATGTGCTATACCATTGATGACTTAGTACATCAATGACTTCATAAGACTTAAGTGAATCAACACTTATTTCCTTAATTGAAAATCAAGGATTGATACCTTAGAAAGGCTTAAAGACTTATCTAAGAGGATTCTCAATCCTTATTCATAATGCTTAGGACTTGAGACATAATTCATAAGACCTAAACACAAACATGAAACGTTTTGGTTTTGAAACAGTAGTTCGATGACGAACCGGTGATTCGGATCCAGGTTAATCGTTCAATTGTTTCCGCCTTGTGATAACCGGAATGAGAGGAATCCTGAGACTGTGCAGGTGTGGGACTGTACAGTGGAAGGAATCCTGAGGGTATGCAGGTATGGGACTGTATAGCTAAGGGAAGGCATATAAGAATTGATTGGTACTACCCATACCAACCAGATTTATCTTCTTTTCGGGAACATAGAACGTAAGAACTTTATAGTTAAGCGTGCTTGACTTAGAGTAATTATGGGATGGGTGACCTTCTGGGAAGTTTCCTAGAAAGCGTGTGAGTGAGGACAAAACACGCTGAAAAGACTTGTGTTGGTTTGTGGGGATAGTCGACGATTCTGAAAGCATCTAGATCATTCCAAAGGAATCACGAGATATTTATCCGATGGATAAATGTTTTATAAAACAAAGATGTGTGTAGTTTCTAAGGAAGAGAACCTTAGTGAACCTTGAGGTCTATGCAATGGATAGACATTGCTTTATCGCATCTGATTTGTGTAAGCATTGGTATTTCATGTGCATAGTTGTAAGGCCTTGGGCCTAGGAGTTGAGCTTACACCTTGATGCGGGTGCGAATCTTACGGTGACGATCTTCAATGGTCTTTTTGGAGGTATCAGGGTTGGAAGGGCTGACATGTGACCAGTTGGTGATTCTTCTGTGTCGTGGTGAATCCGTGCAATACACTGATATCCTCTACTAGATGCCGTACTTTTCATGTTTGGTCGAGAGTGTTACCATAAAGCCAGATACGTGCACGTTACGAATATTGTAGCATCTTGCTCATGGCTAGCAAAAATCGGAACATGTCCTCCCATTCACTCTCTCCGAATGTTTTGTTAGCTCCATGGAGTACGGGTCAGAGTAGTACCCAGTGACATTGGCATTGAGTCATGTACATTGCACTGCATTGCATGGCTATTGATGTTTACATTTACTGTCATACATCGCTGTTCTGTTTAAGAATGCATTATATTGTACTGTTAACTGTTTAACATGATTTATATTGAGAGTTTTAGTATGTTGTTTAACTGCTTAACATGTTGGGTACGCTGTTACCTGGTGAGTCGTCCCATTTTTACTACTGCTATTTTGTTGTGTTGATGAACGGGAATCTCACCCATATCTATATGTTTTCTGCTGGTACTTGCTTTTGCTGCTTGAACAGATGGACGCAACGATGGTTCGGTTCAGCAGTCCTTTTGAGTTCGGAGGTGGACTCTTTTGTTGTTTTAGTTTTGTTGTCGGCCAGACTATGTTAGTTTTTGTAGTACCTTTTGGGAGCTATGACTCCTAGTACTTATTGTATTTCTTATGTCAGTTAGACATTAGACTTATGTCTATATATAGTAATGTTGATGTTTCTGTTTTTCGTTTTCTGTTTCTGTATTTATAATACAATATGTTCTAGAAATGCATGGTGGACCTAAGTTCATTTATTAGTATTATTTATTTACCTTTACTAATCCCATTACATCTTTATGGAAAGAAAAGAAAAAGAAAAAATCGTATTTTCCGCATTAAATAAATATTTTCGGCCTTATAAACGTTCGGGAATGTGACACTCGGGAAAGGGTGTTGCATAAAGCCCACGACTCGTTTAAAGGACATTAAGCCCGTGCAAATAAAAAACACAGGACACAAAGTACGAGTGCTCAATCCACAAAACACTAGTCCGACGTCTCGGTCGCTAGGTTTGGGTTCATCTCAAAAGATCCATCATTTTTCCTTTTGGTTTTATTTTCTCAAAACAACTTTGGGAAACAAAACACTTTTGTCGTTCTTGAAATAAAACATTTCTTGATCAAAGAGAACATTTTCCGGGAAAACACTTTTTCGTAAACAAAAACCGTTTTCTAAGGTTCCACGTCTTTTTAAAACGCTTTATTGAAACAAAACACGTTTTGCATGACTTTCCACGAAACCACTTTTCCTTTTCAAAGAACATACTTTTCTTGAAAAAGCAACACGTTTTCCCAGAAACCACTTTTTGATTTCAAAACTCGTTTTTCAAAACTTTGATTTCGGTTTTCGAGTATTTTAATTAATTATCGAGACATAGCCAGTCCTATGCTCATCCAGGATATATATATCTCATAATCATAATAAGATATCATCCAAGGCATGAATGCAACAAATCATCAACAAGTATGCAAATATGTTTCATCAAGTAAAACAATTCCATATATCATTCAAACTCATCTCCAATACAATAATCAAAGTCACCATAACACACATACCAATCAAGCACTATGAAGCTACCAAACTTAAATGAACTACCTCCCTTTACCTCACTAAGATGCTCAATCCAAACTCGAACGGTTCTCGGCTTCGGCTCGGGTTTCGTTCACGTTGCCTAAAACAATTAAATACAATTCAATTCAAACAACAATCAACATCAATATACAACATCAAAACATAAATTTTCCTCCCCCTAAAGGTCTAAGGTTCGGCCATTTTTGGTAAAAAGGGTTAGGGATCACATTTGGTTCCAAACTTTTGGATGGTTGGTTCATAAGCTTTGTTAACACTAATACAAGTCCTATGACTCAAAAATATGAAACATTGCTCATGGTTTTTCCTCATGAAGGTCTCGGCCATGAAGGGGAAAATAAGGCTAGGAATTGATTTGGTTTTCCATCACTTGGATTCAAAGACAATAGTAATGTTAAGGATCGAAAAAAGAGTTAGAAATCAAAAATTTGATCAAAAACACTATTCACTCAAGAACATTGGGTTCAGACACTTTGGGGAAAAAAGGCTAGGATGAGAGTTTCATCATGAGCTCTTGGGTTTAGGTAGAGAATGATGAAGTGAATTCAAAGAAATTGGTTTCCCGTTAAAAGGATTTTTCTACAATCTCCTATGAATTTTGAAAATTTGGACCATAAACTTGATTTTCATGAAACAAGATTTTGATATTGAGATTGAGAGATTCAAGAAGCTATGAGATCATATAAGTGATCTTACCTAAGAATAGATGAAGATTGATCAAGGATTCAAGGTTTTCTTCAAAGGATTCAAGCTTTTTCTTAAGAAAAATAGTGGCTTTTCTTTAAGGAAGAAGATGAAGTGTTCTTGGTGTTCTTGGCCAGCTTTGGGGCGTGAATGAGGACTGAGGAGGGGCTGTCTAGCGTACTAAATAACTCACTTAAGGGCAAAATGGTCATTTGCTTCAAGGGTAAAATGGTAAAAGTGAAAAAGGGTTAAGTTATGGGTATTTTGGTCGTTTCGCGTCCAGATTTTTCCGAACGTCATGACGACTCTGGCATTTTCTCCCAAGTGATCTGGCATGATGTGATATCAAGATTATCCGTTGGCGGGTCTCGTTGAATCCCTTTACGACTCCAAACGCCTCTCGATTCGATTATACGGCCGAATATAATATATTATTTTTATTTTTCGGATGTCAAGACGGATTTTTTTGAAAATATATGAAACGTGATTCTAAGACTAACTGTCTCATTCACGGGCCAAAATTAGGTCTTGATAGCAGTAAAACACTACTGTCAATGAAAAATGCAGACCGGGCTCCGACCAAGTTTTCGACTCAATTTAATCGTAGCTTCCTACGATATCGTTGAGCATGACTTTAGTCTTGGAATATTTTATTCCCATTTCTAAGACCTCGAATAAAATATAAGTTCATAAATACTGTTTAATTAGGAAAAACTTGAAAATCAGGGTGTTACATTATTACCCTCTAAAAAAAATTCGTCCTCGAAATTACATATCTTGAAAAAGATCGGGATACTGTAATCTCATCTTGTCTTTGAGCTCCCACGTTGCGTCTCCAGTTGCTTTGTCCCAAAAAACTTTGACTAAGGGAACTTGTTTTCCCCTGAGTTGCTTGATCCTCTTATCAGCGATTCGCACAGGCGATGTCTCATAAGACAAGTTTTCTTGTAAATGTACTATATCAGGTTCGATTACATGGGACGAATCAGGGATATACTTCCGAAGTTGTTAGACATGGAAAACATTATGAATGTTGGATAGAAAAGGTGGTTGCACAAGTTCTGGTCCTACAATCATATTCTCTCCATCCTGGTACAAACACAACAGTGTCTGGTACTTTCGTCCATACAAGGCTTCATAGGGTGCCATCCCTATGCTAGAATGATAGATGTTGTTGTAGGTGAATTCGATAAGAGGCAACATATCGTCCCAACTCCCACCATGGTCTAGAACACAAGCTCTCAGCAAATCTTCTAAAGATTGTATCGTCCTCTCTGTCTGTCCATCAGTCTGAGGGTGATAGGCTGAACTCAGCCTCAGCCTTGTTCCTAAAGCTTGATGCAGACTTTGATAAAAACGTGATGTAAACTTTGGGTTTCTATCAGAGACTATACTTGATGATTACTTCTCTGATATACAGCTCAGTTAACTTCTCCACTGAGTAGTTGATCTTAATAGGTAAGAAGTGTGCTGACTTCGTTAACCTATCAACGATCACCCAAATTAAATCAAAACTCTTAGAAGTTCTCGGCAGTCCTACCACAAAATCCATTGAAATGTTCTCCCATTTCCATTCGGGTACATCCAAGGATTGAAGCATTCCTCCAGGTCGTTGATGTTCTACCTTCGCTTTCTGACAGGTCAAACATGACACTACATACTCAGCTACTTGCTTCTTCATTCCTAGCCACTAAAACTTCTGTTTTAGATCTTGGTACATTTTGGTTGATCCAGGGTGAATGCTCAGCTTGCTCTTGTGTCCTTCTTCCAGAATCATCTTCCTCGTCTCTGGGTTACTTGGTACATAAACTCGTCCATTGCATCTCAAGATGGCATCAGTTCCCAAGCTGAACTTTGCAACCTTTTCTTGTCCAAGTAATTCCTTTTTCTCTTGGAGGTACTCATCAGTTGCTTGTTGTTCACGGATCATCTCCATCAGTCCACTAGATACCTTGATCATTCCCAAGATAATCCTCTCGTGGTTCACTTCCACAACTAGATTGAGATCACGAAACTGTTCTATCAATTCTAGCTCTTTAACCATCATAGCAGAGATGTGTAGGGTCTTCCGACTCAGAGCGTCTGCAACGACATTTGCTTTCCCAGGGTGATACATCAAAGTGAAGTCGTAGTCCTTAAGAAATTCCATCCATCGTCTCCGCCTAATGTTAAGTTCCTTTTGGTCGAACAGGTACTTCAAACTTTTGTGGTCACTGAAGACATCAAACTTAGATCCATACAAGTAGTGTCTCCAGATCTTTAGTGCAAAAACCGCGGCAGCTAACTCAAGGTCGTCTGTCGGGTAATTCCTCTCATGAGTCTTCAACTGGTGCGAAGCATACGCTACAACCTTTCGATGTTGCATAAGTACACATCCTAGTCCTTGATGCGAAGCATCACAGTACACTTCATACGGTTCGTCTAGTTTAGGTAATACTAACACTGGTGAGGTTGTCAAATGTTCCTTCATCGTTTGAAAACTGTAACACCCTGATTTTTCACTTCTATGTACATATGTGTTAATACTAGCTTATAGATGTTTGCATATGTTGTTTTTGCTTGTTTTTGGTGCATAAGTTCATAGTTGTAATAGTTCAGCCTTTAGAATAATCGATCCATCCGAGTCTAAATAACCTGTTTCACGGTTTTGGCCATATCTTGAGTTCTAGACATTCGATCGAGGTGATCTTGGATGCGTTGGAAAGCTTAGAGAATTATCTACAATGCTTATTCAGGTGTCAAGGCCAAAAACACGTTTTCTGAAAGGGAAATCGATTTGGGAAATCGATTTCCAGGTGAAGAAATCGATTTCCAAAAAGTGGAAATCGATTGTTTAAAGGGAAAAATCGATTTCTTTGATAAGAAAATCAATTTGGCCAATGGAAAATCGATTTCCATGGTTTTGGAATCGATTCCCATGCGTGTCAGAGCTTGTGTACGCGTTTTGGTTACCGAGCTATGCTGTGTATGGCCCATTCGTCCTAAAACGTCCCTAACAGTTATATATACATAGCGTATGACCTAAACCTAGTATCCAAACCCTATTGTACACACTTTTTGCCATTTCTCATCCCTAAGAGCTCTAATTGATCTCTTGCTCTAGAAAACCCAAAGGACGAATCCTGCTTTGGTGTTCTTCGTCAAGAACACGCCGTTGTTTAGCTAGTCTATCCCTGCTGCTAGAGTTAATCTCCTAGATATGTTTTCCCTTTCAATCCTTAACTTAAAGATCGACTCTGCTTTCCAGTGTTGTGATCGTGATCAAGTGCTGAACCTGTAAGAAGGAACCGTAGCAGAACTTGGCTCTATTCTCTTTCCCTTAGGCTATGAATTGTCATACCAGGTATGGGGGGAGAAAATTGGTCATGAATATGTGGGTTTTGGGATAAGTTAAGATGAAGGGGTTAACCCATGACCCCTATGTATGCCTGCGTATGCCTATGAATGTTGTTATGTTGTTTTCTAGCTATATGAGTATTGATTGATGAATAATTTGATGTTATAACATGTTTATAACTATGATTTCCTGATTTATATGATTGTTGATGAATTGATGATGATGAACATGCTGTTTATGCCATGATATGGTGTTTTGTTAACCTTATGCTATAAGAACATAGTTATAGGGAGAAAATAATTAGACAATGTGAGGTTGATGACCAAGGATTAGTTTGAGAACCCTTAGGATATGATTTATGAGTGTTGGACTAATCAAATTGGTGATAAATAGCTTAGGCTCGAATGATATGTTAATTAGAGAACGTAGACTGGTCCGATAGCGGAGAAAACCCGTTGCTGTGTGATCTGACACCCAGAAATCGATTTCTAGCACATGGAAATCGATTTGAATCCTCCAAGAATCGATTTACAAGGTGTGGAAATCGATTTGGCCTTGTAGAAATCGATTTCTAGAATCGATTTCCCTTGTTCAAAATCGATTGGGAAAATCGATTTGAACATGTTGAAATCGATTTCCAGAGATTGGAAATCGATTTGAAGACTTGAGAAATCGATTCCAGAGATTGGAAATCGATTCTCACGTACCCAGGAGCAGTTTTGACCCCTTATGCTTGATGGATAGTGTTATGTAGGCTTGTTATAATCTTAATAAGATATGGATTGTGGTTTAGATATTAAGATTAAGTTACAATCTTAATAAATATATGACTTGAGGTTTAAATATTAGGATTAAGTTATAATCTTAATAAATATATGACTTGAGGTTTAAGTATTAAGGTTAAGTTATAATCTTAATAAAATATGAATTGAGGTTTAGATAATAAGATTAAGTATAATACTTAATAAAGATAATGTTAAGTTAAGACTTAACAAAGAGAACAATTAATAAGACGATGATGTTATTGGTAACGACGTACTGTTACCGATGTTGTTGGTTAAATCAGTCTTGATGCTTATTGGTCAAGTTTGATGTTGATAAATCATCTTTGAGGCTTGTTGGTCAAAGTTGATAGCCATGTAATGGTGTTGATGATGGATGGTTGGACATGTGTTTGCATATTGATGAACATTGCACGCATCATACGTTGAAGTTGATATATTGGGTGGAAAGCAAACAATGAATCGCGATAGTGGAGGCCAAGGTGGGTGTTAACCCGGCCTTGCGGGTACATTGGGTAGGGATGTTCCAGGTGACATGGGCTAGCTACCTATTGTCGGAGTGACCTAATGAATAAGCTTGAGTATCGTGACTAGCCACTATACGTTATCAGGGAAGTTCCACCAACTTATGAATACAACACAAAAAAGATAGAGATCGATTTCGCTCCTGAACTCTTCAAGAGAGCTGCAGATATTTCTCTAAGCCATCCAACGATACCAAGATCGATCCATCTGAAAACCTAAAGCTCAATAAATTGTCAGCAGATGCTTGCATGTTCTTAATGTCACGAACAGTATCGCATCTCATGCTTGAACAAGGAATTTCACTCAGATAGAGATTGATTCAGATCTCGACTTCTTCAAGAAACATGTAGGTATTTCTCTTATCTTTCTAACCAAACCAAGATCACTATACTTGGACGAGCGTACATCAAAATACGATGTTTCGGATGCTTGAGTGTCTACAGCAGGCGCTTGACTTCAATCTTCAGTGTTTTTGCTTTTGCAGCTTTTGTACTTTTGTCTTTGTCTACGCTTTTCTTCTCTTTCTTTTGTTAGGATTGCAGAAGCTTTTGTCTTCTTCTGTTACAGTACTTGATGCTTCAGAACTTTATTGAAAAGAGTACCTCATTTTCTTGTCAAGCTTGGACTTTTAATGTCTTAATACTTCATTCAAAATTCCTTCTCCAGCCATCATAATTATCTGTATTTTGAGTAGACGCTTGATTAGCTGTACTGGATGCTTCTTAAATTAGCTAAGGAGCTTGATTGTCCCTTGGGCACATTCATAACGCTGTTTAACTCGTAGCATTCCGACCAGTTAGCGTATTATGCATCTTTGACCCTGTTACTGGCCTAATTAGGATTCGATGTCCACATGAAACTTGTATATATGGATATTAGGTTTAATTAGACACTAATTTCATCCAATTCGAAAACCTTAGCTCAATATATGGCCACTAGACGCAACTAAGGTATGACTTTCAGGAACAACATCTCGTCCCCAACTGACGGATGCAACTTAACAAAGATAGAGAGCGATTTCGCTCTTGACCTCTTCATGAGAGTTGCAGATATTTCTCTGAGCCTTCCAACGATACCAAGATCCATGCATCTGAACCCCTAAACCTCTAGAAATTGTCGGCAGACGCTTGCATGTTCTTAATGCCACGAGCAATATCACATCTCAAGCTTGAAGAAGGAATTTCACTCAGATAGAGAATGATTCAGATCTCGACATTTTCAGGAAACATGTAGGTACTTCTCTTATCTTCCCAACCAAACCAAGATCACTGCATTTGGACGAGCGTACCTCAAAATACGATGTTTCAGACGCTTGATTGTCTGCGGCAGGCGCTTGACTTTAATCTTCAGTGTTTTTGCTTTTGCAACTTTTGTGCTTTTGTCTTTGTCCACGCTATTCTTCTTTTTCTTCTGTTAGGATTGCTGCAGCTTTTGTCTGCTTCTATTACAGTACATGATACTTCAGAGCTTTTTAGAATAGGGTACCTCAATTTCTAGTCAAGCATGGACTTTGAATATCTTAATACTTCATTCAAAATTACTTCTCCACCCATCATAATGTTTTGTATTCTGCGTAGACACTTGATTAGCTTAACTGGACACTTTTGAAATAAGATATGGAGCTTGGTTATACCCTGGGCTCATTCCCAAGGTTGTTTAATTCTTAGCATTCTGACCAATTAGCGAATTATGCTTCTTTGACCCTGTTACTAGCCGAATTAGGATTCGATGTCCTCATCAAACTTGTATATATGGATATTAGTTTTAAATAGACACTACTGTCATCCAATTCGAACACCTACAGCTCAATATATGGCCACCAGACGCAACAAAGGTATGACTTTCAGAAACAACATCTTGTCACCAACTTTCGGATGCAAGTTAACCAAGATAGAGAGCGACTTCGCTCTTGACCACTTCATGAAAGTTGCAGATATTTCACTGAGCCTTCCAACGATACCAAGATCGATGCATCTGAACACCTAAAGCTCTAGAAATTCTCAGTAGATACTTGCATGTTCTTAATGTCACGAACAACATCTCAAGCTTGAAGAAGGAATTTCACTCAAATAGAGATTGATTCAGATCTCGACTTCTTCAGGAAACTTGTAGGTATTTCTCTTATCTTTCTAACCAAGATCACTTCATTTGGACGAGCATACCTCAAAATAGGAAGTTTTGGACGCTGGATTATCTGCAGCAGGCGCTTGACTTCAATCTTCAGTGATTTTGCTTTTGCAGATTTTGTACTTTTGTCTTTGTCCACGTTTTTCTTCTCTTTCTTCTGTTAGGATTGCAGAAGCTTCTGTCTTCTTCTATTACTGTACTTGATGCTTCAGAACTTTGTTGAAAAGGGTACCTCATTTTCTGCTCAAGCTTGGAATTTGAATATCTTAACACTTCATTCAAAATTAATTCTCTAGCCATCATAATGTTCTGTATTCTGAGTATATGTAAATAGCTAAGGAGCTTGGTTATCCCCTGGGCACATTCACAAGGTGTTTAACTCGTAGCATTCTGACAAGTTAGCTTATTATGCTTCAGTGACCTTGTCACTGGCCGAATTAGGATTCGATGTCCTCATGAAACTTTTATATGTGGATATTAGGTTTAATTAGGCACTAATTTCAGCCAATTCGGACACCTGCAGCTCAAGATATGGCTATCAAACGCTACAAAGGTATGACTATATGGAAAAACATCTTGTCACCAACTTACGGATGCCATTTAACCAAGATAGAGAGCGACTTCGCTCTTGCCACCTTCATGAGAGTTGCAGATATTTCACTGAGACTTCCAACAATACCATGATTGATGCATCTGAACAAATAAAGCTCTAGAAATTTTCAGCAGACGCTTGCATGTTCTTAATGTGACGAACAGTATCACATCTCAAGTTTGAAGAAGGAATTTTACTCACATAGAGATTGATTCAGATCTCGACTTCTCCAGGAAACATGTTGGTATTTCTCTTATCTTTCTAACCAAACCAAGATCACTACATTTGGTCGAGCGTACCTCAAAATATGAAGTTTCGGACGCTTGATTGTCTACAATAGGCGCTTGACTTCAATCTTCACTGTTTTTGCTTTTGCAGATTTTGTACTTTTGTCTTTGTCCACACTTTTCTTCCCTAGCTTCTGTTAGGATTGCCGAAGCTTTTGTCTTCTTTTGTTACAGTACTTGATGCTTCAGAGCTTTATTGAAAAGGGTGCCTCATTTACTGGTCAAGCTTGGACTTTAAATATCTTAATACTTCATTAAAAATTACTTCTCCTCCCAACATAATGTTCTGTATTCTAAGTAGACAGTTGATTTGCTTCACTGGACGATACTGAAATGAGCTAAGGAGCTTGGTTATCGCCTGGGCACAATCACAAGGTTGTTCAACTCGTAGCGTTCTTACCAGTTAGCGTATTATGCATCTTCGACCCTGTTACTGGCCGAATTAGGATTCGATGTTCTCATGAAACTTGTGTATATAGATATTAGGTTTAATTCGACACTAATTTCAACCAATTCGGACACCTACAACTCAATATATGGTCACCAAACGCTACAAAGGTATGACTTCCAGGAACAACATCTTGTCAACAACTTACGGATGCAACTTAAGGAAGATAGAGATCGATTTCGCTCTTGACCTTTTCATGAGAGTTGCAGATAATTCCCTGAGCCTTCCAACAATACCAAGATTGTTGCATCTGAACACCTAAAGCTCTAGAAATTGTCAGCAGACGCCTGCATGTTCTTAATGTCACGAACAGTATCACATCTCAAGGTTGAAGAAGGAATTTCACTCACATAGAAATTGATTCAGATCTCGACTTCTCCAGGAAACATGTTGGTATTTCTCTTATCTTTCTAACCAAACCAAGATCACTACATTTAGTCGAGCGTACCTCAAAATATGATGTTTCGGACGCTTGATTGTCAACAATAGGCGCTTGACTTCAATTTTCAGTGTTTTTGCCTTTGCAGATTTTGTACTTTTGTCTTTGTCCACACTTTTCTGCCCTAGCTTCTGTTAGGTTTGCTAAAGCTTTTGTCTTCTATTGTTACAGTACTTGATGCTTCAGAGCTTTATTGAAAAGGGTGCCTCATTTACTGGTCAAGCTTGGACTTTAAATATCTTAATACTTCACTAAAAATTACTTCTCCACCCAACATAATGTTCTGTATTCTGAGTAGACAGTTGATTTGCTTCACTGGACGCTACTGAAATGAGCTAAGGAGCTTGGTTATCGCCTGGGCACATTCACAAGGTTGTTTAACTCTTAGCATTCTTACCAGTTAGCGTATTATGCATCTTTGACCCTGTTACTGGCCGAATTAGGATTCGATGTTCTCATGAAATTTGTGTATATAGATATTAGGTTTAATTAGACACTAATTTCAACCAATTCGGACACCTACAACTCAATATATGGTCACCAAACGCGACAAAGGTATGACTGCTAGGAACAACATCTTGTCACCAACTTACGGATGCAACTTAAGGAAGATAGAGATCGATTTCGCTCTTGACCTTTTCATGAGAGTTGCAGATAATTCTCTGAGCCTTCCAAAAATTCCAAGATTGATGCATCTGAACAACTAATGCTCTAGAAATTGTCAGCAGACGCTCGCATGTTCTTAATGTCACGAACAGTATCACATCTCAAGTATGAAGAAGGAATTTCACTCACATAGAGATTGATTCAGATCTCGACTTCTTCAGGAAACATGTAGGTATTTCTCTTATCTTTCTAACCAAACAAATATCACTACATTTGGACGAGCGTACCTCAAAATACGATGTTTCGGACGCTTTATTGTCTGCAGCAGGCGCTTGACTTCAATCTTCAGTGTTTTTGCTTTTGCAGATTTTGCACTTTTGTCTTTGTCCGCACTTTTCTTCTCTTGCTTCTGTTAGGATTGCTGAAACTCATGTCTCCTTATGTTACAATACTTGATGCTTCAGAGCTTTATTGAAAAGGGTGCCTCATTTACTGGTCAAGCTTGGACTTTAAATATCTTAATACTTCATTAAAAATTACTTCTCCACCCAACATAGTCTTCTGTATTCTAAGTAGACAGTTGATTTGCTTCACTGGACGCTACTGAAATGACCTAAGGAGCTTGGTTATCGCATGGCACATTCACAGGGTCGTTTAACTCTTAGCATTCTTACCAGTTAGCGTATTATGCATCTTTGACCCTGTTACTGGAAGAATTAGGATTCCATGTTCTCATGAAACTTGGGTATATAGATATTAGGTTTAATTAGACACTAATTTCAACCAATTCGGACACTTACAACTCACCAAACGCTAAAAAGGTATGACTGTCAGGAACAACATCTTGTCACCAACTTACGGATGCAACTTAAGGAAGATAGAGATCAATTTCGCTCTTGACCTTTTCACGAGAGTTGCAGATAATTCTTTTAGCCTTCCAACAATACCAAGATCGATGCAGCTGAACACCTAAAGCTCTAGAAATTGTCAGCAGACACTTGCATGTTCTTAATGTCACGAACAGTATCACATCTCAAGGTTGAAGAGGGAATTTCACTCACATAGAGATTGATTCAGATCTCGACTTCTTCAAGAAACATGTAGGTATTTCTCTTATCTTTCTAACCAAACCAAGATCACTACATTTGGACGAGCGTACCTCAAAATACGATACTTCGGACGCTTGATTGTTTGCAGCAAGCACTTGACTTCAATCTTCAGTGTTTTTGCTTTTGCAGATCAAGTACTTTTGTCTTTGTCCGCACTTTTCCTCCCTTGCTTCTGCTAGGATTGCTGAAGCTTTTGTCTTCTTTTGTTACAGTACTTTATGCTTCATAGATTTATTGAAAAGGGTGCCTCATTTACTGGTCAAGCTTGTACTTTAAATATCTTAATACTTCATTAAAAATTACTTCTGCCCCCAACATAATGTTCTGTATTCTGAGTAGATAGTTGATTTGCTTCGCTGGACGCTACTGAAATGAGCTAAGGTGCTTGGTTATCGCAGGGCACATTCACAGGGTTGTTTAACACTTAGCATTCTTACCAGTTAGCGTATTATGCATCTTTGACCCTGTTACTGGCTCAATTAGGATACGATGTTCTCATGAAACTTGTGTATATAGATATTAGGTTTAATTAGACACTAATTTCAACCAATTCGGACACCTACAAGTCAATATATGGTCACCAAACGCTACAAAGGTATGACTGTCAGGAACAACATCTTGTCACCAACTTACGAATGCAACTTAAGGAAGATAGAGATCGATTTCGCTCTTGACCTTTTCATGAGAGTTGTAGATAATTCTCTGAGCCTTCCAACAATACCAAGATCGTTGCATCTGAACACCTAAAGCTCTAGAAATTGTCAGCAGATGCATGCATGTTCTTAATGTCACGAACAGTATCACATCTCAAGTATGAAGAAGGAATTTCCCTCACATAGAGATTAATTCAGATCTCGACTTCTTCAGGAAACATGTAGGTATTTCTCTTATCTTTCTAACCAAAACAAGATCATTACATTTGGACGAGCGTACCTCCAAAGTCGATGTTTCGGACGCTTGATTGTCTGCAGCAGGCGCTTGACTTCAATCTTCAGTGTTTTTGCTTTTGCAGATTTTGTACTTTTGTCTTTGTCCGCACTTTTCTCTTCCCTTGCTTCAGTTAGGATTGCTGAAGCTTTTGTCTTCTTTTGTTACAGTACTTGATGCTTCAGAGCTTTATTGAAAAGGGTGCCTTATTTACTGGTCAAGCTTGGACTTTAAATATCTTAATACTTCTTTAAAAATTACATCTCCACCCAACATAATGTTCTGTATTCTGAGTAAACAGTTGATTTGCTTCACTGGACGCTACTGAAATGAGCAAAAGAGCTTGATTATCACCTGGGCACATTCACAAGGTTCTAAGCTCTTAGCATTCTTACCAGTTTGCATATTATGCATCTTTGACCCTGTTACTGGCCGAATTAGGATTCGATGTTCTCATGAAACTTGTGTATATAGATATTGGTTTAATTAGACACTAATTGTAATGCCCCGATTTTCACGCTTTCTAATTTTTCAGTATTTTAACGTCTTTATTTTATTCGAGGTCTTAGGAATAGAAATAAAATATTCCGAGACCATAGTCATGCTCGACGATATCGTAGGAAGCTACGATTAAGTTTTGAGTCAAAAACTCAAACGAAGTTCGGTCTGCGTTTTTACACTGACAGTATGATTTTACTGCTCAGAAGACCTCAGATGGACCCGTGAACGAGACAATAAGTCTTAGAATTCGATTCTCTACGTTTTGGTTAAATTTCGTAAAAATTTCAGAAAATCACTTTCTGACCTTCGTTCGGGCGGAATAATCAATCGGGTGACGAACGGAGCCACATATGGATTTACCGGGACTCGCCAACAGATAATCTTGATATCACATCATCCCAGGACACTTGGGAGAGTATGCCAGGGTCGTCATTACGTTCGGAAATATCTGGACGCAAAATGACCAAAATGCCCCTAACCTTAGTCTTTTACACTTTTACCATTATACCCTTTTGGCAAATGACCTTTTTACCCTTAACTGAGCTTTTAAGAGGCTGAACTCAGCCCCTCACTTCATCATTTTCGCACAGCCCCTCTTCCTTTAGAGTTCCATAGTTGTTCTTGAGAGAAAACCCCATTGTTGGTCTTGAAGCTCCTTGAGTTTTGTTGGAATCACTTGATTTCTTGAGCAATCTTCCTTCATTTCAAGGTAAGATCACTTCTATGATCTCTTAGCTTCATTAATCTTTCCTTATTTCAAAATCAATCTTCATTTTTATGAAATGAATTTCTTCGATCCAAAACTTTGAAAATCCATAGGAAATTGTAGAAAAATCCTTTTGAGGTAAGACCAAGTTCTTTGAACTCACATCATCAATCTCTACCTAAACCTAAGAGCTTATGATTCAACTCTCATCATAGCTCAAAAAGCACTTTTGGCCGAACCCTACTTGAAACTGATGAATAGTGTTTTCATCAATTTTTGATTTTTAACACTTGATTTCATCCTTAGTTTTCCTAATGTCTTAGAATCCATGAAATGGAAAACCAAAACCAATTCCTAAACTTTTAACCTAGGGTGGCCGAAATCCTCTTTGTTATGATAGTTGAGATTGGCTTTGATTGTTGTTTAATGTCGGATTGTTGTGTTGTTGTAGTTGTTGACGATTATTAGGAGGTTCACAAACCGATCAACCGACTTTGATCCGGGAATCTGCTCATCAATAGGTATGGGGAGAAGAATATGAATAGTTGGCTATTAGCCATGACCTTGAGGAAAGGAAGGATATGAATAGTTCTTGGGCAAGTCAAATTTTGATGTAAAGAAAGTGTTTTCAATAGCTTGTGTTTTTCAAAGAAAAACCCTAAGTGACTTTAGATGGAATTAAATCTCAAAGTGCTTTCACCAAAGTGAAACATGTTTTATACTTTATCCTTAGTTCATCTAGCTAATCAAGTGACTCGAAATGAGAAAAGAAGTGGTTTCATGAAGAGAATCAAAATGGTTTCCTAAGGTTGATGTCTTGTATTAAGGCAACTTTTCGCTAAGCGAATTTACTTTCGCTAAGCGAAAACAGGGAAAGTCTAAGTTGGGCATCACTGCCTCACTTTCGCTAAGCGAATTCATATTCGCTAAGCTAACCAAACGAGTTTCGCTACGCGAATTACATCTCGCTGAGCGTTCCAGAGAATTCTCCAAAGGAGGTATAACCGCCCCCATTTCGCTAAGCGAAATTATACTCGCTAAGCGAAGAAAGTGAAATTTCGCTACACGAATTCTGTTTCGCCGAGCGATCCAGAGGTGTTTCCAAAGAGGTGTAACCGTCTGTACTTGCGCTAAGCGAATACATATTCGCTAAGCGAATACAATACATTTCGCTACGCGATTTATGTCTCGCCAAGCGATACAGAGGAGTTCCAAAAGAGGCATTATTGTTTCAATTTCGCTAAGCGAATGTAATTTTGCTAAGCGAATTTCATGTTCATAAAATGTTAAAAATAGAGTAAGTAAGTGTTTCAAAAATTGTTTCAAATCAAATGAGTTTTCAATTGAGAAGTTGCTCTGGTTTACAAACGTTTTGGGTTTTGAAACAGTAGTTCGATGACGGACCGGTGATTCGGATCCCGATCAGTCGGTCAATTGTTTCAGTCTTGTGATGACTCGATCCCGGAGGAATCACGAGATTTATCCGGTGGATAAAGGTTTTGTTTTCAAAAGACACGTATAGTTCCTAAGGAAGAGAACCTTAGTAGACTTTGAGGTTTATCCGGGGGATAGACATTGCTTGATCGCATCTGCTTTGTGTAAGCATTGGCATTTCATTTGCATAGTCGTAAGACCTTGGGCCTAGGAGTTGAGCTTACACCTTGATGCGGGTGCGAATCTTACGGTGACGATCTTCAATGGTCTTTTTGGAGGTATCAGGGTTGGAAGGGCTGACATGTGACCAGTTGGTGATTCTTCTGTGGCGTGGCAAATCCGTGCAATACACTGATATCCTCTACTAGATGCCGTAATTTTCATGTTTGGTCGAGAGTGTTACCGTAAAGCCAGATACGTGCACGTTATGAATGTTGTAGCATCTTGCTCATGGCTGGCAGAAACCGGAACATGTCCTCCCATTCACTCTCTCCGAATGTTTTGTTAGCTCCATGGAGTAGGGGTCAGAGTAGTACCCAGTGACATTGACATTGAGTCATCTACATTGCATTGCATTGCATAGCTATTGATATTTACATTTACTGTTATACATCGTTGTACTGTTTAAGAGTACCTTATATTATACTGTTAACTGCTTAACATGATTTATATTGAGAACCTTTGTAAGCATGTTGGGTACGTTGTTACCTGGTGAGTCGTCCCGTCTTTACTACTGCTGTTTTGTTGTGTTGATGAACGGGAATCTCACCCATATCTATATGTTTTCTGCTGGTACTTGCTGTTGATGCTTGAACAGATGGACGCGACCATGGTTTGGTTCTGCAGTCCCTTTGAGTTCGGAGGTGGACTCTTTTGCTGTTTTAGCTTTGTTGTCGGCCAGACTATGTCAGTTTTTGTAGTACCTTTTGGGAGCTATAACTCCTAGTACTTATTGTATTTCTTATGTCAGTCATACATTAGACTTATGTCTGTATATAGTAATGTTGATGTTTCTGTTTTTCGTTTTCTGTTTCTGTATTTATAATACAATATGTTCTAAAAATGCATGGTGAACCTAAGTTCACTTATTGGTATTATTTATTACCTTTACTAATCCCATTACATCTTTATGAAAAGGAAAGAAAAAGAAAATCGTATTTAATTTCTGCATTAATAAATATTTTCGACCTTATAAAAGTTCGGGAATGTGACACTCGGGGAAAGGTGTTGCACTAATTTCAACCAATTCGGACACCTACAACTCAATATATCATCACCAAACGCTACAAAGGTATGACTGTCAGGAACAACATCTTGTCACCAACTTACGGATGCAACTTAAGGAAGATAGTGATCGATTTCGCTCTTGACCTTTTCATGAGAGTTGCAGATAATTCTCTGAGCCTTCCAACAATACCAAGATCGATGCATCTGAACACCTAAAGCTCTAGAAATTGTCAGGAGAAGCTTGCATGTTCTTAATGTCATGAACAGCATCACATCTCAAGTATGAAGAAGGAATTTCACTCACATAGAGATTGATTCAGATCTCGACTTCTTTAGGAAACATGTAGGTATTTCTCTTATCTTTCTAACCAAACAAAGATCACTACATTTGGACGTCCATACCTCAAAATACGATGTTTCGGACGCTTGATTGTCTGCAGCAGGCGCTTGAATTTAATCTTCAGTGTTTTTGCTTTTGCAGATTTTGTACTTTTGTCTTTGTCCTCACTTTTCTTCCCTAGCTTCTGTTAGGATTGCTGAAGCTTTTGTCTTCTTTTGTTACAGTACTTGATGCTTCAGAGCTTTATTGAAAAGGGTGCCTCATTTACTGGTCATGCTTGGACTTTAAATATCTTAATACTTCATTAAAAATTACTTCTCCACCCAACATAATGTTCTGTATTCTGAGTAGACAGTTGATTTGCTTCACTGGACGCTACTGAAATGAGCCAAGGAGCATGGTTATCGCCTGGGCACATTCACAAGGTTGTTTAACTCTTAGCATTCTTACCAGTTAGCGTATTATGCATCTTTGACCCTGTTACTGGGCGAATTAGGATTCGATATTCTCATGAAACTTGTGTATATAAATATTAGGTTTAATTAGACACTAATTTCAACCAATTCGGACACCTACAACTCAATATATGGTCACCAAACGCTACAAAGTTATGACTGTCAGGAACAACATCTTGTCACCAACTTACGGATGCAACTTAAGGAAGATAGAGATCGATTTCGCTCTTGACCTTTTCATGAGAGTTGCAGATAATTCTCTGAGCCTTCCAACAATACCAAGATCGTTGCATCTGAACACCTAAAGCTCTAGAAATTGTCAGCAAACGCATGCATGTTCTTAATGTCACGAACAGTATCACATCTCAAGTATGAAGAAGGAATTTCACTCACATAGAGATTAATTCAGATATCGACTTCTTCAGGAAACATGTAGGTATTTCTCTTATCTTTCTAACCAAACCAAGATCACTACATTTGGACCAGTGTACCTCAAAATACGATGTTTCGGACGCTTGATTGTCTGCAGCAAGCGCTTGACTTCAATCTTCAGTGTTTTTGCTTTTGCAGATTTTGTACTTTTGTCTTTGTCCGCACTTTTCTTCCCTTGCTTTAGTTAGGATTGCTGAAGCTTTTGTCTTCTTTTGTTAAAGTACTTGATGCTTCAGAGCTTTATTAATAAGGGTGCCTCATTTACTGGACAAGCTTGGACTTTAAATATCTTAATACTTCATTAAAAATTACTTCTCCACCCAACATAATGTTCTGTATTCTGAGTAAACAATTGATTTGCATCACTGGACGCTACTGAAATGAGCAAAGAAGCTTGGTTATCGCCTGGGCACATTCACAAGGTTTTAAACTCTTAGCATTCTTACCAGTTAGTGTATTATGCATCTGGGACCCTGTTACTGGCCGAATTAGGATTCGATGTTCTCATGAAACTTGAGTATATAGATATTAGGTTTAATTAGACACTAATTTCAACCAATTCGGACACCTACAACTCAATATATGGTCACCAAACGCTACAAAGGTATGACTGTCAGGAACAACATCTTGTCACCAACTTACGGATGCCACTTAAGGATGATAGAGATCGATTTCGCTCTTGACCTTTTCACGAGAGTTGCAGATAATTCGTTTGGCCTTCCAACAATACCAAGATCGATGCATCTGAACACCTAAAGCTCTAGAAATTGTCAGCAGACGCTTGCATGTTCTTAATGTCACGAACAGTATCACATCTCAAGTTTGAATAAGGAATTTCACTCACATAGAGATTGATTCAGATCTCGACTTCTTCAGGAAGGATGTAGGTATTTCTCTTATCTTTCTAACCAAACCAAGATCACTACATTTGGACAAATACGATGCTTCGGATGCTTGATTGTCTGCAGCAGGCGCTTGACTTCAATCTTTAGTGTTTTTGCTTTTGCAGATTTTGTACGTTTTACTTTGCCCGCACTTTTCCTCCCTTGCTTCTGTTAGGATTGCTGAAGCTTTTGGCTTCTTTTGTTATAGTACTTTATGCTTCAGAGCTTTATTGAAAAGGGTGCCTCATTTACTGGTCAAGCTTGGACTTTAAATATCTTAGTACTTCATTAAAAATTACTTCTCCCCCCAACATAATGTTCTGTATTCTGAGTAGACAGTTGATTTGCTTCACTGGACGATACTGAAATGAGCTAAGGAGCTTGGTTATCGCAGGGCACATTCACAGGGTTGTTTAACTCTTAGCATTCTTACAAATTAGCGTATTATGCATCTTTGACACTGTTACTGGCCGAATTAGGATTCGATGTTCTCATGAAACTTGTGTATATAGATATTAGGTTTAATTAGACACTAATTTCAACCAATTCGGACACCTACAAGTCAATACGTGGTCACCAAACGCTACAAAGGTATGACTGTCAGGAACAACATCTTGTAGTCACCAACTTACGGATGCAACTTAAGGAAGATAGAGATTGATTTCGCTCTTGACCTTTTCATGAGAGTTGCAGATAATTCTCTGAGCCTTCCAACAATACCAAGATCATTGCATCTGAACACCTACAGCTCAAGAAATTGTCAGTAGACGCGTGCATGTTCTTAATGTCACGAACCGTATCACATCTCAAGTTTGAAGAAGGAATTTCACTCATATAGAGATTGATTCAGATCTCGACTTCTTCAAGAAACATGTAGGTATTTCTCTTATCTTTCTAACCAAAACAAGATCACTACATTTGCACGAGCGTACCTTAAAATACGATGTTTCGGACGCTTGATTGTCTGCAGCAGGCGCTTGACGTCAATCATCAGTGTTTTTGCTTTTGCAGATTTTGTACTTTTGTCTTTGTCCGCACTTTTATTCTCTTGCATCTGTTAGAATTGCTGAAGCTTTTGTCCCCTTATGTTACAGTATTTGATGCTTCAGAGCTTTATTGAAATGGGTGCCTCATTTACTGGACAAGCTTGGACTTTAAATATCTTAATACTTCATTAAAAATTACTTCTCCACCCAACATAATGTTCTGTATTCTGAGTAGACAGTTGATTTGCTTCACTGGACGCTACTGAAATGAGCCAAGGAGCATGGTTATCGCCTGGGCACATTCACAAGGTTGTTTAACTCTTAGCATTCTTACCAGTTAGCGTATTATGCATCTTTGACCCTGTTACTGGGCGAATTAGGATTCGATAATCTCATGAAACTTGTGTATATAAATATTAGGTTTAATTAGACAATAATTTCAACCAATTCGGACACCTACAACTCAATATATGGTCACCAAACGCTACAAAGTTATGACTGTCAGGAACAACATCTTGTCACCAACTTACGGATGCAACTTAAGGAAGATAGAGATCGATTTCGCTCTTGACCTTTTCATGAGAGTTGCAGATAATTCTCTGAGCCTTCCAACAATACCAAGATCGTTGCATCTGAACACCTAAAGCTCTAGAAATTGTCAGCAAACGCATGCATGTTCTTAATGTCACGAACAGTATCACATCTCAAGTATGAAGAAGGAATTTCACTCACATAGAGATTAATTCAAATCTCGACTTCTTCAGGAAACATGTAGGTATTTCTCTTATCTTTCTAACCAAACCAAGATCACTACATTTGGACCAGTGTACCTCAAAATACGATGTTTCGGACGCTTGATTGTCTGCAGCAAGCGCTTGACTTCAATCTTCAGTGTTTTTGCTTTTGCAGATTTTGTACTTTTGTCTTTGTCCGCACTTTTCTTCCCTTGCTTTAGTTAGGATTGCTGAAGCTTTTGTCTTCTTTTGTTATAGTACTTGATGCTTCAGAGCTTTATTGATAAGGGTGCCTCATTTACTGGACAAGCTTGGACTTTAAATATCTTAATACTTCATTAAAAATTACTTCTCCACCCAACATAATGTTCTGTATTCTGAGTAAACAATTGATTTGCATCACTGGACGCTACTGAAATGAGCAAAGAAGCTTGGTTATCGCCTGGGCACATTCACAAGGTTTTAAACTCTAAGCATTCTTACCAGTTAGGGTATTATGCATCTGGGACCCTGTTACTGGCCGAATTAGGATTCAATGTTCTCATGAAACTTGTGTATATAGATATTAGGTTTAATTAGACACTAATTTCAACCAATTCGGACACCTACAACTCAATATATGGTCACCAAACGCTACAAAGGTATGATTGTCATGAACAACATCTTGTCACCAACTTACGGATGCCACTTAAGGATGATAGAGATCGATTTCGCTCTTGACCTTTTCACGAGAGTTGCAGATAATTCGTTTGGCCTTCCAACAATACCAAGATCGATGCATTTGAACACCTAAAGCTCTAGAAATTGTCAGCAGACGCTTGCATGTTCTTAATGTCACGAACAGTATCACATCTCAAGTTTGAATAAGGAATTTCACTCACATAGAGATTGATTCAGATCTCGACTTCTTCAGGAAGGATGTAGGTATTTCTCTTATCTTTCTAACCAAACCAAGATCACTACATTTGGACAAATACGATGCTTCGGACGCTTGATTGTCTGCAGCAGGCGCTTGACTTCAATCTTTAGTGTTTTTGCTTTTGCAGATTTTGTACGTTTTACTTTGCCCGCACTTTTCCTCCCTTGCTTCTGTTAGGATTGCTGAAGCTTTTGGCTTCTTTTGTTATAGTACTTTATGCTTCAGAGCTTTATTGAAAAGGGTGCCTCATTTACTGGTCATGCTTGGACTTTAAATATCTTAGTACTTCATTAAAAATTACTTCTCCCCCCAACATAATGTTCTGTATTCTGAGTAGACAGTTGATTTGCTTCACTGGAGGCTACTGAAATGAGCTAAGGAGCTTGGTTATCGCCTGGGCACAATCACAAGGTTGTTCAACTCGTAGCGTTCTTACCAGTTAGCGTATTATGCATCTTTGAACCTGTTACTGGCCGAATTAGGATTCGATGTTCTCATGAAACTTGTGTATATAGATATTAGGTTTAATTAGACACTAATTTCAACCAATTCGGACACCTACAAGTCAATACGTGGTCACCAAACGCTACAAAGGTATGACTGTCAGGAACAACATCTTGTAGTGACCAACTTACGGATGCAACTTAAGGAAGATAGAGATTGATTTCGCTCTTGACCTTTTCATGAGAGTTGCAGATAATTCTCTGAGCCTTCCAACAATACCAAGATCATTGCATCTGAACACCTACAGCTCAAGAAATTGTCAGCAGACGCGTGCATGTTCTTAATGTCACGAACCGTATCACATCTCAAGTTTGAAGAAGGAATTTCACTCATATAGAGATTGATTCAGATCTCGACTTCTTCAAGAAACATGTAGGTATTTCTCTTATCTTTCTAACCAAAACAAGATCACTACATTTGGACGAGCGTACCTTAAAATACGATGTTTCGGACGCTTGATTGTCTGCAGCAGGCGCTTGACGTCAATCTTCAGTGTTTTTGCTTTTGCAGATTTTGTACTTTTGTCTTTGTCCGCACTTTTCTTCTCTTGCTTCTGTTAGAATTGCTGAAGCTTTTGTCCCCTTATGTTACAGTACTTGATGCTTCAGAGCTTTATTGAAATGGGTGCCTCATTTACTGGACAAGCTTGGACTTTAAATATCTTAATACTTCATTAAAAATTACTTCTCCACCAAACATAATGTTCTGTATTCTGAGTAGACAGTTGATTTGCTTCACTGGAGGCTACTGAAATGAGCTAAGGAGCTTGGTTATCGCCTGGGCACAATCACAAGGTTGTTCAACTCGTAGCGTTCTTACCAGTTAGCGTATTATGCATCTTTGACCCTGTTACTGGCCGAATTAGGATTCGATGTTCTCATGAAACTTGTGTATATAGATATTAGGTTTAATTAGACACTAATTTCAACCAATTCAGACACCTACAAGTCAATACGTGGTCACCAAACGCTACAAAGGTATGACTGTCAGGAACAACATCTTGTCACCAACTTACGGATGCAACTTAAGGAAGATAGAGATCGACTTCGCTCTTGACCTTTTCATGAGAGTTGCAGATAATTCTCTGAGACTTCCAACAATACCAAGATCATTGCATCTGAACACCTACAACTCAAGAAATTGTCAGCAGACGCGTGGATGTTCTTAATGTCACGAACTGTATCACATCTCAAGTTTGAAGAAGGAATTTCACTCATATAGAGATTGATTCAGATCTCGACTTCTTCAAGAAACAAGTAGGTATTTTTCTTATCTTTCTAACCAAAACTAGATCACTACATTTGGACGAGCGTACCTTAAAATACGATGTTTCGGACGCTTGATTGTCTGCAGCAGGCGCTTGACGTCAATCTTCAGTGTTTTTGCTTTCGCAGATTTTGTACTTTTGTCTTTGTCCGCACTTTTCTTCTCTTGCTTCTGTTAGAATTGCTGAAGCTTTTGTCTCCTTATGTTACAGTACTTGATGCTTCAGAGCTTTATTGAAATGGGTGCCTCATTTACTGGTCAAGCTTGGACTTTAAATATCTTAATACTTCATTAAAAATTACTTCTCCACCCAACATAATGTTCTGTATTCTGAGTAGACAGTTGATTTGCTTCACTGGAGGCTACTGAAATGAGCTAAGGAGCTTGGTTATCGCCTGGGCACAATCACAAGGTTGTTCAACTCGTAGCGTTCTTACCAGTTAGCGTATTATGCATCTTTGACCCTGTTACTGGCCGAATTAGGATTCGATGTTCGCATGAAACTTGTGTATATAGATATTAGGTTTAATTAGACACTAATTTCAACCAATTCGGACACCTACAACTCAATATATGGTCACCAAACGCTACAAAGGTATGAATGTCAGGAACAACATCTTATCACCAACTTACGGATGCAACTTAAGGAAGATAAAGATCGATTTCGCTCTTGACCTTTTCATGAGAGTTGCAGATAATTCTCTGAGCCTTCCAACAATACCAAGATCGATGCATCTGAACACCTAAAGCTCTAGAAATTGTCAGCAGACGCGTGCATGTTCTTAATGTCACGAACAGTATCACATCTCAAGTTTGAAGAAGGAATTTCACTCACATAGAGATTCATTCAGATCTCGACTTCTTCAGGAAACATGTAGATATTTCTCTGATCTTTCTAACCAAACCAAGATCACTACATTTGGAAGAGCGTACCTCAAAATACGATGTTTCGGACGCTTGATTGTCTGCAGCAGGCGCTTGACTTCAATCTTCAGTGTTTTTGCTTTTGTAGATTTTGTACTTTTGTCTTTGTCCGCACTTTTCCTCCCTTGCTTCTGTTAGGATTGCTAAAGCTTTTGTCTCCTTATGTTATAATACTTGATGCTTCAGAGCTTTATTGAAAAGGGTGCCTCATTTACTGGTCAAGCTTGGACTTTAAATATCTTATTACTTCTCCACCCAACATAATGTTCTGTATTCTAAGTAGACAGTTGATTTGCTTCATTGGACGCTAATGAAATGAGCTAAGGATCTTGGTTATCGCCTGGGCACATTCACAAGGTTGTTTAAATCTTAGCATTCTTACCAGTTAGCGTATTATGCATCTTTGACCCTGTTACAGGTCGAATTAGGATTCGATGTTCTCATGAAACTTGTATATATAGATATTAGGTTTAACTAGACACTAATTTCCACCAATTCGGACACCTACAACTCAATATATGGTCACCAGACGCTACAAAGGTATGGCTGTCAGGAACAACATCTTGTCACCAACTTACGGATGCAACTTATGGAAGATAAGGATCGATTTCGCTCTTGAACTTTTCATGAGAGTTGCAAATAATTCTCTAAGCCTTCCAACAATACTAAGATCGATGCATCCGAACACCTAAAGTTCTAGAAATTGTCAGAAGACGCTTGCATGTTCTTAATGTCACGAACAGTATTACATCTCAAGTTTGAAGAAGAAATTTCACTCACATAGAGATTGATTCAGATCTTGACTTCTTCAGGAAACATGTAGGTATTTCTCTTATCTTTATAACCAAACCAAGATCACTACATTTGGACGAGCGTAGCTCAAAATACGATGTTTCAGACTCTTGATTGTCTGCAGCAGGCGCTTGACTTCAATCTTCAGTGTTTTTGCTTTTGCAGATTTTGTACTTTTGTCTTTGTCCACACTTTTCTTCTCTTTCTTCTGTTAAGATTGCTGAAGCTTTTTTCTTCTTCTATTACTGTACTTGATGCTTCAGAACATTATTGAAAAGGGTACCTCATTTTCTGGTTAAGCTTGGACTATGAATATCTTAATGCTTCATTCAAAATTACTTCTCTAACCATCATAATTATCGGTATTCTGAGTAAACACTTGATTAGCTTCACTGGACGCTTCTTAAATGAGGCCATCAGATGCAACAAAGGTATGACTATTAGGAACAACATCTTGTCACCAACTTACGGATGCAATTTAACAAAGATAGAGATCGATTTCGCTATTAACCCCATCCTGAGAGTTGCAGATATTTCTTTGAGCCTTCAAACGATGGCAAGTTCGATGCATCTGAACCCCTAAAGCTCTAGAAATTGTCAGCAGATGCTTGTATGTTCTTAATGTCACGAACAGTATCACATCTCAAGCTTGGAAAAGGAATTTCACTTAGATAAAGATTGATTCAGATCTCGACTTTTTTAGGAAACATGTCGGTATTTTCTTATCTTTTTAACGAAACCAAGATCACTGCATTTGGATGAGCGCACTTCAAAATACGATGTTTCGGACGCTTGATTATCTGCAGCCGGCCCTTGTCTTCAATCTTCAGTGTTTTTGCTTTTGCAGCTTTTGTACTTTTGTCTTAGTCCACGCTTTTCTTCTCTTTCTTCTGTTAGGATTGCCTTATGCTTTTGTCTTCTTCGACTGCGGTACTTGATGCTTCAGAGCTTTATTGAAAAGGGTACCTCATTTTCTGGTCAAGCTTGGACTTTGAATATCTTAATACTTCATTCAAAATTACTTCTCCAGCCATCATAATGTTCTGTATTCTGAGTAGACGCTTGATTTGATTCACTGGACGCTTCCTAAATGTGCTAAAGAGGTTGGTTATCCCCTTGGCACTTTCACGAGGCTGTTTAACTCGTAGTATTCTGACCAGTTAGCGTACTATGCTTCTTTGACCTTGTTACTGGCCGAATTAGGATTCGATGTCAGCATGAAACTTGTATATATCGATATTAGGTTTAATTAGACACTAATCTCATCCAATTCGGACTCCTATAGTTCAATATATGGCCACCAGAGGCTACAAAGGTATGACTGTCAGGAACAACATCTTGTCACCAACTTATGAACGCAACACAAAAAAGATAGAGATCGATTTCACTCCTGAACTCTTCAAGAGAGCTGCAGAAATTTCTCTGAGCCATCCAACGATACCAAGTTCGGTGCATCTGAACACCTAAAGCTCTAGAAATTATCAGCAGACGCTTGCATGTTCTAAATGTCACGAACAGTATCACATCTCAAGCTTGAAGAAGGAATTTCACTTTGAAAGAGAATGATTCAGATCTCGACTTCTGCAAGAAACATGTAGGTATTTCTCTTATCTTTCTAGCCAAACCAAGATCACTACATGTGGACGAGCGTACATCAAAATACGATGTTTCGGATGCTTGAGTGTCTGCAGCAGGCGCTTGACTTCAATCCTCAGTGTTTTTGCTTTTGCAGCTTTTGTGCTTTCGTCTTTGTCCACGCTTTTCTTCTCTTTCTTCTGTTAGGATTGCTGAAACTTTTTTCTTCTTCTGTTACAGTACTTGATGCTTCAGAGCTTTTTAGAATAGGGTACCACATTTTCTAGTCAAGCTTGGACTTTGAATATCTTAATACTTCATTCAAAATTACTTCTCCACCCATCATAATGTTCTGTATTCGGCGCAGACACTTGATCAGCTTAACTGGACGCTTCTCAAATAAGATAAGGAGCTTGGTTATACCCTGGGCACATTCCCAAGGTTGTTTAATTCTTAGCATTCTGACCAGTTAGCGTATTATGCTTCTTTGACCCTGTTACTGGCTGAATTAGGATTCAATGTCCTCATAAAACTGGTATATATGGATATTAGTTTTAATTAGACACTAATGTCATCCAATTCGGACACCTACATCTAAATATATGGCCATCAGACGCAACAAAGGTATAACTTTCAGAAACAACATCTTGTCACCAACTTTCGGATGCAAGTTAACCAAGATAGAGAGAGACTTCGCTCTTGACCACTTCTTGAGAGTTGCAGATACTTCTCTGAGCCTTCCATCGATACCAAGATCAATGCATCTGAACACCTAAAGCTCTAGAATTTTTCAGCATACGCTTGCATGTTCTTAATGTCACGAACAACATCTCAAGCTTGAAGAAGGACCTTCATTCAGATAGAGATTGATTCAGATCTCGACTTCTTCAGGAAACATGTAGGTATTTCTTTTATCTTTCTAACCAAACCAAGATCACTACATTTGGTTGAGCGTACCTCAAAATACAATGTTTCGGACGCTTGATTGTCTGCAGCAGGCGCTTGACGTCAATCTTCAGTGTTTTTGCTTTTTACAGACTTTGTACTGTTGTCTTTGTCCACACTTTTCTTCTCTTTCTTCAGTTTGGATTGCTGAAGTTTTTGTCTTCTTCTGTTACAGTATGTGAAGCTTCAGAGCTTTATTGAAAAGGTTACCTAATTTACTGGTCAAGCTTGGACTTTGAATTTCTTAATACTTCATTAAAAATTACTTCTCCACCCATCGTAAAGTTCTGTATTCTGAGTAGACACTTGATTTGCTTAACTGGTACTTCTGAAATGAGCAAAGGAGCTTGGTTATCGCCTGGGCACATTCACAAGGTTGTTTAACTCTTAGCATTCTTACCAGTTAGTGTGTTATGCTTCTTTGACCTTGTTACAGGCCAAATTAGGATTCGATGTTCGCATGAAACTTGTTTATATAGATATTAGATTTAATTAGACACTAATTTCAACAAATACGGACACCTAAAACTTAATATATGGTCACCAGACGCTGCAAAGGTATGACTTTCAGGAACAACATCTTGTCACCAACTTACGGATGCAACTTAAGAAAGATAGAGATCGATTTCGCTCTTGACCTCTTTCTGAGAGTTACAGATATTTCTCTGATCCTTCCAATAATACCAAGATCGATGCATCTGAACACCTAAAGCTCTAGAAATTGTCAGCAGACGCCGGCATGTTCTTAATGTCACGAACAGTATCACATCTCAAGTATGAAGAAGGAATTTCACTCACATAGAGATTGATTCAGATCTCGACTTATTCAGGAAACATGCAGGTATTTCTCTTATCTTTCTAACCAAACCAAGATCACTACATTTGATCGAGCGTACCTTAAAATACGATGTTTCGGACGTTTGATTGACTGTAGCAGGCGCTTGACTTCAATCTTCAGTGTTTTTGCTTTTGCAGCTATTTTACATTTGTCTTTGTCCACGCTTTTCTTCTCTTTCTTCTGTTAGGATTGCCGAAGCTTTTGGTTTCTTCTATTACAGTACTTGTTGCCTTAGAGCTTTATTGAAAAGGGTGCCTCATTTACTGGTCAAGCTTGGACTTTAAATATCTTAATACTTCATTAAAAATTACTTCTCCACCCAACATAATGTTCTGTATTCTGAGTAGACAGTTGATTTGCTTCACTGGACGCTTCTGAAATGAGCTAAGGAGCTTGGTTGTCCCCTGGGCACATTCACAAGTTTGTTTAACTCTTAGCATTCTTACCAGTTAGCGTATTATGCTTCTTTGACCCTATTACTGGCCGAATTAGGATTCGATGTTCTCATGAAACTTGTATATATAGATATTAGGTTTAATTAGACACTAATTTCAACCAATTCGGACACCTAAAACTCAATATATGGTCACCAAATGCTACAAAGGTATGACTGTCAGGAACAACATCTTGTCACCAACTTACGGATGCAAATTAAGAAAGATAGAGATCGATTTCCCTCTTGACCTTTTCAAGAGAGTTGTAGATAGTTATCTGAGCCTTCCAACAATACCAAGATCAATGCTTAGGAACAGCTAAAGCTGTAGAAATTGTCAGCAAACTCTTGCAAGTTCTTAATGTCACGAACAGTATCATATATCAAGCTTGAAGAAGGAATTTCACTCAGATAGAGATTGATTCAGATCTCGACTTCTTCAGGAAACATGTAGGTATTTCTCTTATCTTTCTAACCAAACCAAGATCACTACATTTGCTTGAGCGTACCTTAAAATACGATGTTTCGGACGTTTGATTGTCTGCACCAGGCGCTTGACTTCAATCTTCAGTGCTTTTGCTCTTGCAGCTATTGTACATTTGTCTTTGTCTACACTTTTCTTCTCTTTCTTATATTTGGAATGCTGAAGTTTTTGTCTTCTTCCATTACATTACTTGATGCTTCAGAACATTATTGAAAAGGGTACCTCATTTTCTGGTCAAGCTTGGACTTTGAATATCTTAATACTTTATTCAAAATTACTTCTCTAACCGTCATAATTATCTGTATTGTGAGAAAACACTTAATTAGCATCACTGGACGCTTCTTAAATGAGGCCATCAGAAGCTACAAAGGTATGACTATCAGAAACAACATCTTGTCACCAACTTACGGATGCAATTTAACAAAGATAGAGATCGATTTCGCTATTTACCTCATCATGAGACTTGCAGATATTTCTCTGAGCCTTCGAACGATACCAAGATCGATGCATCTGAACACCTAAAGCTCTAGAAATTGTCAGCAGACGCTTGCATGTTCTTAATGTCACGAACAGTATCACATCTCAAGCTTGAAGAAGGAATTTCACTTAGATAGAGATTGATTCAGATCTCGACTTCTTCAGGAAACATATAGGTATTTCTCTTATCTTTCTAACAAAACCAAGATCATTGCATTTGGATGAGCGTACCTCAAAATACAATGTTTCAGATGCTTGATTATCTGTAGCAGGCCCTTTTCTTCAATCTTGAGTGTTTTTGTTTTTGCAGCTTTTGTACTTTTCTCTTTGTCCACGCTTTTCTTCTCTTTCTTCTGTTAGGATTGCTGAAGCTTTTGTCTTCTTCTATTACTGTACTTGATGCTTCAAAACTTTATTGACAAGGGTATCTCATTTTCTGCTCAAGCTTGAACTTTGAATATCTTAATACTTCATTCAAAATTACTTCTCTAGCCATCATAATGTACTGTATTCTGAGTAGAGGCTTGATTAGCTTCACTGGACGCTTCTTAAATTTGCTAAGGAGCTTGGTTATCCCCTGGGCACATTCACAAGGCTGTTTAACTCGTACCATTCTGACCAGTTAGCTTATTATGCTTCTTTGACCCAGTCACTTCCCGAATTAGGATTCGATGTCCTCGTGAAACTTTTATATGTGGATATTAGGTTTAATTAGGCACTAATTTCAGCCAATTCGGACACCTACAGCTCAATCTATGGCTATCAAACGCCTCAAAGGTATGACTATATGGAAAAACATCTTGTCACCAACTTACGGATGCCATTTAACAAAGATAGAGATCGATTTCGCTCTTGCCACCTTCATGAGGGATGCAGATATTTCACTGAGACTTCCAACGATACCATGATCGATGCATCTGAACAAATAAAGCACTAGAAATTTTCAGCAGACGCTTGCATGTTCTTATTGTCACAAACAGTATCATATCTCAAGTTTGAAGAAGGAATTTCACTCACATAGAGATTGATTCAGAGCTCGACTTCTCTAGGAAACATGTTGGTATTTCTCTTATCTTTCTAACCAAACCAAGATCACTACATTTGGTCGCGCGTACCTCAAAATACGATATTTTGGACGCTTGATTGTCTGCAGTAGGCGCTTGACTTCAATCTTCAGTGTTTTTGCTTTTTGCAGACTTTGTACTGTTGTCTTTGTCCACACTTTTCTTCTCTTTCTTCTGTTAGGATTGCTGAAGCTTTTGTCTTCTTCTGTTACAGTACATGAAGCTTCAGAGCTTTATTGAAAAGGGTACCTCATTTACTGGTCAAGCTTGGACGTTGAATTTCTTAATACTTCATTAAAAATTACTTCTCCACCCATCATAATGTTTTGTATTCTGAGTAGACACTTGATTTGCTTAACTGGACACTTCTGAAATGAGCTAAGGAGCTTGGTTATCGCCTGGGCACATTCACAAGGTTGTTTAACTCTTAGCATTCTTACCAGTTAGAGTATTATGCATCTTTGACCCTGTTATTGGCCGAATTAGGATTCGATGTTCTCATGAAACTTGTATATATATATATTAGGTTTAATTAGGCACTAATTTCAGCCAATTCACACACCTACATCTCAATATTCGGCTATCAGATGCTACAAAGGTATGACTATTAGGATCAACATCTTGTCACCAACTTACGGATGCAATTTAACAAAGATAGAGATCGATTTCGCTCTTGACACCTTCATGAGAGTTGCAGATATTTCACTGAGACTTTCAATGATACCATGATCGATGCATCTGAACACCGAAAGCTCCAGAAATTGTCAGCAGACGCTTGCATATTCTTAATGTCACGAACAGTATCACATCTCAAGCTTGAAGAAGGAACTTCACTCGCATAGAGATTGATTCAGATCCCGACTTCTTCAAGAAAAATGTAGGTATTTCACTTATCTTTGTAACCAAACCAAGATCACTACATTTGGACGAGCGTACCTCAAAATAAGATGCTTCGGATGCTTGATTGTCTGCAGCAGTAGCTTGACTTCAATCTTCCGTGTTTTTGCTTTTGCAGCATTTGTTCTTCTGTCATTGTCCATGCTTTTCTTCTCTTTCTTCAATTAGGAATGCTGAAGCTTTTGTCTTCTTCTATTACAGCACTTGATGCTTCAGAACTTTATTGAAAAGGGTATCTCATTTTCTGGTCAAGCTTGTACTTTGAATATCTTATTACTTCATTCAAAATTACTTCTCTAGCTATCATAATGTTCTGTATTCTGAGTAGACGCTTGATTAGCATCACTTAAAGCTTCTTAAATGAGCTAAGGAGCTTGGTTATCCCCTGGGCACATTCACAAGGCTGTTTAACTAGTAGTATTCTGATCAGTTAGCGTATTATGCTTCTTTGCCCCTGTTACTGGCCGAATTAGGATTCGATGTCCTCATGAAACTTGTATATATGGATATTAGGTTTAATTAGACACCAATTTCATCCAATTAGGACCCCTACAGCTCAATATATGGCCATCAGACGCTACAAAGGTATGACTATCAGGAACAACATCTTGTCACCAACTTACGGATGCAATTTAACAAAGATAGAGATCGATTTCGCTCTTGACACCATCATGACAGTTGCAGATATTTCACTGAGCCTTCCAACGATACCAAGATCGATGCATCTGAACACCTAAAGCTCTAGAAATTGTCAGCAGACGCTTGCATACTCTTAATGTCACGAACAGTATCACATCTCAAGCTTGGAGAAGGAATTTCACTTAGATAGAGATTGATTCAGATCTCGACTTCTTTAGGAAACATGTAGGTATTTTCTTATCTTTCTAACGAAACCAAGATCACTACATTTGGATGAGCGTACCTCAAAATACGATGTTTCGGACGCTTGATTATCTGCAGCAGGCGCTTGACTTCAATCTTCAGTGTTTTTCCTTTTGCAGCTTTTATAATTTTGTCTTTGTCCACGCATTTCTTCTTTTTCTTCAGTTAGGATTGCTGATGCTTTTGTCTTCTTCTGTTACAGTACTTGATGCTTCAGAGCTTTTTAGAAAAGTGTACCTCATTTTTTCGTCAAGCTTGCACTTTGAATATCTTAATACTTCATTCAAAATTACTTCTCTAGCCATCATAATGTTCTGTATTCTGAGTAGACGCTTGATTAGCTTCACTGTATGTTTCTTAAATGAGGCCATCAGACGCTTCAAAGGTATGACTATCAGGAACAACATCTTGTCCCCAACTTACGGAAGCAATTTAACAAAGATAGAGATCGATTTCGCTATTGACCTCCTCATGAGAGTTGCAGATATTTCTCTGAGCCTTCCAATGATCCAAAGATCGATGCATCTGAACATCTAAAGCTCTAGAAATTGTCAGCAGAGGCTTGCATATTCTTCAAGTCACGAACAGTATCAGATCTCAAGCTTGAAGAAGGAATTTCTCTAAGATAGAGATTGATTCAGATCTCGACTTCTTTAGGAAACATGTAGGTATTTCTCTTATCTTTCTAACCAAACCAAGATCACTGCATTTGGATGAGCGTACCTCAAAATACGATGTTTCGAACGCTTGATTATCTGCAGCAGGCGCTTGACTTCAATCTTCAGTGTTTTTGCTTTTGCAGCTTTTGTACTTTTGTGTTTGTCCACGCATTTCTTATCTTTCTTCTGTTAGGATATCTAAAGCTTTTGTTTTCTTCTATTACAGTACTTGATGCTTCAGAATATTATTGAAAAGGAAACCTGATTTTCTGGTGAAGCTTGGACTTTGAATATCTTAATACTTCAATCAAAATTACATCTCCAGCCATCATAATGTTCTGTATTCTGAGTAGACGCTTGATTAACTTCACTGGTCGCTTCTTAAATGAGCTAATTATGGAGCTTTGTTATCCCTTGGGCACATTCACAAGGCTGTTTAACTCTTAGTATTGTGATCAGTTGGCGTATTATGCTTCTTTAACGCTGTTAATGGCTGAATTAGGATTCGATGTCCGCATGAAACTTGTATATATGGATATAGGGTTTAATTAGACACAAATTTCATCCAATTCGAACACTTACTGCTCAATATATGGTCACCAGACGCTACTAAGGTATGACTTTCAGGAACAACATCTTGTGACCAACTTACGGATGCAACTTAACAAAGATAGAGATCAATTTCGCTCTTGACCACTTCATGAGAGTTGCAGATATTTCTCTGAGGCTTCCAATGATACCAAGATCGATGCATCTGAACACCTAAAGCACAAGCAATTGACAGCAGACACTCGCATGTTCTCAATGTCACGAACAGTATCACATCTCAAGCTTGAAGAAAGATATTCACTCAGATAGAGATTGATTCAGATCTCGACTTCTTCTGGAAACATGTAGGTATTTCTCTAATCTTTCTAACCAAACCTAGATCACTACATTTAGACGAGCATACCTCAAAATATGACGTTTTGGACTCTTTATTATCGGCAGCAGACGCTCGACTTCAATCTTCAGTGTTTTTGCTTTTGCAGATTTTGTACTTTTGTTTTTCTCCATGCTTTTCTGCTCTTTATTATGTTAGGATTACTAAAGCTTTTGTCCTCTTTTGTTACAGTACTTCATGCTTAAAGCATTATTGAAAAGGGTATCTCATTTTCTTGTCAAGCTTGGACTTTGAATATCTTAATACTTCATTTGAAATTACTTCTCCACCCATCATAATGTTTTGTATTCTGAATAAATACTTGATTAGCTTCACTGGATGCTTCTGAAATGAGCTATTGAGCTTGGTTATCTCCTGGGCACATTCACAAGGTTTTTTAACTCTTAGCATTCTGACCAGTTAGCGTATTATGCTTCTTTGACCCTGTAACTGGCCGAATTAGGATTCGATGTCATCAATCTTCATTGTTTTTGCTTTTACAGCTTTTGTACTTTTAACTTTGTAACACCCCCCTCGGGTTCTACGTACTTGAACTCAAAATGCGGAAAATAGCGAGAAAATAAAAATGCTGGTTGATTTCAGAAAATACTTTAATTAAGTAGCTACGTTCGAAAACGTGGTTCTAAAAAAAATTTCTGCATACATAGGTAAAACCAACTCAAGATAACGAAATAAACTGTGAAACATACATCAACGTTTCAGATTCATACTAATATAATCATAACATAAATCTAGGTCTAATAGATAACATATTATAGACTTAAGATCATAAGTTCAAATGTGTGCAGCAAGTAATATAAGACTGCTACAAAAAAAAAAAAAAAGACTCCTAAGCTGGTCGACTAAGAGTAGCCATTGGGATACAACCCAAGTTGGCTCCTTCGAAAAGTTTTCGTCGTCCGAGCCCTCACGTATCCGAACGATCAAAATCTGTACATGTGTTCCAAAAACGCAATTGGGTGTCCATCATGAACAGGCAAAGGTGAGATACTCATAATATAATTTTATCGCGATAGCCGCACAGGCGACAAACAGCATAAACATCCACAGATAAAAACAATTATACGGACAATTATCTATATGACACAATATAATATCTCAAACACCATCATGAGTGATAATAATGCATGAGATTTCTGTTGGAACCAAAGTGGTCATGGTCCAGATAATCCCTTAAGTTTTGATGTTAACAAAGAGCTAATTTAAGATGAACAAAGATTTGTTAAGGACTAACGTTTTACATTAAGTGTGCAGGACAAATCTAAATTGAGTCCAAAGACTATCCATAGTCCAAAGACTTTATCTCGTCCAACATAGTCCAAAGACTTTATCTCGTCCAACACCTATTCTTGGTTTACGACTGGACGGTAATTTATAGAACCATTGAGTCCAAAGACTCTTTTGGTTACCTTCTGTAATAGCTAGTCCAATAAATGCCTTTTAAATTTCAAGCGCGAATATCCTGTAAAAGCATTTGAATTTATTATTCCCTGTAAAAGGCTTATACCCGTGGGACAAAACATTCTTTGTAATATTCGTACAAAAGTAAAGCATAAGCCAGAATGTCTCTGTCACCTAAAAGAAGTTGACCTTCTTGTTTTGGATAAACAAAAGGCAACTTTCGTTCTACTCAGAGGATATGTCAGCACCACTTTCAGCTATCACCCTGATAGTCTATTCTGCTGATCAGAAACTTCAGAAGCTATCAGACTCAACGGATCAAATGCATTCAATGCTCATCAGAACGGATCCTTTTCCATCCATTGAAGACTGAAGACTGCTCAAAGAAAAGAGGCTATATATACCTTCATCTTTTGAAAGTGCAAATCAGAGAACGAAACCGAACTTGAGCAAAAATACAAGTGAAGCAGCACTTAGCATTTCAAAATCCTTCAAGAGATACAAGCAAATATTAGCTCAAGAGATAAAAGAGAAAATCTCAAGCTTGCAAAGCTAGAAAAGCTACTCTGATTCTCACTTTCATATTACTCTCTGTGTAGAGCTGTTTTCAAGAGTCTAAGCTTTAGTTTCGAATTCTCACATTTAGTGAGTTAGTAGAACAATCTTTTTCAAAACCTTAGTTTGGTTGAGCCTGAAGAGGCTTGTCTGTAAAAGAATACTTAGAGAACCTGAAGAGGTTGAGAATACTGCCTGAAGAGGTGTTGAATACTTTGTAACAAAAGGTTTTTGTTATAGTGGATAAAGCTCTCAAGTAGAGAGGACTGGACGTAGCTCTTTGGTGAAGAGTGAACCAGGATAATATCGTTGTGTTCCTTTCTCTCCCTTCTCTTACTTTAGTTTTTGTCTAACAAACTAACTGGGATTGAATTGCCTTTCTTTACGCTGTCTTTCATCTTAGTCAAAACTAAGTGAGCGTCCAACTTGGTGTTTGGAAGAGCTCTCTTTGCTTTTATTCATTTTAAGCGTCCAATCTTGCGAAAATCATTATCTGCTTACGAAAAGAGTTTAAAATCGTCTAAAACACAATTCAACCCCCCTTCTTGTGTTTCAAGCAGGTTCCTTCAATTGGTATCAGAGCTCAGCCTCTGGGTTGAGCACTTTGCCGTGTAGGGGAAAAGATCTTACTGCAGATATGTCTGGACCAGGTATGCCAAGCGGGAGTCAACCAGTTATGGAAGGCACTTCCATGACCAGACCGCCGTTCTTCAACGGTACTCATTACCTGTACTGGAAGGAGAGATTCAAAGGTTTCATCCTCAGTACAAACTCAGCTCTCTGGGCCAGAATCACAAATGGTCCTAACGTTTGTCTAAACTCTGACGGGACAGACAAAGCAGAGGACGACTGGACAGATCCTGAACGGGCTAGAATGGAACAGAATCATAAAGCAAGATATGCTTTAATGTGTTCTCTCAGTCCTGACGAATTTCAGAAGATTCACGCATGTGAATCAGCCAAACAAATATGGGACACCTTGTCTAATCTCCATGAAGGAACAACAAAGGTGAAGGACTCTAAAATCATCATGCTGGTTGGCCAGTATGAAATGTTTACCATGGCTGAAGGAGAGTCCATCCTTGGCATGATGGGTCGCTTTCAGACGATCATCAACAATCTGAAATCCCTTGGAAAGGTCTACACTACCAAGGAGAATGTCACCAAGATTCTTAGGAGTCTGCCTAAGAAATGGAGACCTCTGGTCACTGCAATCACCCAGGCCAAAGATCTCTCCACTTTGACTCTGGATGATCTTGAAGGAACGCTTCAAGTTCATGAGCATGAGCTTGATCTTGACAATCCCGGAAAGAAGAACAAGGGAATTGCCCTGAAAGCTCATAGGTCCAACAACTCAAAAGCCTTAAAAGCTGATGAGTCCAGTGATGAAGCTGATCAGTCTGATGATGATGTATCAGACGATGACGAGCTATCCTTTATCTCCAGAAAGATTCAGAATATGTGGAGAAAGAAAAATGGAATGAAGAGAAGGCCATTCCAAAAGAAAAGCTTCAAGGATCATGCTGAACCCAAGGATAAAAGTCAGCTGGTCTGTTTTGAATGTAACAAACCAGGACACTTCAAAGCTGATTGCCCTACGCTAAAGGATAAGAAGAAGTTCTTCAAAAAGAAGAAAAAGAATTTCATGGCAACTTGGGAGGACTTGAACTCTTCTGAAGAAGAAGAAGAAGAAACAAATGAAGAGGCTAATCTATGCCTATGGTCCAACAAGCAAGATGAAGACTCTTCGGACGATGAACAATTTGTTGTTCCCGGAGAAAGAAGTCAGGAGTCTACCTCTGGAAGAGGATGGAATGTGAATGTTCCACCCATCTTCAAGGGAACAGACTATACTTATTGGAAATCAATATTCCAATTATACGTCCAAGCTCAAAATTATGAGTTGTGGGACATCTTCACAAACGGAGATTATCGTCCAACGATTACTCTTGAGGACGGATCAACATCGTCCAAACATGAAACAGATTGGACGAGTGATGATATCAGACGATGTTCTCAGAATGCCTATGCTAACTGGTGTCTTGTCAACGCCCTTGATCGTCCAAGACTGGACATGGTCTCGCAATTCCAAACAGCTAAGGAGAAGCTGGACGCTCTGTAACATCTGTTCAGACCAAGGAGCTCGTCTACCTCAAATCTCTGCCTGATGGCCAAAAGCTCTTCAGACGCTGAATCAGAAGATGACGAGGTATCCATTTCTGACTCTCTTCAAGAAGCATATGATGAACTGCTAAATGATTCTTCTATATTGCATCATCAATACATCGTGCTTAAGAGAAAGTTGTCAAAAGTAAATAAGGAGTTGGAAGAATCCAACAAACTAAATAAGCAGCTTGTTGAAGAGAATAATAAGCTTAGAACTGAGAATGTCAGTCTAACTGACAAACTCACCTCTGAGTCTAGTGAAACCTCATGAGGTAACTAGATTAAAACAAGAGGTATCTGATCTCACCAAAAGCATAACTAAGCTTGTTGGAGGATCAGAGAAGCTAGACCTGATATTGAGGTACACTAGATCACCTCATGATAAGTCTGGCCTAGGCTATGACTCTGAGAAACGAACTGCGTCTCAGAAAATATCAGGTTCCAACAAAAATCACAAGGCTTTTCATTCCTATGGAAAGCAAAAAGAAAATAAATTGCATGCATCTAGAACTTACTGCAAGATTTGTGGGAAGAGTGGTCACACCTCTTCAAAATGCATTTACAAAAACACAAACAAAATGCATGGTCGAAGACCACCAACTAACCCAAAAGGACCCAAGTCTATCTGGGTACCTAAGAGTATGATAATACCTGTTGCAGATCTGCTTAGCAACACAAAAAAGACCCCAGTCCTGGTACTTGGACAGTGGTTGCTCACGTCACATGACGGGAGAAAGGTGTATGTTCCAAGAAATCCGTGAGAAGTCTAGTGGATGGGTCACCTTTGGAGGCAACCAGAAGGGTAAGATAGTAGGAATTGGTAAGATTGGTAAGCATCCTCTTCCCTCTATTGATAATGTTCTTCTGGTTGAAGGATTAAAACACAACTTGCTTAGCATAAGTCAATTATGTGACAGTGGGTCTGTTGTTTCCTTCAATAAAGGTGAATGTATGGTCAAGAACCCTGATGGGTCCATCTTATTCATTGCCAAAAGGCAAAATAATCTGTACAAGATTAACTTGGGGGAACTTTCAACTCAAAGTGTATCTTGTCTAGTGTCTGTGGAAGATGAGCGATGGATCTGGCACAAAAGACTTGGTCATGCTAGTATGAGATTAATCTCTAAACTAAACAAGCATAACCTTGTAAGAGGCTTACCAAAGATTGTGTTTAGATCAGACGCTCTCTGTGACGCATGTCAAAAAGGAAAACAAGTGAAGAACTCGTTTGAGTCCAAGAACATTGTTAGTACTTCTAGACCACTGGAATTGTTGCATATTGATTTGTTTGGTCCAACAAGGACGGCCTCTGTCAGTGGTAAGAAATATGGACTTGTCATAGTAGATGACTATACTAGATGGACATGGGTTAAGTTCCTTGCTCACAAGGATGAGTCTATCAAGGTCTTTTCTATATTCTGTAAGCGAGTTCAGAATGAAAAAGGCATGTTCATCAGCTCGATCAGAAGTGATCATGGAGGCGAATTTGAAAATGAGCTCTTTCAAAGGTTCTGTGATGAAAGTGGTATTCATCACAATTTCTCTGCCCCTAGAACTCCACAACAAAACGGTGTTGTTGAGAGGAAGAACCGATCTCTTCAAGAGATGGCTAGGGCAATGCTCAGTGATAATTCTGTCCCTAAGCACTTCTGGGCTGAAGCTGTAAACACTGCCTGCTATATTCAAAACAGAATATACATAAGACCAATCTTGAATAAGACTCCTTATGAATTGTGGAAAGAACGTAAACTCAACATTTCTTATTTTCACCCCTTTGGATGTCAATGCTTTATTTTAAATACTAAGGATCAACTAGGAAAGTTTGATGCCAAAGTAGATAATGGAATATTGTTAGGATACTCTGAATCGTCTAAAGCTTTTAGAGTCTATAACTCTAGAACTTTGATTGTTGAAGAATCCATTCATGTTAAATTTGATGACAAACAGCCTGATAAGAGATTATCAGAGCTAGATGATTCTTTTGCAGATATGAATCTGAATGATTCAGATGCTCGTCCAACAACCAACAAAGACGAGGCATCAGACGCTACGAAGGACGCATCATCGTCTCAGCAAGCTGTAAATACCCCTCGTTCGTGGCAATTCAGAACTTATCATCCCGAGAATCAAATCATTGGCAAACCTAATGATAGCGTCCGGACAAGGTCAACTTTCAGAGAGCAAGCTGACTCAGCCTTCATCTCTGAGATGGAACCAAAGTCTGTGGACGAAGCCTTATTGGACGATTGCTGGATCCTCGCTATGCAAGAGCAGCTCAACCAGTTTCAACGTAGTGACGTTTGGACGGTGGTCTCCCTGCCTAAGGATAAGTCTGTAATTGGAACCAAGTGGGTCTATCGCAACAAGCTGGACGAGGATGGCAAGGTGGTAAGGAATAAAGCAAGGCTAGTTGCCCAAGGCTACTCACAAGAGGAAGGTATTGATTATACTGAAACCTTTGCTCCAGTAGCTAGATTAGAAGATATACGCATCTTACTCTCATATGCTGCACATCATAACATCATGCTTTATCAAATGGATGTAAAAAGTGCATTCCTAAATGGTGTAATTAATGAAGAAGTATATGTTCTCCAACCACCCGGTTTTGAAGATCAGAACCGTCCTGAGCATGTATATAAGCTTAAGAAAGCTTTATATGGACTCAAGCAAGCTCCTAGAGCTTGGTATGAGAGACTCAGCTCTTTCCTAATGGAGAATGGCTTCTCGAGAGGAAAAGTGGACACAACTCTTTTTAGAAAAGTAAATAAAAAGGAATTTATTGTTGCTCAAATTTACGTTGATGATAAAATATTTGGTGCAACTGATGAATCTCTTTGCCAAGAGTTTTCTGAATTAATGCAAAGGGAGTTTGAAATGAGCATGATGGGAGAACTAAAATTCTTCCCCGGACTTCAAGTAAAGCAAACATCAGACGGAGTGTACATTCATCAGACGAAGTATACAAAGGAGCTTCTAAAACGCTTCAAGTTGGACGATTGTAAACCTATGAATACACCAATGCATCCAACGTCCGTGCTAAACAAAGATGATAAAGATAAAAAGGTAGACCAAAAGGTATATAGAGGTATGATTGGTTCCCTCTTATATCTAACTGCGTCCAGACCTGATATCATGTTTAGTGTTTGCCTATGTGCTCGTTTTCAATCTGATCTAAGAGAGCCTCATCTCTCAGCAGTAAAAAGAATCTTTAGATACCTAAAAGGTTCTACTAATCTGGGTCTTTTGTATAAGAAAATTGATGAATACAGATTAGTTGGATTCTATGATGCTGACTATGCTGGAGACAGAATAGAAAGGAAAAGCACAAGTGGAGGGTGTCACTTCATTGGTGCTAATCTTGTCTCATGGTCAAGCAAAAGGCAAAGCACAATTGCTCTATCAACTGCTGAAGCTGAGTACATTGCTGCAGCCAGTTGCTGTTCACAACTGCTTTGGATCAAGCATCAGTTGGAAGACTACAACGTGTTTGTAAGCAACATCCCTATCATGTGTGATAACACTGCTGCTATTAATTTGTCAAAGAACCCCATACTGCATTCTAGAGCAAAGCATATAGAAATAAAACATCATTTTATTAGGGACTATGTGCAAAAAGGAACAATAGATATTCAATTTGTTGATACTGACCATCAATAGGCAGATATCTTCACTAAACCATTAGCCGAGGATAGGTTTATATTTATAAGAAAATATCTGAACATGCATTTCATTGATTGACTGAAAGTCCAATGCATGCGTCCAATATTTGCATTACGTCCAATATATGCTCGTCCAGTGTACTTTCTGAATGCTCGTCTAATGCATTAATGAAACTCATTCTTTGTCGAATGAAATATTATCCTTCATTCTCTTAACTGAGTCAGTTTTTTGTTTTCTTTATTTGCCAAAAATGCTTTTTACGGTTTCAAAGTCTGAACGTGTGTCAGACATTTAATGCACGTCGTTTCGCTCTCTCTCTCTTTTAAAATACGAAAGGTTTTCGCTCTCTCTTCTTCTTTCTTTTAAAACCTAAGTTTTGATAAAAATCAAACCTTTACAAAAAGCTTTAATCCTTCTTCTTGCATCTTCGAAAAGGAAAACCCTTTCTGAAAAACCTCTTTTTTAAACATCCTCTCTGAAACTATGGCAACCTCTTCTGCTGCCGGCTCTAAGGGTAAAGGGAAAACCTTTAATGCTCAGACTGCTGATGTCTTGGTCGAGTACAAGTTTAACCTATAATTCCTGGCTGATAATGGGATTGACATCTTCTCTAACATCCATGCTGCTGGATGGTCAAGCTACTTTGAAGGTTCTCCGGTAATCTACCCTGCTCTAGTTAGGGAGTTCTGGACAAACCCCATTGTCTCTGCAAGGGAGATTCGCAACAAAGTGCTTGACACTGAAGTAATAGTATCTGAAGCAACTATCTCTAATGCAACTGGGTGCGCTCAATCAGGCATAACTGTTGAAGATGACTGGGAAGAAGAGATTGGTGATGCTTCCACCATCAGAGATTGTCTGTTGAAGAACTCAGGTGACAAACTCATAGCCTCAAAAATGACTGACAAGGCTAGGGTTCTTCACCAAATCTTGAACAAGGCTATCCTTCATAAGGTTGGGTCAAAGGACAATGTTTCAAAGGCTCATCAATTTTGTCTGGTTCATTTGATTCTTGAAAGGCAAATAAACCTTCCCCACCTACTCTTTTCCTTCTTCAAATATGCCATTGAAGGCTCTGGGAAGAACACTGCACTCATCTATGGCGCTCTTCTCTCAAAAATATTTGAGAAGCATATGGTCTACGACGACCTAAAGAACTTGGCTCCAGAAAGAAAGTTCAAATACTACGGAGTTCATGGCATTGAACGTGTGCATCAGCCTGAGTTTAGCAGGCAAAGTTTGGTAATGATGCAGTTGGACTGCTTTAAAAAGTCCAAACTTGAAGGAAAACAAAAAGGAGCTCAGACGCAAGGCTCAGAAGAAGCGTCTGAACAATGTGTCACTGCTGGACGCTCTGCTGAACGAGCTCGTCCAATAGCTAAGGCTTCTTCGTCTCGTCCAAAGCTCATCGTCCAACCTTCAAGAAAAAGGAAGCTGGTTCTAGCTCCCACTGATGAGGATGAAGAGGACAATCTACCCATCTCCAGGGTAGTTAAAGGGCCAAGATTGGAAACCTCATCTGCTGCACCTCTGCTGAAACCTTCGTCAACAAGGGCAAGGTCATCTCGAGCAAAGACGAAAGGTAATACTGAACCTATCTCCAGTTCAGTTATTATTTCTCCTATCGTCCAATCGTCTGAGATAGAAGACTTAACCTTTGAACCTTCCCTACCACTCTCACCCACTAACCTACCACAAACTCAAACTCTAACCTCACCAAATGAACCCGAAGACTGGTTCACACCCTGGGGAGATCACCCCTTCCAACCCTATGGTGCTCCCTACCCCAGACGGATCTTTCCCCTAAGCAAATATAGATGCCTCCCTGGAGTAGACTACAATAACAAATGCTCAATTTGGGTTGAGGTCAAACGCAAATTTCCTGTTCTATTCCTTAAACACACACCCCACACTACTGAACCTCACCCCAAAAGCCCTCTTCCATTACCCGAGTATGAATTTGAACAACCCTCCACATCATCCACCTCACCACCTAAACTTGGCTATCACCCCATCCCATACACTTCAACTAAACCTCTGCCCTCTGAAACATACACTGCCCTTGGACCCTTGGTTACTTGCCTTGAGACGAAGACGTTTCCTCGAAGGAAAGTCTATCCCAACCTTATCAAGGACAAGGCCTTCCAATGGTGCCACTACAATATAAAGAGGCACGTTGTTCTTCGTCATGAAGACAAGAGAGGTTACAAGACGGAGTATGAAAGAAGGGCAAGGACGTTTGGCTTAAGTAACTTCATCCTTGATCCCGACCTTTCTTTCATTCCAAGCTTTCCATCAACTTGGAAGGAGTATTCTGATGTCTGGGACTTTCTTCCTTACTATGCTGTGCGGAAGGAGTGTGACATGACTCGCGAAGCTAAGATCCATCACAACCTTCCAAAGAGATTTTGGTCAAAGACATCTCGCACAAGAGTAGGAGTTGTTCCTCCTCGAGCTTGTCCAAGGCTCCCTATCCTAGATCCCAACAAGGATAAGGACCTTCGCAAAAGGCTTGAGTCATGGACGCTGCCTTACAAAAATGCTTTTGATCTCCTGTTTTGGACAAAACATCGAGATGACTCTGGGGCTCTCGAAAGTATTTGGAAGAAAGATCCTCGATTCAGATTTGACCCAGATGCTAGGATCTATTGGGAAAACCACATCTGGAGATGCTCCCAAGAAGCATCATCATCTGGATTATCAGTTGAGGAGAAAGCAGAGATTCGCGTCTACCCGAGACAATATCGAATCCGTGAAGCAAACTTCATGATCATAGACGATATCTTTGGGATACCTCTTTATCCTAGAGATGTTCTGCCTATGCCTTCTATCAGATGGAGTGAAAACAAGTATGATGATGCTGATATCATACTTGAAGTGCTGCATCCACCCGAACCTATCGTTGTTCCTCTTGCTCCTCCTACTCTTCCTCCTAAGCCGGTCATTCCTGAAGAGACTGGGGACACCGAAATCATCTATGTGGAACCCTCCTCTGAAACTCATGATAACGAAGTGGAACAAGTTGCAGACTCAGCTCAGTCCAAGTCTCAACCGGTCCCTCTCTCAATGGTCCATCCTAATGCTCCATCTCCTTCTCAGGCTCTGAGTATAGTTCCTGATCAAAGAGGTATGGACGCAACCCGGGCCACTGCTGAGAGCTCCGCCTCGGTTATTCCTCCTGAGTTTCAAGAGTTCGTCCAACGGACCATAGAAGCCAACAATGCGGTGCTCCTTCAGCAGATTGCGGCCATGTTCAAAGATTTCGTTCCCAAACCTCTTCCCTCTTCTTAAAAATTTTGTTTTCTTTGTTTTTCAAATCAACTGACTATGATGTGTTTCTCACTCTTTTGTCTGATGACAAAAAGGGGGAGAAGATGGATTGATTGATTATTTAAAGTTAAATTTGTTGATTGAATCTTTAAATGATACATGTGCTCATATCTATGCTTTAAATGTTTAAATGCTTTAAATGATTAGAATGTTTGTCTTAGGGGGAGCCCTTCAGCTCTCTAGGACTCTTTGTTCAATCAAAATTAGCATGTTTTGTCATCATCAAAAAGGGGGAGATTGTTGGAACCAAAGTGGTCATGGTCCAGATAATCCCTTAAGTTTTGATGTTAACAAAGAGCTAATTTAAGATGAACAAAGATTTTTTAAGGACTAACATTTTACATTAAGTGTGCAGGACAAATCTAAATTGAGTCCAAAGACTATCCATAGTCCAAAGACTTTATCTCGTCCAACATAGTCCAAAGACTTTATCTCGTCCAACACCTATTCTTGGTTTACGACTGGACGATAATTTATAGAACCATTGAGTCCAAAGAGTCTTTTGGTTACCTTCTGTAATAGCTAGTCCAATAAATGCCTTTTAAATTTCAAGCGCGAATATCCTGTAAAAGCATTTGAATTTATTATTCCCTATAAAAGGCTTATACCCGTGGGACAAAACATTCTTTGTAATATTCGTACAAAAGTAAAGCATAAGCCAGAATGTCTCTGTCACCTAAAAGAAGTTGACCTTCTTGTTTTGGATAAACAAAAGGCAACTTTCGTTCTACTCAGAGGATATGTCAGCACCACTTTCAGCTATCACCCTGATAGTCTATTCTGCTGATCAGAAACTTCAGAAGCTATCAGACTCAACGGATCAAATGCATTCAATGCTCATCAGAACGGATCCTTTTCCATCTGTTGAAGACTGAAGACTGCTCAAAGAAAAGAGGCTATATATACCTTCATCTTTTGAAAGTGCAAATCAGAGAACGAAACCGAACTTGAGCAAAAATACAAGTGAAGCAGCACTTAGCATTTCAAAATCCTTCAAGAGATACAAGCAAATATTAGCTCAAGAGATAAAAGAGAAAATCTCAAGCTTGCAAAGCTAGAAAAGCTACTCTGATTCTCACTTTCATATTACTCTCTGTGTAGAGCTGTTTTCAAGAGTCTAAGCTTTAGTTTCGAATTCTCACATTTAGTGAGTTAGTAGAACAATCTTTTTCAAAACCTTAGTTTGGTTGAGCCTGAAGAGGCTTGTCTGTAAAAGAATACTTAGAGAACCTGAAGAGGTTGAGAATACTGCCTGAAGAGGTGTTGAATACTTTGTAACAAAAGGTTTTTGTTATAGTGGATAAAGCTCTCAAGTAGAGAGGACTGGACGTAGCTCTTTGGTGAAGAGTGAACCAGGATAATATCGTTGTGTTCCTTTCTCTCCCTTCTCTTACTTTAGTTTTTGTCTAACAAACTAACTGGGATTGAATTGCCTTTCTTTACGCTGTCTTTCGTCTTAGTCAAAACTAAGTGAGCGTCTAACTTGGAGTTTGGAAGAGCTCTCTTTGCTTTTATTCATTTTAAGCGTCCAATCTTGCGAAAATCATTATCTGCTTACGAAAAGAGTTTAAAATCGTCTAAAACACAATTCAACCCCCATTCTTGTGTTTCAAGCAGGTTCCTTCAATTGGTATCAGAGCTCAGCCTCTGGGTTGAGCACTTTGCGTGTAGAGGAAAAGATCCTACTGCAGATATGTCTGGACCAGGTATGCCAAGCGGGAGTCAACCAATTATGGAAGGCACTTCAATTGTCCGATTTAGGTCCGAACTCAATTTAGGTCCGAACTCCAATTGTCCCAGGGTATCACGTCAAACCATATCATGAATACTCTAGTCTCTGATTGAATTCATTCGTGTTTGGCATCCGATTTACCACGGCACGGGGTTGCTACGCCACCGGCCACTTGTGGGATCTCGAACATAGAATGCTCGTATAGACCTAGTGGTAATTTGTAGCTCGGTTTCAAATGGCACGTCTGCCGGTTCATGCATGTACATAGAAAGTTTTCTGTTTTCATTTTCATTCATTCTTTCAATTGTCGAGGCACAAAGTGTAACGCCCCGATTTTCATGTTTTCTAATTCTCCAGTATTTTAACGTTTATATTTTATTGGAGGGTTTAGAGAGTGAAATAAAATATTCCGAGAAGATAGGAATGTTCTACACAACCATAGGAAGCCATGGTTAAGTTTCGGGCGAAAGCTCAAACGGAGCCCGGTCTGCGTTTTTCACGGATAGTAGCCTTTTCTACTATCGAGACCTAATTTGGACTCGTGAATGAGACAGTAAGTCTCGGGATTTTATTCTCTACATCTTCGTTAAAATCCGTCCTGACGTCCGAAAAATAATAATAATATATTATATTCGGTCGTATAATCGAACCAGGAGGCGTTTGGAGTCGTAAAGGGATTCAACGAGACCCGATAACGGATAAGCTTGATACCACATCATCCTAGGACACTTGGGAGAGTATGCCAGAGTCGTCATGACGATCGGGAAATTCTAGATGCGAAATGACCAAAATGCCCCTAACCTTAGTCTTTTACACTTTTACCATTTTACCCTTTTGGCAAATGACCATTTTGCCCTTAAGTGACTTGTTTTAAGGCTGAACTCAGCCCCATCCAGCCCCTCATTCACGCACAAACAGCCCTCCTTTCACACTCCATCTTCAACCTTGAGAAGCTCCATTGTTGTTCTTGAGAAAAGCTTGGTTTCTTGTTGGAATCACTTGATTCCTTGAGCAATCATCCTTCATTTTAAGGTAAGATCACTTATATGATCTCTTAGCTTCTTGAATATCTCTTTATTTCAAGATCAAGATCCATTTTCATGAAAATCATTTCCTAGATCCAAAAGTTTGAAAATCCATAGGAAATTGTAGAAAAATCATTTTGATGTGAGACCAATTTCTTTGAACTCACCTCATCATTCTCTACCTAAACCCAAGAGCTTATGATTCAAATCTCATCATAGCTCAAAAAGCACAATTGGCGGAACCCTTTTGATGATGATGAATAGTGTTTTTCATCAATTTTGATTTCTAACACTTGATTTCATCCTTAGCTTTCCTATTGCCTTTGAATCCATGAATGGAAAACCAAAATCAATTCCTAGCTTTATTCTCTTTAGGGTGGCTGAAACCCTCTTTGTGAGAATTGTTGAGTTTGGTTTGATTGTTGTTTAATATTTGATTGTTTGGTTGTTTGTAGTTGGTGACATTTATGAGAAGGTTCACAAACCGATCAACCGACTTTGATCCGGGAATCTGCTCTTCAACAGGTATGGGGGTGAACCTCATCACACCAAGATGGTGGTGGTGAAGATGGTTGTTTAGTTTATGTGTGGGTGAAACCCTTTGGTTTGGGTTCACCATTCAATTTGGTTCTCTTGGAGAACAATGTGTAATAAGTGTAGTTTATGCTTTAGTGTGCTCTAGCATATGTCTATGATGATGTGATTGGATGAAAATCATTTTCATATATGTTGAAAAACCTACCTTGATCACTAGATCAAGTATGGACTTTTATGCTTGATTATGATGCATATGACGTGTGATGGACTTTATGCTTGATTATGATGCAATAATATGTTATTGTTGTTTGTCATAATTAGATGAACATTGTGAGTTGTAATTGTCTTGAGGGTGAAGCAATCTTCAAATTTGTTCCTAATAGGCCTTTTAGCCATAACCTTGACAAAAGGAAGAGTTTGAGTAGTTCTTGAACAATTAAGTTTTCAAGTAAGAAAAGTGTTTTAGTGGCTTATGTTTTTCAAAGAAAAACCCTAAGTGACTTTGATCCAAAGATCAAATGGAATTAAATCTCAAAGTGTTTTCACCAAAGTGAAACATGTTTTATGCCTTATCCTTAGTCCATCTAGTTAATCAAGTGACTCAAAATGAGACAAGAGGTGTTTTCATGAAGAGAATCAAAATGGTTCCATAAGGTTAATGTCTTGTTTTAAGGCAACTTTTCGCTAAGCGAATTTACCTTCGCTAAGCGAAAACAGAGGAATTCTAAGTTAGGCATCACTGCCTCACTTTCGCTAAGTGAATTGATATTCGCTAAGCGAATCCAGAGAATTTCGCTACTCTAATGATGTTTCGTCGAGCGATCCAAAGGAGTTACAAAAAGAGGTGTAACCGCCTCCAATTTCGCTAAGTGAATCCATATTCGCTAAGCGAATATAACAAACTTCGCTACGCGAATTATGTTTCGCCGAGCGATGTAAAGGAGTTCCAAAGGAGGTATTACTACCTCATTTTCGCTAAGCGAATGGAATTCCGCTAAGCGAATTTCACATTTCAGAAAATGCTGGAAATGAAATAATTAGTTCAAATGTTGTTTCAAATCAAATGAGTTTTCAATTGTCAAAGGTTTTTGGTTTACAAAAGGAGTTTTCTAACTCAATCGTAAAAGTTTTACACGTAAAAACCTAAGTCAAGTAGTTAACTTAGAGTTGAAGACAAGGGTTAATTAAGTATGGTATGTGGTGGAACAAGACCATGTGCTATACCATTGATGACTTAGTACATCAATGACTTCATAAGACTTAAGTAAATCAACACTTATTTCCTTAATTGAAAATCAAGGATTAATACCTTAGAAAGGCTTAAAGACTTATCTAAGAGGATTCTCAATCCTTATTCATAATGCTTAGGACTTGAGACATAATTCATAAGACGTAAACACAAACATGAAACGTTTTGGTTTTGAAACAGTAGTTCGATGACGGACCGTTGATTCGGATCCAGGTTAATCGTTCAATTGTTTCCATCTTGTTAAAACCGAAATGAGAGGAATCCTGAGACTGTGCAAGTATGGGACTGTACAGTGGAAGGAATCCTGAGGCTATGCAGATATGGGACTATATAGCTAAGGGAACGCATATAAGAATTGATTGGTACTACCCATACCAACAAGATTTATCTTCTTTTCGGGAACATAGAACATAAGACCTTTATAGTTAAGCGTGCTTGACTTAGAGTAATTATGGGATGGGTGACCTTCTGGGAAGTTTCCTAGAAAGCATGTGAGTGAGGACAAAACACGCTGAAAAGACTTGTGTTGGTTTGTGGGGACAGTCGACGATTCTGAAAGCAGTGTAGATCATTCCAAAGGAATCATGAGATATTTATCCGATGGATAAATGTTTTATAAAACAAAATGTGTGTAGTTTCTAAGGAAGAGAACCTTAGTGAACCTTGAGGTCTATCCAATGGGTAGACATTGCTTTATCGCATCTGCTTTGTGTAAGCATTGGCATTTCATGTGCATAGTTGTAAGGCCTTGAGCCTAGGCGTTGAGCTTACACCTTGATGCGGGTGCGAATCTTACGGTGATGATCTTCAATGGTCTTTTTGGAGGTATCAGGGTTGGAAGGGCTGACATGTGACCAGTTGGTGATTCTTCTGTGTCGTGGCGAATCCGTGCAATACACTGATATCCTCTACTAGATGCCGTACTTTTCATGTTTGGTCGAGAGTGTTACCGTAAAGCCAGATACGTGCACGTTACGAATGTTGTAGCATCTTGCTCATGGCTAGCAAAAATTGGAACATGTCCTCCCATTCACTCTCTCTGAATGTTTTGTTAGCTCCATGGAGTACGGGTCAGAGTAGTAACTAGTGACATTGGCATTGAGTCATGTACATTGCACTACATTGCATGGCTATTGATGTTTACATTTACTGTCATACATCGCTGTTCTGTTTAAGAATGCATTATATTGTACTGTTAACTGTTTAACATGATTTATATTGAGAGTTTTAGTATGTTGTTTAACTGCTTAACATGTTGGGTACGCTGTTACCTGGTGAGTCGTCCCGTTTTTACTACTGCTATTTTGTTGTGTTGATGAACGGGAATCTCACCCATATCTATATGTTTTCTGCTGGTACTTGCTGTTGCTGCTTGAACAGATGGACGTGACGATGGTTCGGTCCAGTAGTTTTCTTGAGCCCGGAGGCAGACTCTTTTGCTGTTTTAGTTTTGTTGTCCGCCAGACTATGTCAGTTTTGTAGTACCTTTTGGGAGCTACGACTCCTAGTACTTATTGTATTTCTTATGTCAGTTAGACATTAGACTTATGTCTGTATATAGTAATGTTGATGTTTCTGTTTTCCGTTTTCTGTTTCTGTATTTATAATACAATATGTTCTAGAAATGCAAGGTGGACCTAAGTTCATTTATTAGTATTATTTATTTACCTTTACTAATCCCATTACATCTTTATGAAAAGAAAAGAAATAGAAAAAATCGTATTTTCCGCATTAAATAAATATTTTCGGCCTTATAAACGTTTGGGAATGTGACACTCGGGAAAGGGTGTTGCATAAAGCCCACGACTCGTTTAAAGGACATTAAGCCCGTTCAAATAAAAAACACAGGACACGAAGTACGAGTGCTCAATCCACAAAACACTAGTCCGACGTCTCGGTCGCTAGGTTTGAGTTTCGCAAAAGATCCATCATTTTTCCTTTTGGTTTTATTTTCTCAAAACAACTTTGGGAAACAAAACACTTTTGTCGTTCTTGAAATAAAACATTTCTCGATCAAAGAGAACATTTTCCAGGAAAACACTTTTTCGTAAACAAAAACCGTTTTCTAAGGTTCCACGTCTTTTTAAAACGCTTTATTGAAACAAAACACGTTTTGCATGACTTTCCACGAAACCACTTTTCCTTTTCAAAGAACATACTTTTCTTGAAAAAGTAACACGCTTTCCCAGAAACCACTTTTTGATTTCAAAACTCGTTTTTCAAAACTTTGATTTCGGTTTTCGAGTATTTTAATTAATTATCGAGACATAGCCAGTCCTATGCTCATCCAGGATATATATATATATATAGCTCATAATCATAATAAGATATCATCCAAGGCATGAATGCAACAAATCATCAACAAGTATGCAAATATGTTTCATCAAGTAAAACAATTTCATATATCATTCAAACTTATCTCCGATACAATAATCAAAGTCACCATAACACACATACCAATCAAGCACTATGAAGCTACCAAACTTAAATGAACTACCTCCCTTTACCTCACTAAGATGCTCAATCCAAACTCGAACGGTTCTCGGCTTCGGCTCGGGTTTCGTTCGCGTCGCCTAAAACAATTAAATACAATTCAATTCAAACAAGAATAAACACCAATATACAACATCAAAACATAAATTTTCCTTCCCCTAAAGGTCTAAGGTTCGGCCATTTTTTGGTAAAAAGGGTTAGGGGTCACATTTGGTTCCAAACTTTTGGATGGTTGGTTCATAAGCTTTGTTAACACTAATACAAGTCCTATGACTCAAAAATATGAAACATTGCTCATGGTTTTTCCTCATGAAGGTCTCGGCCATGAAGGGGAAAATAAGGCTAGGAATTGATTTGGTTTTCCATCACTTGGATTCAAAGACAATAGTAATGTTAAGGATCGAAACAAGAGTTAGAAATCAAAAATTTGATCAAAAACACTATTCACTCAAGAACATTGGGTTCAGACACTTTGGGGAAAAAAGCCTAGGATGAGAGTTTCATCTTGAGCTCTTGGGTTTAGGTAGAGAATGATGAAGTGAATTCAAAGAAATTGGTTTCCCGTTAAAAGAATTTTTCTACAATTTCCTATGAATTTTGAAAATTTGGATCATAAACTTGATTTTCATGATAAAAGATTTTGATATTGAGATTGAGAGATTCAAGAAGCTAGGAGATCATAGAAGTGATCTTACCTAAGAATGGATGAAGATTGATCAAGGATTCAAGGTTTTCTTCAAAGGATTCAAGCTTTTTCTTAAGAAAAATAGTGGCTTTTCTTTAAGGAAGAAGATGAAGTGTTCTTGGTGTTCTTGGCCAGCTTTGGGGCTTGAATGAGGGCTGAGGAGGGGCTGTCTAGCCTACTAAATAACTCACTTAAGGGCAAAATGGTCATTTGCTTCAAGGGTAAAATGGTAAAAGTGAAAAAGGGTTAAGTTATGGGTATTTTGGTCATTTCGCGTCCAGATTTTTCCGAACGTCATGACGACTCTGGCATTTTCTCCCAATTGATCTGGCATGATGTGATATCAAGATTATCCGTTGGCGGGTCTCGTTGAATCCCTTTACGACTCCAAACGCCTCCCAATTCGATTATACGGCCGAATATAATATATTATTTTTATTTTTCGGATGTCAGGACGGATTTTTTTGAAAATATATGAAACGTGATTCTAATACTAACTGTCTCATTCACGGGCCAAAATTAGGTCTTGATAGCAGTAAAACACTACTGTCAATGAAAAATGCAGACCGGGCTCCGACCAAGTTTTCGACTCAAAACTTAATCGTAGCTTCCTACGATATCGTTGAGCATGACTATGGTCTCAGAATATTTTATTCCCATTTCTAAGACCTCGAATAAAATATAAGTTCATAAATACTGTATAATTAGGAAAAACTTGAAAATCAGGGTGTTACATTATTACCCTCTAAAAAAAAAAAAATCGTCCTCGAAATTACATATCTTGAAAAAGATCGGGATACTGTAATCTCATCTTGTCTTCGAGCTCCCACGTTGCGTCTCCAGTTGCTTTGTCCCAAAAAACTTTGACTAAGGGAACTTGTTTTCCCCTATGTTGCTTGATCCTCTTATCAGCGATTCGCACAGGCGATGTCTCATAAGACAAGTTTTCTCGTAAATGTACTATATCAGGTTCGATTACATGGAACGAATCAGGGATATACTTCAGAAGTTGTGAGACATGGAGAACATTATGAATGTTGGATAGAAAAGGTGGTAAGGCAATCTGGTAAAGCTACTGGACCAATACGACGAAGAATCTGGTAAGGTCCAATGAATTTGGGAGTCAGTTTTCTGGACTTAATGGCTCTACCTACCCCAGTCTTAGGCGTGACTCTCAGGAACACGTGTTCACCTGCTTGAAACTCGTGGGGTTATCTTCGTTTATCTGAGTGGCTCTTTTTTCTGATCTGTGCTGTTTTCATCTTTTCACGGATTTGCTTAATCTTTTCCGTTGTTTGTTGCACAAGTTCTGGGCCTACAATCATATTCTCTCCATCCTGGTACAAACACAACAGTGTCTGGTACTTTCGTCCATACAAGGCTTCATAGGGTGCCATCCCTACGCTAGAATGATAGATGTTGTTGTAGGTGAATTCGATAAGAGGCAACATATCGTCCCAACTCCCACCATGGTCTAGAACACAAGCTCTTAGCAAATCTTCTAAAGATTGTATCATCCTCTCTGTCTGTCCATCAGTCTGAGGGTGATAGGCTGAACTCAGCCTCAGCCTTGTTCCTAAAGCTTGATGCAGACATTGCTAAAAACGTGATGTAAACTTTGTGATATGATCCAAATATGAATCATTGTTTGTTTGGATCTTTCCTTGAGCTTAATCACTTGAAGTTTATGACCAATGGATGAGAAGAAGGGGGAAAAGAGAAAGGTGAGATGTCACCCGAGATGATGATGATGAAAATAACAAGAAATGGAAGAAATATGGCAAATTAAAGACAAGAATTAAACTAAGATAGCAAATTAAAATAAAAGTGCTGAATTGAAACTAGACAAGAAGAAAAAAACGAAAATTAAATGAACAAATGGAAAAGATAAGAGATGAAAGAAGGCGCCACAATTGCTTCCAAGAAATTGGAAGATTGATAAGCCAAAAGAGGATTCGCCACAAGGAGTAGCACTCCTTGATAAGAATCAAACAAGTTCTATGCAAGAACTTGAGGGAAGAGAATAACACTCTCCAAGAATTCCAATAGGAAAACTCTAATTTTATTCAAAGGTTGGAAAAAGATAGGTATTACATCCCTATTTATAGAATTTTATTCTAAGGAGGTGACGGCTAACCCTAATCCTCTCCTAAGTAATCCTTACTTCAGCATAAGGAGTCTAAAAACATAAGCCCGATACAAAGGAAGCCCAAAATATAGGAAAAATCCCGTCTAGGATTTCGTCCTAATCTTGTAGCCCGGTTTTCACCATCATAGAAGCCGAATTCGGTCTTGACACTAGAAATACGAATTTTAGATAGTCCTTTTAGCTTTCCTACGCCACCAAGAATGCCTCAATCAGATAACCATAGCTCAAGTTACATTGGAAAAAAAGATGAAAGGTCATCACCAACGAAAATGAGTGTTTCAACAATTTCCAAATTGGTTCTTTTTGTTCCATAATTAGCTTGGTTCTTCTTGTCAAAGGTGGCTGTCCTAGATTTGCATCACGCCTCTTCTAGGTCAATAATGAGGAGTTGACTTTCATTTGGGCCTTCTTCCAAGTTGGGCTTTGTATTAATCAAATATGCCACTTCCTTCTCTAATGCTTCTTGCATCCTTTTAGCCCTTGTTCAAGTCATAGGTCCTTCCATTTCTATCAAGCTTCCTTCAAGTTGACTTTGAACTTCTTGAACTTGGACTCCATCATCCCCTCCCTCTTCAAGAGAATTCGAACTCGAATTTGTAAATTCATCATCCCCTACCTCAAAAGGACATAAGTCAGCAACATTAAAGGTAGCACTTACTCCATACTCACCTGGCAAGTCAATTTTGTAAGCATTATCATTGATTCTTTCCACCACTTGGAAAGGTCCATCACCCCTAGGTTGAAGTTTGGATTTTCTTTGTAGTGGAAATCTTTCTTTTCGTAAATGGATCCAAACCCAATCTCCCGGTTCAAAAACCACTTGTTTTCTATGCTTGTTGGCTTGCCTAGCATATTGATCCATTTTCTTTTCAATTTGTGATTTCACTTTGGTATGCATTTTCTTAACAAATTCAGCCTTAGCATCTCCATCTTTATGGATTAAAGAAGATTTGTTAGGCAATGGAAGTAAGTCTAGAGGAGTTAAAGGGTTAAACCCATAAACAACCTCAAAAGGAGAAGAATTGGTGGTAGAATGAGGGACTCTATTGTATGCAAACTCCACAAAAGGCAAACATTCCTCCCAAGATTTGATATTCTTTTTAATGATAGTCCTTAGGAGGGTTCCAAGAGTTCTATTTACTGCCTCAGTTTGTCCATCAGTTTGAGGATGACAAGTAGTAGAAAAAAGGAGTTTTGTTCCAAGCTTATTCCAAAGAGTCCTCCAAAAGTGGCTCAAAAATTTAGTGTCTCTATCCGAGATAATGCTTTTTGTAATACCATGGAGTCTCACAATTTCTTTAAAGAATAATTCAGCCACTACACATGCATCATCCACTTTGTGGCAAGGAATAAAATGTGCCATTTTTGAGAAACGATCCACAACCACAAAGATGGAGTCCTTTCCCTTCTTGGTCCGAGGTAAACCAACAATGAAATCCATGGATAAATCAACCCAAGGAGAAGAAGGAATAGGCAAAGGAGTGTAGAGTCCATGAGGCATACCCTTTGATTTAGCCTTTTTACAAACAATGCAATTTGTACAAAGCTTATGCACATCATGTTTCATTTTTGGCCAAAAGAAGTGCTCATGCAAAATTTCCAAGGTCTTTTGCACTCCAAAATGGCCCATCAAACCTCCCATATGAGCCTCTCTCACAAGTAATTCCCTCATGGATCCTCTAGGCACACAAAGTCTTTTTTCTTTAAACAAGTATCCATTATGCCTATAGTATCCATTTTGGGAAGTTTTCTCGCAATAAACAAAGATTTGAGAGAAATCCGCATCTGTTTTATACAATTCCCTTATGTGCTCAAAACCAAGAAGTTTAGTTTCAAGAGTAGACAACAAAGTGTGTCTTCTTGACAAAGCATCCGCCACAATATTGGACTTCCCTTGCTTATGTTTAATCACATATGGAAATTGCTCAATAAACTCTACCCACTTAGCATGCCTCTTGTTAAGTTTTCCTTGGCCTTTCAAATGTTTTAAGGATTCATGATCACTGTGAATTACAAAATCCTTTGGTAAAAGATAGTGTTGCCAAGTTTGTAAAGCTCTAACAAGTGCATATAACTCTTTGTCATAAGTAGAGTAATTCAAAACTGCCCCATTGAGCTTTTCACTAAAATAAGCAATTGGATGGCCATTTTGCAACAAAATGGCCCCAATTCCCACATTTGAAGCATCACACTCAATTTCAAAAGATGTAGAGAAGTTTGGCAAAGCAAGTATTGGAGCATGAGTGAGTTTTTCTTTAAGGGTTTGGAAAGCATTTTCTTGAGCCTCTCCCCATTTGAAAACAACATTCTTTTTCACAAGTTCATTGAGAGGGGCGGCTATGGTGCTAAAATCCTGTACAAACCTCCTATAAAATCTGGCCAATCCATGAAAACTTCTTATATCACTCACAGATTTAGGAGTTGGCCACTCACTAATTGCCTTAATCTTCTCTTTATCTACTTGAACACCCTTAGCACTAACAACAAATCCAAGGAACACCACTTCATTGGTGCAAAATGAGCACTTTTCCAAATTGGCATACAATTGTTCTTGCCTTAAAACCTCCAAAACAGATTTGAGATGTTCAAGATGTTCCTCAAGATTCATGCTATAGATAAGGATATCATCAAAATAAACAACAACAAATTTTCCAAGGAATTTTCTCAAAACATGGTTCATTAATCTCATAAAAGTACTTGGGGCATTAGTTAGCCCAAATGGCGTAACCATCCATTCATATAAACCAAATTTTGTTTTGAAAGCTGTTTTCCATTCATCCCCTTCCTTGATTCTAATTTGATGGTAGCCACTCTTTAAATCAATTTTGGAAAAGAATGTAGCACCATGCAACTCATCAAGCATGTCATCGAGTCTAGGAATAGGGTGTCTATACTTTATCGTGATATTGCTTATGGCCCTACAATCGGTGCACATCCTCCAAGTACCATCCTTTTTGGGTACTAAAATCACGGGCATTGCACAAGGGCTTAAACTTTCCCTCACCCAACCTTTAGCCATCAAATCCTCAACTTGCTTTTGAATTTCTTTTGTTTCTTGAGGATTGGCTCTATAGGCCGGCCTATTAGGTATTGAAGCACTTGGAATAAGATCCATTTGGTGCTCAATTCCTCTCAAAGGAGGGAGGCCGTGGGGTATGTCATTGGGAAAAACATCACTAAATTCTTTAAAAAGAGATGCAACACAAGTAGGAGTAGAAAAAGATTTGTGAACATTTAAGTAAGCATCATTATAAAACATCAAGTACATAGGCTTCTTTGCTAAGAAAGCCTTCCTCACTTCACTCACTCTCATGAATAGACTCTCGACTTTTCTCTCAATTTTTCCCTCCTTTTCTTTCTTCTTTGCTCTTAGTTCTTCTCTCTCATTTTCACTCTTGTTCTCAAAATTGTGTTCATTAACCTCTTTTTTCTCTTGTTCTCTTTTTATTCTCAATTTAACTTGATCCTCACAAACTTCCTTTGGGGAAAGAGGGACAAGGGTGATATTGAGATTGTTATGTTTCAAAACATACTTGTTTGTCAGGCCATTGTGAGTCACATTCCTATCATATTGCCAAGGCCTTCCTAAAAGGATATGTCCGGCTTCCATAGGGACAACATCACATAGCACATCATCTTTGTATTTTCCAATGGAGAAGTTAATCAAAACTTGTTGATTAACCAACAACTCACTGTCTTCACTCAACCATTGAAGCTTGTAAGGCCTCGGATGAGGAATAGTTTTTAAAGCAAGTTTGTTGACTAATCTTTCACTAGCCACATTGGTGCAACTTCCTCCATCAATAATCAAAGAGCAAACTTTATTTTGTATTAAACATCTTGTGTGAAAAATGTTTTCTCTTTGAGTATTGTTTTCTTTCCAAAGCACTCCCAATAGTCTCCTTACCATTAGTAAATCACCTTCTTGAGGAGTGATTTCAAGATCACTACCATCCTCTTGAGAAGACGCTTCACTAGATAAGTAGCCATCTTTTAAAACCATAGTTCTTTTGTTTTGGCACTGGGAGGCAATATGGCCATTTCCCAAACATTTAAAGCATTTAATGTTCCTACTCCTTTGACTAGTTGAAGAGGAAGGAGTAGTAACATCCTTTTTTTCAAAAAAATTTTGTGAAGCCGAAGCCTCATTGTACCTTTGGGAGGCTCCCTCCTTCTTTTGTTTGTCTTTCCAAGTTGTGCTATGGTAGTTGGAGGAAGGAGTTTTGTACTTCTTTCTTTTGAGTTGTTGCTCCACTTTAATTGCTTGATGGACTAAGTCATCCATTTCAACATAGCTTTGGAGCTCAATAATGTCTTGAATGTCTTGATTGAGGCCACTCAAAAACCGTGCCATAGTAGCCTCTCTCCCTTCATTGATGTTAGCTCTAATTAAAGCTACCTCCATCTCCTTAAAGTACTCATCCACACTTTTAGAACCTTGTGACATCCTTTGCAATTTATTGTGAAGGTCTCGATGGTAATGTGAGGAAATGAACCTCTTTCTCATGATGGCCTTCATCTCCCTCCAAGTATCGACAGGATCTTCATCATACCTTCTCCTCTCCTTTTGTAATTGATCCCACCAAATCAAGGCATAGTCTATAAATTCTAAGGAGGCTATCTTAACCTTCTTTGTCTCACTATAATTATGGCATGCAAAGACTTGCTTTATCTTCATCTCCCATTCTAAGTAGGCTTCGGGATCATTCTTTCCATGAAAGGTTGGTATTTTGATTTTTACTCCCTCGATCCTATCTTCTCTATCATTTTGTCTCTCTCTCTATGTCTAGGCCAACCTCCTCCTCTTGGCCTCTCCATTTCACTCTCATACCCACTTCCGTGATGAGAATCATTTTGAGCGACAAAAGGTCTCTCTCGCTCCATGTTATTGAACCTCTCGTTCATCCTCTCCAATTGCCTTGTTATGGCTTGAAATTGATTATCCATTCTTGCTTGAAGATTAATGGTTCTAGCTGATGGAGGAGGAGTATCCTCTTGTTCAATTGATCTCACCATCCTCACAAAGTGTTTGTCTCACTCAAAATAGGCTTTTTCTACTCAAGATGTATTTTTACTCTCTTGCCTTTTTCCACTCAAATTCTCCCTCAATGTCCTTGGAAAGAACTTGCAAGAGTCAAGAATAATGCTCAAATGCTACAACTTGTGTAAAAATCCTAATTTAGCATCAATCAAGAGTTCAAAGAAAGGAGAACTGCAAAGACAAAACTATGAGTATTTTAGTGACCAAGTGTTTAGGAAAGGATTTTGAAAACTGAGCCAGAGTTATTATTGTCCCAAGGCAACAAGTATATCCAATTTTTAAGAGGCTAGCATAAACAAAAATGAGTTTGTGGCCTTCTCCTAGAATTCTGCTATTTTTTTAAACTTATAATATTTGCAGAATAGTCCCTGTATTTTTTTTTATTTTATTTCTTTTGGGACTCTTACTTTTGTCTATTTTTTTTTTTTATTTTGGCCACAACTTTTAAAATTTGCAATAACACCCCAAACAGTTTTGGGTGTTGTCAACTAGATCAAAAGCCTCTTGAAGCATGAAAATGATGAACAAAGGAGTGTTCTTGGATAAGTGTGCCCAAATTTTAATTTCCCCCAAAATAATGTCTATTTCATGCTTCAAACTCTAAAAATAATTAGTATACTTGATTCCACTTGTAAGGACCTTTCAATCAAGGTGTAGATTAACAATCTAACATCAATTTTTGAAATTCATAAAGATCAAAGTGGCTTAACTCTCAAGAACATGATGAACATTTTGAAAAATTTCAAAATTCAAAATCAAGGAACTAAACTCAAGGAAGCTAGCTCTTGATACCACATGATATGATCCAAATATGAATCATTGTTTGTTTGGATCTTTCCTTGAGCTTAATCACTTGAAGTTTATGACCAATGGATGAGAAGAAGGGGGGAAAGAGAAAGGTGAGATGTCACCCGAGATGATGATGATGAAAATAACAAGAAATGGAAGAAATATGGCAAATTAAAGACAAGAATTAAACTAAGATAGCAAATTAAAATAAAAGTGCCGAATTGAAACTAGACAAGAAGAAAAAAACGAAAATTAAATGAACAAATGGAAAAGATAAGAGATGAAAGAAGGCGCCACAATTGCTTCCAAGAAATTGGAAGATTGATAAGCCAAAAGAGGATTCGCCACAAGGAGTAACACTCCTTGATAAGAATCAAACAAGTTCTATGCAAGAACTTGAGAGAAGAGAATAACACTCTCCAAGAATTCCAATAGGAAAACTCTAATTTTATTCAAAGGTTGGAAAAAGATAGGTATTACATCCCTATTTATAGAATTTTATTCTAAGGAGGTGACGGCTAACCCTAATCCTCTCCTAAGTAATCCTTACTTCAGCATAAGGAGTCTAAAAACATAAGCCCAATACAAAGGAAGCCCAAAATACAGGAAAAATCCCATCTAGGATTTCGTCCTAATCTTGTAGCCCGGTTTTCACCATCATAGAAGCCGAATTCGGTCTTAACACTAGAAATACAAATTTTAGATAGTCCTCTTAGCTTTCAAACGCCATCAAGAACGCCTCAATCAGATAACCATAGCTCAAGTTACATTGGAAACAAGGATGAAAGGTCATCACCAACGAAAATGAGTGTTTCAACAATTTCCAAATTGGTTCTTTTTGTTCCATAATTGGCTTGGTTCTTCTTCTCAAAGGTGGCTGTCCTAGATTTGCATCACGCCTCTTCTAGGTCAATAATGAGGAGTTGACTTTCATTTGGGCCTTCTTCCAAGTTGGGCTTTGTATTAATCAAATATGCCACTTCCTTCTCTAATGTTTCTTGCATCCTTTTAGCCCTTGTTCTAGTCATAGGTCCTTCCATTTCTATTAAGCTTCCTTCAAGTTGACTTTGAACTTCTTGAACTTGGACTCCATCACTTTGGGTTTCTATCAGAGACTATACTTGATGATTACTTCTCTGATATACAGCTCAGTTAACTTCTCCACTGAGTAGTTGATCTTAATAGGTAAGAAGTGTGCTGACTTCGTTAACCTATCAACGATCACCCAAATTAGATCAAAACTCTTAGAAGTTCTCGGCAGTCCTACCACAAAATCCATTGAAATGTTCTCCCATTTCCATTCGGGTACATCCAAGGATTGAAGCATTCCTCCAGGTCGTTGATGTTCTACCTTCGCTTTGTGACAGGTCAAACATGACGCTACATACTCAGCTACTTGCTTCTTCATTCCTGGCCACTAAAACTTCCGTTTTAGATCTTGGTACATTTTTGTTGATCCAGGGTGAATGCTCAGCTTGCTCTTGTGTCCTTCCAGAATCATCTTCCTCGTCTTTGGGTTACTTGGTACACAAACTCGTCCATTGCATCTCAAGATGCCATCAGTTCCCAAGCTGAACCTTGCAGCCTTTTCTTGTCCAAGTAATTCCTTTTTCTCTTGGAGGTACTCATCAGTTGCTTGTTGTTCACGGATCATCTCCATCAGTCCACTAGATACCTTGATCATTCCCAAGATAATCGTCTCGTGGTTCACTTCCACAACTAGATTGAGATCCCGAAACTGTTCTATCAATTCTAGCTCTTTAACCATCATAGCAGAGATGTGTAGGGTCTTCCGACTCAGAGCGTCTGCAACGACATTTGCTTTCCCAGGGTGATACAGCAAAGTGAAGTCGTAGTCCTTAAGAAATTCCATCCATTGTCTCCGCCTCATGTTAATTTCCTTTTGGTCGAACAGGTACTTCAAACTTTTGTGGTCACTGAAGACATCAAACTTAGATCCATACAAGTAGTGTCTCCAGATCTTTAGTGCAAAAACCGCGGCAGCTAACTCAAGGTCGTGCGTCGGGTAATTCCTCTCATGAGTCTTCAACTGGCGCGAAGCATACGCTACAACCTTCCAATGTTGCATAAGTACACATCCTAGTCCTTGATGCGAAGCATCACAGTACACTTCATACGGTTCGTCTGGTTTAGGTAATACTAACACTGGTGAGGTTGTCAAACGTTCCTTCATTGTTTGAAAACTCTAACACCCTGATTTTTCACTTCTATGTACATATGTGTTAATACTTGCTTATAGATGTTTGTATATGTTGTTTTTGCTTGTTTTTGGTGCATAAGTTCATAGTTGTAATAGTTCAGCCTTTAGAATAATCGATCCATCCGAGTCTAAATAACCTGTTTCACGGTTTTGGCCATATCTTGAGTTCTAGACATCCGATCGAGGTGATCTTGGATGCGTTGGAAATCATAGAGAATTATCTACAAGTCTTATTCAGGTGTCGAGGCCAAAAACACGTTTTCTGAAAGGGAAATCGATTTTATCGATTTCCAGAAAGTGGAAATCGATTGTTTAAAGGGAAAAATCGATTTCTTTGATAAGAAAATCGATTTGGCCTATGGAAAATCGATTTCCATGGTTGTGAAATCGATTCCCATGCGTGTCAGAGCTTGTGTACGCGTTTTGGTTACCGAGCTATGCTGTGTACGGCACATTCGTCCTAAAACGTCCCTAACAGTTATATATACATAGCGTATGACCTAAACCTAGTATCCACACCCTATTGTACACACTTTTTGCCTCTTCTCATCCCTAAGAGCTCTAATTGATCTCTTGCTCTAGAAAACCCAAAGGACGAATCCTGCTTTGGTGTTCTTCGTCAAGAACACGCCGTTGTTTGGCTAGTCTATCCCTGCTGCTAGAGTTAATCTCCTAAGTTTGAAACCAAGTTGAGTTTCTAATCCTAGATTTGTTTTCCCGTTCAATCCTTAACTTAAAGATCGACTCTGCTTTCCAGTGTTGCGATCATGATCAAGTGCTGAACCCGTAAGAAGGAACCGTAGCAGAACTTGGCTCTGTTCTCTTTCCCTTAGGCTATGAATCGTCATACCAGGTATGGGGGGAGAAAATTGGTCATGAATATGTGGGTTTTGGGATAAGTTAAGATGAAGGGGTTAACCCATGACCCCTATGTATGCCTGCGTATGCCTATGAATGTTGTTATGTTGTTTTCTAGCTATATGAGTATTGATTGATGAATAATTTGATGTTATAACATGTTTATAACTATGATTTCTTGATTTATGTGATTGTTGATGAATTGATGATGATGAACATGCTGTTTATGCCATGATATGGTGTTTTGTTAACCTTATGCTATAAGAACATAGTTATAGGGAGAAAATAATTAGACAATGTGAGGTTGATGACCAAGGATTAGTTTGAGAACCCTTAGGATATGATTTATGAGTGTTGGACTAATCAAATTGGTGATAAATAGCTTAGGCTCGAATGATATGTTAATTAGAGAACGTAGACTGGTCCGATAGCGGAGAAAACCCGCTGCTGTGTGATCTGACACCCAGAAATCGATTTCAAGCACATGGAAATCGATTTGAATCCTCCAAGAATCGATTTCCAAGGTGTGGAAATTGATTTGGCCTTGTAGAAATCGATTTCTAGAATCGATTTCCCTTGTACAAAATCGATTGGGGAAATCGATTTGAACATGTTGAAATCGATTTCCAGAGATTGGAAATCGATTTGAAGACTTGAGAAATCGATTCCAGAGATTGGAAATCGATTCTCACGTACCCAGGAGCAGTTTTGACCCCTTATGCTTGATGGATAGTGTTATTTAGGCTTGTTATAATCTTAATAAGATATGAATTGTGGTTTAGATATTAAGATTAAGTTACAATCTTAATAAATATATGACTTGAGGTTTAAATATTAGGATTAAGTTATAATCTTAATAAATATATGACTTGAGGTTTAAATATTAAGGTTAAGTTATAATCTTAATAAAATATGAATTGAGGTTTAGATAATAAGATTAAGTATAATACTTAATAAAGATAATGTTAAGTTAAGACTTAACAAAGAGAACAATTAATAAGACGATGATGTTATTGGTAACGACGTACTGTTACCGATGTTGTTGGTTAAATCATTCTTGATGCTTATTGGTCAAGTTTGATGTTGATAAATCATCTTTGATGCTTGTTGGTCAAAGTTGATAGCCATGTAATGGTGTTGATGATGGATGGTTGGACATGTGTTTGCATATTGATGAACATTGCACGCATCATACGTTGAAGTTGATATGTTGGGTGGAAAGCAAACGATGAATCGCGATAGTGGAGGCCACGATGGGTGTTAACCCGGCCTTGCGGGTACATTGGGTAGGGAAGTTCCAGGTGACCTGGGCTAGCTACCTATTGTCGGAGTGACCTAATGAATAAGCTTGAGTACCCTGACTAGCCACTATACGTTATCGGGATTAGTGAGAGTGTTCGGGGATGGCCCATGGTCTGGCATATCATCCACGTTGATAACCGGACATGTACTCCTAATCGTCTTTCCAGAGTTAGAGTTGTTGGCCACATGCATACGGAGTAGTGATGTTGGTTTGGTTGCATCAAAACCTTGCCAAAACAAGAACAACACATGTTCTTATATTTTCCGCTTACCAAGGCCACAAGCCTAATCCAATGAAAAATGGAGACTTTGCTTCACCAACAAAGCAAATGTAGCTCAAAAGCTCACACAATTACGATAAACCACAATACATATTACTACATCATAATCAAAACATACAAGTCCATCATACATCATGGTCTCATAATCAAGCATAAAAGTCCATACTTGATCTAGTGATCAAAGTAGGTTTTTCAACATACATGGAAATGATTTTCATTCAATCATCTCATCATCAACATATGCTAAAGAACACTACAACATACTAAAGCATAAACTCATCATGACAATCTTGTTCTCCAAGAGAACTTAACAAAACTTAACACATAAAAGTGAACCCAAAATAAAGGGTTTCACCCACCCATAAACTTAAACAACCATCTTCACTGCCACCATCTTGGTGTGATGAGGTTCACCCCCATACCTGTTGATGAGCAGATTCCTGGATCAAAGTCGGTTGATCGGTTTGTGAACCTTCTGGCAATCGTCAACAACTACAACAACACAACAATCCAACATTAAACAACAATCAAAGCCACTCTCAACAATTCTAACAAAGAGGATTTCGGCCACCATAGGTTAAAAAGGTTAGGAATTGGTTTTGGTTTTCCATTCATGGATTCAAAGGCATTAGGAAAGCTAAGGATGAAATCAAGTGTTAGAAATCAAAAATTGATGAAAACACTATTCATCATCATCAAATAGGGTTCGGCCGAAAAGGTATTTTTGGCTATGATGGGAGTTGAATCATAAGCTCTTGGGTTTAGGTAGAGAATGATGATGTGAGTTCAAAGAACTTGGTCTTACCTCAAAAGGATTTTTCTACAATTTCCTATGGATTTTCAAAGTTTTGGATCTAAGAAATTCATTTCATAAAAATGAAGATTGATCTTGAAATAAGGAAAGATTAATGAAGCTAAGAGATCATAGAAGTGATCTTACCTTGAAATGAAGGAAGATGGCTCAAGAAATCAAGTGATTCAAACAAAACTCAAGGAGCTTCAAGACCATCAATGGGGTTTTCTCTCAAGAACAACTATCGAACTCTAAAGGAAGAGGGGCTGTGCGAAAATGATGAAGTGAGGGGCTGAGTTCAGCCTCTTAAAAGTTCACTTAAGGGTAAAAAGGTCATTTGCCAAAAAGGTATAATGGTAAAAGTGTAAAAGACTAAGGTTAGGGGCATTTTGGTCATTTTGCGTCCAGATATTTCCGAACGTCATGACGACTCTGGCATACTCTCCCAAGTGTCCTGGGATGATGTGATATCATGATTATCCGTTGGCGAGTCCCGTTAAATCCATATGTGGCTTCGTTCGTCGCCCGATTGAGGATTCCACCCGAACGAAGGTCAGGAAGTTATTTTTCTGAAATTTTTGCGAAATTTAATCAAAACGTAGATAATCGAATTCTAAGACTTACTATCTCGTTCACAGGTCCATCTGAGGTCTCCTGAGCAGTAAAATCGTACTGTCAGCATAAAAACGCAGACCGGACTCCGTTTGAGTTTTCGACTCAAAACTTAATCGTAACTTCCTACGATATCGTCAAGCATGACTATGGCATCGGAATATTTTATTTCCATTCCTAAGACCTCGAATAAAATAAAGACGTTAAAATACTAAAGAATTAGAAAACGTGAAAATCGGGGCGTTACACTTGCAGCCACATGTCAGCCTTTTCCGGGTCACAGTCCCCATGAAACTGCGGAGGATCATGACGCTGAAAATCAACTAACCCTCTGGCAACAGCAGCAAGATCAGCTGTTTGTTGATTCTGTTGATTCTGTTGAGCCATCGTAGCTGTCTGTTGAGCAACAGCAGCTGCCATATCAGCCATGGCCTGGATAGCCCGATTGATGTTGTTGTCATCAACATTATTGTCAGCAGTGCCGCGACCTCCACCACGACCACCTCTAAGATTCATGTTTCCCTACAAGGCAAACCAATCATACCTTAATAAGGAAACATAACTCATGTGTCAAGTGTTAGTGTGTCAAGTAACCGTGTATCAAATACTAGTGTGTCAACACAGATTACTTCAACAAAGAAACAATTCAAACAATGTTCACACAGAGATCGCACAACACAAACACAACAGACCTATTTCCCAAGGATTCCCGAAAGACTCGACTAGCTCTGATATCACTAATGTAACACCCCCCTCGGGTGCTACATACTCGAACTCAAAATGCGAAAAATATAGAGAAAATAAAAACGCTGGCTGCTTTCGGAAAATACTTTAATTAAGTAGCTACGTTCGAAAACGCGGTTCTAAAAAATAATTTCTGCATGCATAGGTAAAACAAGCTCATGATAACGAAATAAACTGTGAAACATACATCAACGTTTCAGATTCATACTAATATAATCATAAAATAAATCGAGGTCTAATAGATAACATATTATAGACTTAAGATCATAAGTTGAAATGTGTGCAACAAGTAATATAAGACTTCTCCAAAGAACAGACTCCTAAGCTGGTCCGCTAAGAGTAGCCATTGGGATACAACCCAAGTTGGCTCCTTCAAAAGTTTCCATCGTCTGAGTCCTCACGTATCCGCGGGGACCTACGATCAACATCTGTACATGTGTTCCAAAAACACAACAGGGTGTCCAACATGTACAGGCAAAGGTGAGATACTCATAATATAAGTTTATTGATAGCCGCACAGGCAACAAACAGCATAAACATCCACAGATAAAAGAGTTATAAGGACAGTTATCTATATGACACAATATAATATCTCAAGCACCATCATGAGTTATAATAATGCATGAGACTTCAATGTCATCTTTCTAATTCATGTACTCCAGAGATTCCTACTACTCTTCATCGAGCGATAGGCCGCAGTAACACCCGTAACACAATTGTCCTCATGAGTCGGCCTCTCAATTTATGTCTGAACTGCAATTGTTCCAGGGTACCACGTCAAACCATATCATGAATACTCCAGTCTCTGATCGAGTTCATTCATGTTTACAGCCGATTTACCACGGCACGGGGTTGTTATGCCACCGGCCACTTGTGGGATCTCAAACACAGAATACCCTTATAGACCTAGTGGTCTTAATTGGCTGAATTCTCAACTACGTAAGTTGTAGCTCGGTTTCAAATGGCACGTCTGTCGGTTCATGCATGTACACAGAAAGTTTTCTGTTTTCTTTTTCGTTCATTCTTTCAATTGTCGAGGCATGAAGCCCACGACTCGTTTAAAGGACATTAAGCCCGTTCAAATCAAAAACACAGGACATGAAGTCCGAGTGCTCAATCCACAAAACACTAGTCCGACGTCTCAGTCGCTAGGTTTGGGTTCATCTCAAAAGATCCATCATTTTTCCTTTTGGTTTTATTTTCTCAAAACAACTTTGGGAAACAAAACACTTATCGTTCTTGAAATAAAACATTTCTTGATCAAAGAGAACATTTTCCGGGAAAACACTTTTTCGTAAACAAAAACCCTTTTCTAAGGTTCCACGTCTTTTTAAAACGCTTTATTGAAACAAAACACGTTTTGAACGACTTTCCACAAAACCACTTTTCCTTTTCATAGAACATACTTTTCTTGAAAGCAACACGTTTTCCCAAAAATCACTTTTTGATTTCAAAACTCGTTTTTCAAAATTTTGATTTCGGTTTTCGATTATTTTAATTAATTATCGAGATATAGCTAGTCCTATGCTCATCCAGGATATATATATATATATATATATATATATATATAGCTCATAATCATAATAAGATATCATCCAAGGCATCAATGCCACAAATCATCAACAAGTATGCAAATATGTTTCATCAAGTAAAACAATTCCATATATCATTCAAACTCATCTCCAATTCAATAATCAAAGTCACCATAACACACATACCAATCAAGCACTATGAAGCTACCAAACTTAAATGAATTACCTCCCTTTACCTCACTAAGATGCTCAATCCAAACTCGAACGGTTCTCGGCTCCGGCTCGGGTTTCGTTCGCGTCGCCTAAAACAATCAAATACAATTCAATTCAAACAACAATCAACATCAATATACAACATCAAAACATAAATTTTCCTTCCCCTAAAGGTCTAAGGTTCGGCCATTTTTGGTAAAAAGGGTTAGGGATCACATTTGGTTCCAAACTTTTGGATGGTTGGTTCATAAGCTTTGTTAACAGTAATACAAGTCCTATGACTCAAAAATGTGAAACATTGCTCATGGTTTTTCCTCCTGAAGGTCTCGGCCATGAAGGGGAAAATAAGGCTAGGAATTGATTTGGTTTTCCATAACTTGGATTCAAAGACAATAGGAATGTTAAGGAGGGAATCAAGAGTTAGAAATCAAAAATTGAATCAAAAACACCATTCACTCAAGAATATAGGGTTCAACCACTTTGGGGAAAAAATGCTAGGATGAGAGTTTCATCATGAGCTCTTGGGTTTAGGTAGAGAATGATGAAGTGAATTCAAAGAAATTGGTTTCCCATTAAAAGGATTTTTCTTCAATTTCCTATGAATTTTGAAAGTTTTGGATCATAAACTTGATTTTCATGAAACAAGATTTTGATCTTTAGATTGAGAGAGATTCAAGAAGCTAGGAGATCATAGAAGTGATCTTACCTAAGAATGGATGAAGATTGATCAAGGATTCAAGGTTTTCTTCAAAGGATTCAAGCTTTTTCTTAAGAAAAATGGTGGCTTTTCTCTAAGGAAGAAGATGAAGTGTTCTTGGTGTTCTTGGCCAGCTTTGGGGCGTGAATGAGGGCTGAGGAGGGGCTGTCCAGCCTCCTAAATAACTCACTTAAGGGCAAAATGGTCATTTGCTTCAAGTGTAAAATGGTAAAAGTGAAAAAAGGTTAAGTTAGTGGTATTTTGGCTATTTCGCGTCCAGATTTTTATGAACGTCATGACGACTCTGGCATGCTCTACCAAGTGATCTGGCATGATGTGATACCAAGATTACCCGTTGGCGGGTCTCATTAAATCCCTTTACGACTCCAAATGCCTCCCAGTTCGATTATACGGCCGAATATAATATATTAATTTTATTTTTCAGACGTCAGGACGGATTTTTTTGAAAATGTATGAAACGTGATTCTAAGACTAACTGTCCCATTCAAGGGCCAAAATTAGGTCTTGATAGCAGTAAAACACTACTGTCAATGAACAATGCAGACCAGGCTCCGTCTGAGTTTTCGACTCAAACCTTAATCGTAGCTTCTACGATATCGTTGAGCATGACTATGGTCTCGGAATATTTTATTCCCATTTCTAAGACCTCGAATAAAATATAAGTTCATAAATACTGTTTAATTAGGAAAAACTCGTAACAGCGATTCGCACAGGCGATATCTTATAAGACAAGTTTTCTTGTAAATGTACTATATTAGGTTCGATTACATGGGACGAATCAGGGATATACTTCCGAAGTTGTGAGACATGGAAAACATTATGAATGTTGGATAGAAAAGGTGGTAAGGCAATCTGGTAAGCTACTGGACCAATACGACGAAGAATCTGGTAAGGTCCAATGAATTTGGGAGTGACTTTTCTGGACTTAATAGCTCTACCTACCTCAGTCTTAGGCGTGACTCTCAGGAACACGTGTTCACCTTCTTGAAACTCGAAGGGTCGTCTTTGTTTATCAGAGTAGCTCTTTTTTCTACGCTGTGCTGTTTTCATCTTTTCACGGATTTGCTTAATCTTTTCCGTTGTTTGTTGCACAAGTTCTGGGCCTACGATCATATTCTCTCCATCCTGGTACCAACACAACGGTGTCTGGCACTTTCGTCCGTACAAGGCTTCTATTAGGATTGCTGATGTTTTTGTCTTCTTCTGTTACAGTACTTGATGCTTCAGAGCTTTTTAGAAAAGTGTACCTCATTTTCTGGTAAAGTTTTGACTTTGAATATCTTAATACTTCATTTAAAATTGCTTCTCCACCCATCATAATGTTCTGTATTCTGAGTAGACACTTGATTAGCTTCACTGGACGCTTCTGAAATGAGCTAAAGAGCTTGGTTATCCCCTGGGCACATTCACAAGGCTGTTTAACTCGTAGCATTCTACCAGTTAGCGTATTATGCTTCTTTGACCCTGTTACTAGCCGAATTAGGATTCGATGTCATCATGACACTTGTATATATGGATATTAGGTTTAATTAGACACTAATTTCATCCAATTCGAAAACCTACAGCTCAATATATGGTCATCAGACGCTACAAAGGTATAACTATCAGGAACAACATCTTGTCACCAAATTACGGATGCAATTTAACAAAGATAGAGATCGATTTCGCTCTTGACCTCTTCATGAGAGTTGCGGATATTTCTCTGAGCCTTCCAATGATACCAAGACTTATGCATCTGAACACCTAAAGCTCTAGAAATTGTCAGCAGACGCATGCATGTTCTTAATGTCACGAACAGTATCACATCTCAAGCTTGAAGAAACAATTTCACTCAGATAGAGATTTATTCAGATCTCGACTTCTTTAGGAAACATGTAGTATTTCTCTTATCTTTCTAACCAAACTAAGATCACTACATTTGGGCTAGCGTAACTCAAAATACGATGTTTCAGACGCTTGATTGTCTGCAGTAGGCACTTGACTTCAATCTTCAGTGTTTTTGCTTTTGCAGCTTTTGTACTTTTGTCTTTGTCCACGCTTTTCTTCTCTTTCTTCTGGTAGGATTGTGGAAGCTTTTGTCTTCTTCTATTACAGTACTTGATGCTTCAGAACTTTATTGAAAAGGGTACCTCAATTTCTAGTCATGCTTGGACTTTGAATATCTTAATACTTCATTCAAAATTATTTCTCCAGCCATCGTAATGTTCTGTATTCTGAGTAGACGCTTGATTAGCTTCACTAGACGCTTCTTAATTGCGGCCATCAGACGCTACAAAGCTATGACTATCAGGAACAACATCTTGTCACCAACTTACGGATGCAATTTAACAAAGATTGAGATTGATTTCGCTATTGACATTATCATGAGAGTTGCAGATATTTCTCTGAGCCTTCCAACAATACCAAGATCGATGCATCTAAACACACGCTTGCATATTCTTAATGTCACGAACAGTATCACATCTCAAGCTTGAAGAAGGAATTTCATTTAGATAGAGATTGATTCAGATCTCGACTTCTTCAGGAAACATGTAGGTATTTCTCTTATCTTTCCAACCAAACCAATATCACTACATTTGGGTGAGCGTACCTCAAATTACGATGTTTCAGACGCTTGATTATCTGCAGCAGGCGCTTGACTTCAATCTTCAGTGTTTTTGCTTTTGCAACTTTTGTACTTTTTTTTTTTGTCCACGCTTTTCTTCTCTTTCTTCTATTAGGATTGCTGAAGCTTTTGCCTTCTTCTATTATAGTACTTGATGCTTCAGAACTTTATTGAAAAGGTAACTCATTTTCTGGTCAAGCTTGGACTTTGAATATCTTAATACTTCATTCAAAATTACTTCTCCAACCATCATAATGTTCTGTATTTCTGAGTAGACACTTGATTAAATTCACTGGACGCTTCTTAAATGAGTTAATTAAGGAGCTTGGTTATCCCCAGGGAACATTCATAAGGCTATTTAACTTATAGGATTCTGAACTGTTAGCATATTATGATTCGTTGACCCTATTAATGGCCAAATTAGGATTCGATGCCGTCACGAAACTTGTATATATGGATATTAGGTTTTATTGGACACTAATTGAATCCAGTTCGGACACCTACTTCTCAATATATGGCCACCAAACGCTACAATGGTATGGCTGTCAGGAACAACATCTTGTCACCAACTCACGGATGCAATTTAACAAAGATAGAGATCGATTTCGCTCTTGACCTATTCATGAGAGTTGTAGATATAGCTATGAGCCTTCCAACGATACCAAGATCGATGCATTTGAACACCTAAAGCTCTAGAAATTGTCAGCAGACGCTTGCAAGTTCTTAATGTCACGAACAATATCACTTCTCAAGCTTGAAGAAGGAATTTCACTCAGATAGAGAATGATTCAGATCTCGACTTCTGCAGGAAAAATGTAGGAATTTTTCTTGTCTTTCTAACCCAACCAAGATCACTAAATTTGGACAAGCGTACCTCAAAATACGATGTTTCGAACGCTCTATTGTTCGCAAAAGGCGCTTGACTACAATCTGCAGTGTTTTTGCTTTTGCAGCTTTTGTACTTTTGTCTTTGTCCACGCTTTTCTTCTCTTTCTTCTGTTGCGATTGCTGATGCTTTGGTCTTCTTCTATTACAGTACTTGATGCTTCAGAACTTTATTGAAAAGGGTACCTTATTTTCTGGTCAAGTTTGGACTTTGAATATGTTAATACTTCATTCAAAATTACTTCTTCACACATCATAATGTTCGGTATTCTGAATTGACACTTGATTAGCTTCACTGGATGCTTCTTAAATGAGCTAAGGTACTTGGTTATCAACTGGGCACATTCACAATGTTGTTTAACTCGTAGCGTTCTAACCAGTTAGCATATTATGCTTCTTTGACCCTGTTACTGCCCGAATTAGGATTCGATGTCCCTATGAAACTTGCATATATGGATATTAGGTTTAATTAGACACAAATTTCATCCAATTCGGTCACCTACAACTCAATATATGGCCACCAGATGCTATAATTGTACGATTGTCAGGAACAACATCTTGTCACCAATTTACGGATGCAATTTAACAAAGATAGAGATCGATTTCGCTATTGACCTCTTGATGAAAGTTGCAGATAATTCTCTCAGCCTTCCAACGATACCAAGATTGTGCATTTGAACACCTAAAGGTCTAGAAATTGTCATCAGACGTTTGCAAGTTCTTAATGTCACGAACAGTATCACTTCTCAAGCTTGAAGAAGGAATTTCACTCAGATAGAGATTGATTCAGATCTCGACTTCTGCAAGAAACATGTAGGTATTTTTCTTGTCTTTCTAACCAAACCAAGATCACTAAATTTGGACGAGCGTACCTCAAAATGCGACGTTTCGAATGCTCTATTGTCGGCAGTAGGCGCTTGACTTCAATCTTCAGTGTTTTTGCTTTTGCAGCTTTTGTACTTTTGTCTTTGTCCACGCTTTTCTTCTCTTTCTTCTGTTGCGATTGCTGATGCTTTGGTCTTCTTCTATTATAGTACTTGATGCTTCAGAACTTTATTGAAAAGGGTACCTTATTTTCTGGTCAAGCTTGAACTTTGATAGGTTAATACTTCATTCAAAATTACTTCTTCACCCATCATAATGTTCGATATTCTGAGTTGACACTTGATTAGCTTCACTGGACGCTTCTTAAATGAGCTAATGTGCTTGGTTATCAACTGGGCACATTCACAATGTTGTTTAACTCGTAGCATTCTGACCAGTTAGCGTATTACGCTTCTTTGACCCTGTTACTGGCCAAATTAGGATTCGATGTCCTCATGAAACTTGTATATATGGACATTAGGTTTAATGAGACAATAGTTTCCCCCAATTCAGACACCTACAGCTCAATATATGGACACCAGATGCTACAAAGGTTTGACTATCAGGAACAAAATCTTGTCACCAACTTACGGATGCAACTTAACAAAGTTAGAGATCGATTTTGCTCTTGACCACTTGAAAAGAGTTGCAGATATTTCTCTTAGCCTTCCAACGATACCAAGTTCGATGCACCTGAACTCCTAAAGCTCTAGAAATTGTCAGCAGACAAATCTCAAGCTTGAAGAAGGAATTTCACTCAGATAGAGATTGATTCATGTGACACCCACTACCCCGCATATAATAAAACATAAATAAAATCATACATGTTTTTAAAAATAATATAACAATTAAAATAAAAAATGTATCCTCAAGGGTAATGTGCATCACATCATCTGTAACGTAAACTTAAGAATCTGAAATAATCAAAATGCTTTAAAAACAACTGCGAAAAACATAAATAATAAACATAACCCAAATCCCAATGTCATATATCAGAGCTGGTATACATAAACCAATAATACATCGGAATAAAACTAAACAACTGAACATAAATCCTAACTACTACTACTACTAAGAGAGATCTCCACGGGATCACTCCTCGTCGGCATGCTCACCCTCCTCTGCACATACAACATCATATGCATAAGAACAACAAAAGATAGGTGTGAGAAACACGATCCTAAATATATGTAAACGGAATGGAATAGTAATTAGGATAACATACAACATACATCAGTCAACACAGATATAATCAATATATATATCAAAGATGCATGTCAATGCGAATGCAACATCACTACTCCGTATGCATGTGGCCTTCAACTCTAACTCTGGAAAGACGATTAGGAGTACATGTTTGGTTATCAACGTGGATGATATGCTAGACCATGGGCCATCCCCGAACACTCCCACAAATCCTGATAACGTATAGTGGCTAGTCAAGGTACTCAAGCTTATTCATTAGGTCACTCCGACAATAGTTAGCTAGCCCATGTCACCTGGAACTTCCATACCCATTGTACCCACAAGGCCAGGATAACACCCATCGTGGCCTCGACTATCGCGATTCATCATTTGCATTCCACCTAACATATCAACTTCAACGTATGATGCGTGCAATGTTCATCAATATGTAAACACATGCCAACCACTCACCACCATAATCAATCACAATGATTATTAACTAGGACCATCCACAATGGTCATCAACAACATCACTAATAATAACTCATCGTTATCATTATTAACAGCATCTTCATTGTTATCTTTATTATTTCATGACGTTCTTTTCTAACTCGTTCTATTTTAAACCACGAGATTACATCCTAGTGTTAAGTATGGTCAAAGATCAAGTGTTCTTAAGCTCCTAAGGGTAACCTAAAGTCCTTAGATCAAAACAACCCTATATAACACTATCCATCAAGCATAAGGGGTCAAAACTGCTCCTGGGCACATGAGAATCGATTTCCAATCTCTAGAATCGATTTCTCAGGTCTTCAAATCGATTTCCATTACATGGAAATCGATTTCTACATGTTCAAATCGATTTCCCTATAATGGGAATAGATTCTGAGCAAGGCAAATCGATTTCCACACCATGGAAATCGATTTTGGAGGATTCCAATCGATTTCCATGTGCTGGAAATCGATTTCAGGGTGTCAGATCATGCAGAAACGGGTTTTCTCCGCTATCGGACCATTCTACGTTCAATAATTGACATATCATTCAAGCCTAAGCTATTTATCACCAATTTTATTAGTCTAACACTCATAAATTTTAACCTAAGTGTTCTCAAACTAATCCTTGGTCATCAATCTCACATCGCCTATTTATTTTCTCCCTATAGCTATGTTCTTATAGCATAAGGTTAACAAAACACCATATCATGGCATAAACAACATGCTCATCATCATCAATTCATCAACAATCATATAAATCATGAGCTCATAATTCTAAACATGTTATAACATCAAATTATTCATCAATCAATACTCATATAGCCAGAAAATAACATAACAACATTCATAGTCATACGCAAGCATACATAGGGGTCATGGGTTAACCCCTTCATCTTAACCTATCCCAAAACCCACATATTCATGACCAATTTCTCCCCCCATACCTGGTATGATGATTCACAGCCTATGAGAAAAGAGCCAAGGTCTGCCACGGTTCCTCCTTACGTGTTCAACACTTGATCACGATCGCAACACTAGAAAGCAGAGTCGATCTTTAAGTTAAGGATTGAAAAGGAACCAACTCTAGGATTATATAACTCACCTTGGTTTCTAACTTACGAAGATTAACTCTAGCAGCAGGGATAGACTTGCCAAGCAAAGGCATGTTCTTGACGAAGAACACCAAGACAGGATTGGTCTTTTGGGTTCTCTAGAGCAAGAGATCAGTGAGAGCTCTTAGGGATGAGAAGAGGCAAATTGTGATTATAATACAGTGTAAAGGCTAGGTTAAGGTCATACGCTATGTATATATAGCTGCTAGGGACGGTTCAGGACGAATGGGTCGTACATAGCATAGCCTAATAACACAAACGCGTACACAAGCTCTGACAAGCATGGGAATCGATTCCACAATCATGGAAATCGATTTTACATTGGCCAAATCGATTTTCTTATCAAAGAAATCAATTTTACCCTTTAAGAAATTGATTTCCAATTGCTGGAATCGATTTCTTCATCTGGAAATCGATTTCCCCTTCAAAAAGTGTGTTTTTGGCCTTGATACCTGAAGAATATTTGTAGATAATTCTCTACGCTTTCCAACGCATCCAAGATCACCCCAATCGGATGTCTAGAACTCAAGATGTGGTCAAAACCGTGAAACAGGTTACTTGGACTCGAATGGATCGATTATCCTAAAAGCTGAACTACTTCAACTATGAACTTATGCACAAAAAACAAGCATAAATAACATATGCAAAAATCTATAAGCAAGGATTAGCACATATAAACATGGGGTGAAAAGCAGGGTGTTACAATTCCACCCCCTTATAAAAATTTTGTCCTCGAAATTTCTACTCACCTTGAGTAAACAGATGCGGGTATGACTCCTTCATCTTGCTCTCCAACTCCTAGGTAGCACTTTCTTATGTAGCTCCACTCCAAACAACCTTGACCAAAGGAATTTCCTTCCTTCTCAGCTGCTTGACCCTTCGATCTTCAACCCGAAGCGGTAACACCTCAAAGGTCAACTTATCCTTTAGTGGAATGACATCGGGTACTATCACATGGCTTAGATCATGAACATACTTTCGAAGTTGAGACACATGAAACACATTATGAAGATTTGACAAGAACGAGGGTAACGCTATCTGGTAAGCGACTTCACCGACTCTTTTTAGAATTTGGTAAGGGCCAATGAATCTAGGAGTAAGTTTCCTCGCTTTCATTACTCTGCCAACCCCAGTTGTTGGAGTAACTCGCAAGAACACATGATCCCCTCCTGGAATTCGAGAGTTTTTCTTCTCTTATCATGGTAACTCTTTTACCTACTGTGCCACTCTCATCTTATGTTGTATCATCCTCACTTTCTCTGTAGTCTCTTGCACTACCTCAGGTCCTAACACAACATTCTCTCCAGGCTCATTCCAACACAATGGTGTCCTACACCTCCTCCTATACAAAGCCTCATAAGGTGCCATCCCAATACTGGAATGGAAGCTATTGTTGTAGGTGAACTCTATAAGGGGTAAGAACTTATCCCAACTACCAGACTGCTCTAGCACACATGCCCTCAACAAGTCTTCTAATGATTGGAGTGTTCTCTCAGATTGACCATCGGTCTGTGGGTGATAAGCTGAACTCAATCTAAGCTTAGTTCCTAAGGCCTCATGCAAACTATTCCAAAATCTAGAGGTAAATCTAGGATCTCTGTCTGAAACTATGCTAGAGGGTACACCATGCAATCTAACTATATCTCTAATATACAACCCAGTCAACTTCTCTAATGGATATTCCATGTTCATAGGAATGAAATGGGCAGATTTGGTCAACCTGTACACAACAACCCATATAGCATCACAACCAGCTGGAGTCCTAGGGAGTCCAGACACAAAATCCATAGAGATACTATCCCACTTCCACTTAGGAATACTCAAAGGTTGCAACTTACCCGAAGGTTTCTGGTGCTCTATCTTAGCCTTCTGACACACTAGGCAAGCATAAAAAAACTCAGCCACATCCTTTTTCATCCTGGGCCACCAAAACATCCGTTTTAGATCCTGATACATCTTTGTGGCTCCAGGGTGAACACTCAAACCACTCATTTGTCCTCCCTCAAGGATCAACTTCCTAAGCTTTGGAACATCAGGTATAAAAACTTTATCCTGGAACCTCAAAATTCCATCAGTCCCTTCCTTAAAACTGAGATTTCTACCCTGAGCAATCAACTCTCTTTGGTCTAAAAGGTATACATCTATCTTCTGCTCCTCTCTAATCTGATCCATCAAACTGCTAGTGATTTTCAACGTTCCTAGCCTAATGCTCTTAGGGGTAACCTCCAAAGCTAAACTCCTCGATCAAACCCATCTCTTTAACCATTAAGGCTGAAACATGTAAGACTTTTCTACTCAAAGCATCAGCCACTACATTGGCTTTACCTGGGTGGTAACTCAACTCAAACTCATATTCCTTAAGAAATTCCATCCACCTACGTTGTCTCATATTCAACTCCTTTTGGTCAAACAAGTATTTCAAACTCTTATGATCACTAAAGACCTCAAATCTAGCTCCATAAAGATAATGCCTCCAAATCTTCAAGGCAAACACTACGGCTCCTAGCTCTAAGTCATGGGTAGGGTAATTCTTCTTATGGGTCTTAAGCTACCTAGAAGCGTAAGCTACTACCTGACCATTCTGCATCAATACACCACCTAATCCTTGCTCTGAAGCATCACAGTACACTACAAAAGGTTCACTACGATTGGGTAGCACTAACACAGGTGCAGATGTCAACCTATTCTTCAACTCCTGAAAACTTTACTCACACTTAGAGTCCCACACAAAGATCTGACCTTTCTTAGTAAGGCGGGTCATAGGCAAAGCTATCTTAGAGAATCCTTCTATAAACCTCCTATAGTACCCGGCTAAACCCAAGAAACTCCTAACCTCGGTCACTGACTTAGGTGCTTCCCACAGGAGCACGGTTTCTACCTTAGCTGGGTCTACAGCTATCCCTCCTTTAGAGATGATGTGTCCTAAGAAACTCACCTCTTCTAACCAAAACTCACACTTAGACAACTTAGCATACAACTGTTTTTCCTTCAGAGTTTTCAAGACTATCCTCAAGTGCTCCTCATGTTCCTCCTTAGTCTTAGAGTATACTAGGATATCATCTATGAAAACAACTACAAACCTATCCAAGTATGGATGAAAGATCTTGTTCATGTAGTCCATGAACACAGTAGGGGCATTAGTCACACCAAAAGGCATAACTAGGTACTCATAATGGCCATAGTGTATTCTGAACGCAGTCTTTGGAATGTCCTCAGACTTGACCCAAATTTGGTGATAGCCCGATCTCAAATCTATCTTAGAAAACATACAAGCTCCTATCAGCTGGTCCATAAGGTCATCTATTCTAGCAAGAGGATACCTATTCTTAATAGGCAACTTGTTGAGTTGTCGGTAATCGACACACAACCTCATGCTGCCATCTTTCTTCTTTACCAACAACACTGGCGCTCCCCACGGAAACACACTAGGCCTAACAAACTGCTTCTGGAGCAATTCCTCTAACTTTTTCTTCAACTCAACTAGCTCTATAGGGGACATCCTATAAGGTGCTATGGATATAGGTCCTGTACCTCGCACTAAGTCTGTGCTAAACTCAACCTCTCTCTCAAGTGGCAAACTATAAACATCCTCGGGAAAAACCTCTGGGAACTCTCTCACAACTGGCACATCCTTAACCTCAGCCTTTCTCTCTACTTCCAGGGAAGATAAGATCATCTATACTTGGGCTTCTTCTCTAATAGAAGCCTTGACTTGGTTGGCGATCCTTAGGATCGATAGCAGTTCCAAAAAATACAGTTTTATCAAAGCAATTTAAAAGGACATGATTGGCAGATAACCAGTCCATACCAAGAATAACATCAAGTTGTTTAAGGGGTAAGCATATAAGATCAACTATGAAATTTCTATCATCAATGACAATGGAACAACCATTACAAAAATGTGAGGTAACAACAGGCTTATTAGTAGGGGTAGCAACAAGTAGATCATATTCAAGATGGGCAACAAGTAATCTAAGGTACTCAACACAATCATGTGATATAAAGAAATGTGACGCATCCGAATCAAACAACATTATTAAAGGAGTCCCTTTGATGAGGCACTTACCTTGAATCAGGTCTTCGAATTGCGACGAGCCAAGACGAGAGCTATATACCTACAATCCTATATCATCATCTGCACTGAGCATAGATAATCATATAAGAGTGCACAGAAGAGAACATAACAGACATATACCCCGGCCTGTAGGACAGACCGGCTTTGATACCACTAAATGTGACACCCACTACCCCGCATATAATAAACCATAAATAAAATCATACATGTCTTTAAAAATAATATAACAATTAAAATAAAAAATGTATCCCCAAGGGTAATATGCATCACATCATCTATAACGTAAACGTAAGAATCTGAAATAATTAAAATCCTTTAAAAACAACTGCGGAAAACATAAATAATAAACATAACCCAAATCCCGATGTCACATATCAGAGCTGGTATACATATACCGATAATACATCAGAATAAAACTAAACAACTGAACATAAATCCTAACTACTACTACTACTAAGAGAGATCTCCATGGGATCACTCCTTGTCGGCATGCTCACCCTCCTCTGCACATACAACATCATATGTATAAGAACAACAAAAGATAGGGGTGAGAAACACAATCATAAATATATGTAAACGGAATGGAATAGTAATTAAGATGACATACAATATACATCAGTCAACATAGATATAATAAATATATATATCAAAGATGCATGTCAATGCGAATGCAACATCATTACTCCGTATGCATGTGGCCAACAACTCTAACTCTGGAAAGACGATTAGGAGTACATGTTCGGTTATCAACGTGGATGTAATGCCAGACCATGGGCCATCCCCGAACACTCTCACCAATCCTGATAACATATAGTGGCTAGTCAGGGTACTCAAGCTTATTCATTAGGGCACTCTGACAATAGTTAGCTAGCCCATGTCACCTGGAACTTCCATACCCAATGTACCCACAAGGCCGAGATAACACCCATCGTGGCCTCCACTATCGCGATTCATCGTTTGCTTTCCACCCAACATATCAACTTCAACGTATGATGCATGCAATGTTCATCAATATGCAAACACATGCTAACCATTCACCACCATAATCAATCACATTGATTATTAACTAGGACCATCCACGATGATCATCAACAACATCACTAATAATAACTTATAGTTATCATTATTAACAACATCTTCGTTATTATCTTTATTATTTCATGACGTTCTTCTCTAACTCGTTCTATTTTAAACCACGGGGTTATATCTTAGTGTTAAGTATGGTCAAAGATCAAGTGTTCTTAAGCTCCTAAGGGTAACCTAAAGTCCTTAGATCATAACAAGCCTATATAACACTATCCATCAAGCATAAGGGGTCAAAACTGCTCCTGGGCACGTGAGAATCGATTTCTAATCTCTAGAATCGATTTCTCAAGTCTTCAAATCGATTTCCATGTAATGGAAATCGATTTCTACATGTTCAAATCGATTTCCCTATAATGGGAATAGATTCTGAGCAAGGCAAATCGATTTCCAAGTGCTAGAAATCGATTTCTGGGTTCTGAAGGCGTGAAAATCGATTCCTTAAAGTTAGAAATCTATTCTAGAAGTCCTAAATCGATTTCCTCATGATGGGAATCGATTTCCACAAGGACAAATCGATTTCCACACCATGGAAATCGATTATGGAGGATTCCAATCGATTTACATGTGCTGCAAATCGATTTCAGGGTGTCAGATCAAGCAGAAACGGGTTTTCTTCGCTATCGGACCAGTCAACGTTCAATAATTGACATATCATTCAAGCCTATGCTATTTATCACCAATTTTATTAGTCTAACACTCATAAATTATAACCTAAGTGTTCTCAAACTAATCCTTGGTCATCAATCTCACATCGCCAATTTATTTTCACCCTATAACTATGTTCTTATAGCATAAGGTTAACAAAACACCATATCATGGCATAAACAACATGCTCATCATCATCAATTCATCAACAATCATATAAATCATGAGCTCATAATTCTAAACATGTTATAACATCAAATTATTCATTAATCAATACTCATATAGCCAGAAAATAACATAACAACATTCATAGGCATACGGAAGCATACATAGGGGTCATGGGTTAACCCCTTCATCTTAACCTATCCCAAAACCCACATATTCATGACCAATTTCTCCCCCCATACCTGGTATGATGATTCACAGCCTAAGAGAAAAGAGCCAAGGTCTGCTACGGTTCCTCCTTACAGGTTCAACACTTGATCACGATCGCAACACTTGAAAGCAGAGTCGATCTTTAAGTTAAGGATTTAAAAGGAACCAACTCTAGGATTAGATAACTCACCTTGGTTTCTAACTTACGAAGATTAACTCTACCAGCAGGGATAGACTTGCCAAGCAAAGGCGTGTTCTTGACGAAGAACACCAAAACAGGCTTCGTCCTTTGGGTTCTCTAGAGCAAGAGATCAGTGAGAGCTCTTAGGGATGAGAAGAGGCAAATTTTGATTATAATAGAGTGTAAAGGTTAGGTTTAGGTCATACGCTACGTATATATAACTGTTAGGGACGTTTTGGGATGAATGGGCCGTACACAGCATAGCCCGATAACACAAACGCGTACACAAGCTATGACAAGCATGGGAATCAATTCTACAATCATGGAAATCGATTTTCCATTGACCAAATCGATTTTCTTATCAAAGAAATCGATTTTACCTTTTAAGAAATCGATTTCCACTTGCTGGAATCAATTTCTTCAGCTGGAAATCGATTTCCCAAATCGATTTCCCCTTCAAAAAGCCTGTTTTTGGCCTTGACACCTGAAGAATATTTGTAGATAATTCTCTAAGCTTTCCAACGCATCCAAGATCACCCCAATCGGATGTCTAGAACTCAAGAAGTGGTCAAAATCGTGAAACAGGTTACTTGAACTCGAATGGATCGATTATCCTAAAGGCTGAACTACTTCAACTATGAACTTATGCACAAAAAACAAGCGTAAACAACATATGCAAAAATCTATAAGCAAGGATTAGCACATATAAACATGGGGTGAAAAGCAGGGTGTTATAATTCAGATATCGACTTCTTCAGGAAACATGTAGGTATTTCTCTTATCTTTCTAACCAAACCAAGATCGCTACATTTGGAGGAGCGTACCTCAAAATACGATGTTTGGGATGCTTTATTATTGGCAGAAAGCGCTTGACTTCTAACTTCAGTGTTTTTGCTTTTGCAGCTTTTGTACTTTTGTCTTTGTCCACGATTTTCTTCTCTTTCTTCTGTTACGATTGCTGATGCTTTTGTCTTCTTCTGTTATAGTACTTGATACTTCAGAGCTTTATTGAAATGGGTACCTTATTTTTTGGTCAAGCTTGGACTTTGAATATCTTAATACTTCATTCAAAATTACTTTTCCACCCATCATGATGTTCTGTATTCTGAGTAGACACTTGATTAGCTTCATTGGACGCCTTTGAAATGAGCTATGGAGCTTGGTTATTCCCTGGGCACATTCACAAGGTTGTTTAACTCTTTGCAGTCTGACCAGTTAGCGTATTATGCTTCTTTGACCCTGTTACTGGCCGAATTAGGATTCGATGTCCGCATGAATCTTGTGTATATGGATATTAGGTTTAATTAGACGCTAATTTCATCCAATTTGGATACCTACAACTCAATATATGGCCACCAGACGCTACAAAGGTATGACTGTCAGGAACAACATCTTGTCACCAACTTACGGATGCAATTTAACAAAGTTAGAGATCGATTTCGCTCTTGACCTCTTAATGAGAGTTGCAGATATTTCTCTCAGCTTTCCAACGATCTTGAGATCGATGCATCTGTACACCTAAAGCTCTAGAAATTGTCAGCAGACGCTTGCATGTTCTTAATGTCACGAGCAGTATCAAATCTCAAACTTGAAGAAGGAATTTCACTCAGATAGAGATTGATTCAGATCTCGACTTCTTCAGGAAACATGTAGGTATTTTTCTTGTCTTTCTAACCAAACCAAGATCACTAAATTTGGATGAGCGTACCTCAAAATAAGACGTTTCTAACACTTCATTGTTAGCAGCGGGCGCATGACTTCAATCTTCAGTGTTTTCGCTTTTGCAGCTTTTGTACTTTTGTCATTGTCCACGCTTTTCTTCTCTTTCTTGTGTTGGGGTTGCTGATGCTTTGCTCTTCTTCTATAACAGTACTTGATGCTTCAGAACATTATTGAAAAGGGTACCTCATTTTCTGGTCAGGCTTGGACTTTGAATATCTTAATACTTCATTCAAAATTACTTCTCCAGCCATCATAATGTTTTGTATTCTGAGTAGAGGCTTGATTAGCTTCACTGGACACTTCTTAAATGAGCTAAGGAGCTTGTTTATCCGCTTGGTACATTCACAATGTTGTTTAACTCGTAGCATTCTGACCAGTTAGCGTATTATGCTTCTTTGACCCTGTTACTGGCCGAATTAGGATTCCGTGTCCATATGAAACTTGTATATATGGATATTAGATTTAATTAGACAATAATTTCATGAAATTCGGACACCTACAGCTCAATATATAGCCACCAGATGCTACAAATGTATGACTTTCAGGAGCAACATCTTGTCACCAACTTACGGATGCAATTTGACAAAGTTAGAATTCGATTTCGCTCTTGACCTCTTCATGAGAGTCGTAGATATTTCTCTGAGCCTTCCAACGATAACAAGATCGATGCATCTGAACACCTAAAGCTCTAGAAATTATCAGCAGATGCTTGCATACTCTTAATGTCACGAACAATATGACATCTCAAGCTTGAAGAAGGAATTTCACTCAGATAGAGATTGATTCAGATCTCGACTTCTTCAGGAAACATGTAGGTATTTCACTTATCTTTCTAAAAAAACCAAGATCACAACATTTGGAGGAGCGTACATCAAAATACGATGTTTCGGACGCTTTATTATCAGCAGCAAGCGCTTGACTTTAATCTTCAGTGTTTTGGCTTTTGCAGCTTTTGTACTTTTGTCTTTGTCCACGTGTAACACTCCAATTTTCGAGTTTTCCTATTTATGCAGTATTTTAATGTTTGTATTTTATTGGAGGGTCTAGAGAGTGAAATAAAATATTCTGAGAAGATAGGAATGCCCTACACAACCATAGGAAGCCATGGTTAAGTTTCGGGCGAAAGCTCAAATGGAGCCCGGTCTGCGTTTTTCACGGATAGTAGCCTTTTTCTACTATCGAGACCAAATTTGGACTCGTGAACGAGACAGTAAGTCTCGGGATTTTAATCTCTACATCTTTGTTAAAATCCGTCCTGACGTCCGAGAAATAATAATAAAATATTATATTCAGTCGTATAATCAAACCAGGAGACGTTTGGAGCCGTAAAGGGATTCAACGAGACTCGACAACGGATAATCTTAATACCACATCATGCTAGATCACTTGGGAGAGAATGCCAGAGTCGTCATGACGATTGGGAATTTCGGGACACGAAATTACCCAAATACTCCTAACTTGACCTTTTTCACCTTTTACCATTTTTCACCTTGAACCGAATGACATTTTTACCCTTAATGAACCCTTTAGAAGGCTGGAACAGCCCTTAGCCATCCCCATTCACGCACCACACAGCCCCAAGAACAACCAAGAACTCCATCTTGTTCCTTTGTGAAAACCTCCATTGAAATCCTTAAGAAAACCTTGAAATCTTGAAGAAAAACATTGAATCTTTGATCAATCTTCATCCATTCTTGGGTAAGATCAATTCTATGATCTCCTAGCTTCTTGAATCTCTCTCAATCTCGTGATCAAAATCCATTTTCATGAAAATCCATTTTTAGATCCAAATCTTTGAAAATTCATAGGAAATTATAGAAAAATCCTTTTAATGGGAAACCAATTTCTTTGAACTCACTTCATCACTCTCTACCTAAACGCAAGAGCTTATGAATCAATTATTATCCTAGCTCTTAACCCCCAATATGGCCGAACCCTAAGAGAGAAGATGAATAGTGTTTTTCCCCAAATTTTTGATTTCTAACTCTTGATTCCATCCTTAGCTTTCCTATTGTCTTTGAATCCAAGTGATGGAAAACCAAATCAATTTCTAAACCCTTTTTTCCCAAAATGGCCGAGACCCTCATGAGGAGAAACCTTGAGTTTTGTTTCACATTTTTGAGTCATAGGACATGTATTAGTGTTAACAAAGTTTATGAACCAACCATTCAAATGTTTGGAACCAAATGATATCCCTAGCCTTTTTACCTTTCATGGCCGAACCCTATACCTTTTAGGGGAAGGAAAATTTGTGTTTTGATGTTGTATATTGATGTTGATTTGCTGTTTGAATTGTATTGTGTTTAATTATTTTAGGCAACGCGAACGAAACCGGAGCCGGAGCCGAGAACCGATCGAGTTTGGATTGAATATTTTTGTGAGGTAAAGGGAGGTAGTTCATTTAAGTTTGGTAGCTTCATAGTGCTTGTTTTATATATGTATTGTGATGGCTTTGATTGATGATTTGGAGTTAAGTTTGAATTAGTTATGAAGTTGTTTACTTAATGAAGCATTTTTGAGTAATCATTGATGATTTGTCGCATTGATATCCTGGATGAGCATAGGACTGGCTATGTCTCGATAATTTATTAAAATTCTCGAAATCCTAAATCAAAGTTTTGAAAAACGCATTTTGAAATCAAAAAGTGGTTTTTGGAAAACGTGTTGCTTTTCAAGAAAAGTTAAGTTTCCTTTTTGAAAAAAGTTATGTTCTTTTGAAAAGAAAAGTGATTTTGTGGAAAGTCGTGCAAAACGTGTTTTGTTTCAGAAAAACGTTTTAAAAAGGCGTGGAACTTTAGAAAACGGGTTTTGTTTTCAAGAAAGTATTTTTCCTGGAAAATGTTCTCTTTGATCAAGAAACATTTTATTTCAAGAATAATAAACGTGTTTTGTTTTCCAAAGTTGTTCTGAAGAAATAAAACCAAAAGGAAAAATGATGGATCTTTTAAATGAACCCAAACCTAGAGACCGAGACGTCGGACTAGCGTTTTGTGGATTGAGTACTCTGACTTCGCGTCCTGTGTTTTTGATTTTGAGCGGCCTGAATGCCTTTTGAAACGAGTCGTGGACTTTATGTCTTGACAATTGAAAGAATGAACGCAAAGAAAAACAGAAAACTTTCTGTCTACATGCATGAACCGGCAGATGTGCCATTTGGAACTGAGCTACAACTCAAATAGTTGAGAATTTGACCAGTCAAGACCACTAGGTCTATAGGGGCATTCTGTGTTCGAGATCCCACAAGTGGCCGGTGACGTAGCAACCCCGTGCCGTGGTAAATCGGCTGCCAAACACGAATGAACTCAATCAGAGACTGGAGTATTCAGGATATGGTTATGACGTGGTACCCTGGAACAATTGGAGTTCGGACGTAAATAGAGAGGCCGACTCATGAGGACAATTGTGTTACGGGTGTTACTATGGCCTATCGCTCGATGTTAGGAAGTTAGTATCTCCGGAGTACATGAATTAGAAAGATGATATTGAAGTCTCATGCATTATTGTAACTCATGATGGTGTTTGAGATATTATTATATAAATAACTGTTTCTATAACTGTATTTATCTGTGGATGTTTATACTATTGTTTATCGCCTGTGCGGCTATCGTGATAAACTTATTATATGAGTATCTCACTCTTGCCTGTACATGTTGGACACCCTATTGTGTTCTTGGAACACATGTACAGATGTTGATCGTAGGTCCCCGGGAACACGTGAAGACTCGGATGACGAAGACTTTTGAAGGAGCTGACTTTGGGTTATATCCCAATGGCTACTTTTAGCCAAACAGCTTAGGAGTCTTTCTTTTAGAAGCAGTCTTATATTATTTTATTGCACGTATATGGAACTTATGTTTTCAAGTCTATAATAGTTATACTAGACCTGAATTTATGCTTTATGAATAGTAAACACTGATGTGCTGTAAGGAGTCTATTCCTTTGTCTAAACCTGAATTTTTAGAACCGCGTTTTCGTATGTAGCTACTTAATTAAAGTATTTTCCGAAAGCAACCAGCGTTTTATTTTCTTGATATTTTCCGCATTTTCAGTTCGAGTATGCAGCACCCGAGGGGGTGTTACATTAGTGGTATCAGAGCTGGTCTAGTCTTTCGGGAATCCTTGGGAATAGGTCTGTTGTGTTTGTGTTGTGTGAACTTTGTTTGAACTGTTTCTCTGTTGAAGCAATGTGTGTTGACATACTAGTACACTGTTACTTGACACACTATCACTTAACGCACAAATTTATGTTTCCTTATTAAGGTATAATTGGTTTGCCTTGTAGGGAAACATGAATCTTAGAGGTGCTCGTGGTGGAGGTCGCGGCACTGCTGACAACAATGCCGATGACAACAACATGAATCGGGCTATCCTGGCCATGGCTGATATGGCGGCTGCTGTTGCTCAACAGACAGCAACAGTGGCTCAACAGAATCAAAAGAACCAGCAAAGAGTTGATCTTGCTGCTGGTGCCAGAGTGTTAGTCGATTTTCGGCGTCATGATCCTTCGCAGTTTCACGGGGACTGTGTCCCGGAAAAGGCTGACCTGTGGCTGCAAGAGATAGAGAAGATTTTTGCTGTTCTGCATTGCCCCGAGGAAGTGAAGGTGGACTATGCCACATTCTTGCTTCTAGGTGATGCAGAGTATTGGTGGGGAGGAACCAGACAACTGCTGGAACCCAACAATCAAGAGATCACTTGGGGAGTATTTCGTACCAAGTTTCTGGACAAGTACTTTCCCCAAAGTGCCAGGATCGAGAAAGAGCAAGAATTTCTGAAGCTGCAGCAAAGAGATATGACTGTAGGGGAATATGCAGCGAAGTTTGAATCACTTGCCAAGTATTTCCGCTTTTTCCAAGCGAAACCTGATGAGGACTGGAAGTGCGAGAGGTTCGAAGGTGGTCTGCGCTTCGAGATCAAGGAGTCGGTGTTAACACTGGAGATCCGTAATTTCCAAGCTCTGGTGGATAAGTGCAGAAAAGTAGAAAAGATGAGAAGCGGAAGGGAGAACAAGGGTAATGCAGGAGGACAGTCTAGGTCACGGAACCCGAATCAGTACCAGCACCAAAAAGGGAAGCAATCCCAGAAGAAGCCATATTTCCGACCCCAAGGGAATAGTCAGAAACAACAATCATATCGTCTTGTCGCTTCTGCTTACGACGGTGGAAGTGGAAACGACCAGAACCAAGGTCAAGTCCGGAGATGTTTCATGTGTGGGCAACCCGGACACCCAGCTGAGAGCTGCAAGCTGAAAGGAGTTCTATGTTTCCAATGTGGAGAGATAGGACATTTCGCAAGGGAATGCCCTATGCCAAAGCCCGAGCCGACTGTCAACAACATGCGGACTGCTAGAACCACAACGACGGGAAGGGTTTATACCATGAGTGGCGTTGATGCTTCCAAATCTGATGATCTCATACAAGGTAGTTGCATCATAGCTGGTAATCTTCTAACTACACTACTTGATTCAGGTGCGACACATTCGTTTATCTCTTTGGATTGTGTAAGACAATTAGACTTGCCTGTTTCTTCGCTGTCTTTTGATTTGATTGTCACAACTCCAACTGCTAAGCCTGTTACTATGAATACGGTATGTTTGAACTGTCCTATTATTGTTCATGATAGGAACTTTCTTATTGACTTAATATGTTTGTCTTTGACTCAATTGGATGTGATCCTAGTCATGGATTGGTTATCTTCCAACCATATCCTTTTAGACTGTGCACATAGAACCTTAGTTTTTCCTGACCCTGAGATTTCCGAATTTTTAACTGCCAACCAAGTAAGAGCTTCTTTGAAAGAAGGAGCTCAGGGATACATGCTTCTATCCTGTTTAGAAATCGAGAGGGACGTTGTCTTGAGGAATGTGCCGGTTGTGAAAGATTTTCCGAAAGTTTTTCCAGAGGACGTTCCAGGTTTGCCGCCTGTGAGAGACATCGAGTTTGCGATAGACTTAGTTCCAGGATCCGGTCCGATTTCTATAGTTCCTTACAGGATGTCACCTAAGGAGTTAGCCGAGATGAAGACTTAACTAGAGGATCTGATGTCTATTTGTGAGGCCAAGTGTGTCCCCGTGGGGAGCACCAGTGTTATTGGTGAAAAAGAAGGACGGGAGTTCAAGACTCCGTGTGGATTACCGTCAACTCAAGAAGATAACGATTAAGAACAAGTAACCTCTACCCCGCATAGATGACTTGATGGATCAACTTCAGGGAGCCGTTGTCTTTTCAAAGATTGATCTGAGATTCGGTTGCCACCAGATCAGAGTAAAGAACGAGGATGTACCCAAGACCGCATTCAAGACTCATTATGGTCACTACGAGTATCTCGTGATGCCTTTCAAAGTGACGAACGCGCCTGCTATCTTCATGGACTACATGAACCGGATTTTTCGTCCGTTTCTGGATCAGTTCGTTGTCGTGTTTATCGACAATATTCTCATCTACTCGAAAAGTTCCGAGGAGCATGAGGAACATCTACGACAAGTTTTACAGATCCTTCACAAGGAGAAGCTGCACGCAAAGATGCCCAAGTGTGAATTTTGGCTGGATGAAGTCAAATTTTTGGGACACATGATTACGAAGGAAGGAATTGTCGTCGATCCTACAAAAGTAGAAGCAGTACTTCTATGGGAGAGACCCAAGACCGTGACAGAAATCCGCAGTTTCGTTGAACTGGCTGGTTATTACAGAAGGTTCATCGAAGGATTTTCGAAGATTGTTGCGCCGTTGACTCAACTGGCGAGGAAGGACCAACCGTTTACTTGGACTGACCAACCGTTTACTTGGACTGACAAATGTGAGGAAAGTTTTCAGATGATGAAGGAACGTTTGACAACCTCGCCAGTGTTAGTATAGCCTAAACCAGACGAACCGTACTAAGTGTACAGTGATGCTTCGCATTAGGGTTTAGGATGTGTGCTTATGCAACATCGGAAGGTTGTGGCGTATGCTTCGTGCCAGTTGAAGGCTCATGAGAGGAATTACCCGACGCACGACCTTGAGTTAGCTGCTGTGGTTTTTGTGCTGAAGATCTGGAGACATTACTTGTATGGATCAAAGTTCGATATAGTGACCACAAAAGTTTGAAGTACCTGTTCGAACAGAAGGAACTTAACATGAGGCAGAGAAGTTGGATGGAGTTTCTTAAAGACTACGACTTTACTTTGCTGTACTACCTAGGTAAAGCAAATGTCGTTGGAGATGCTTTGAGCCGGAAGACCCTATACATCTCTGCAATGATGGTTAAAGAGCTAGAATTAATAGAACAGTTTCGTGATCTCAACCTAGCTATGAAAGTGAACAACGAGAAGATTTGCTTGGAAACGATCAAGGTATCTAGTGGACTGATGGAGACGATCCGTGAACAGCAAACAACTGACGAGTACCTGATAACTCTTAGAAATGAGAGTTATCTAGCCTTTCTTAGCTTGATTTTTAGTGGTCTTTGAGTGTTTTGTATGTGTGTTTTGTAGGTTTTAGCTTAGTTTAAAGTATTTTGTGTTTTAGTGAGTTTCTGTGAATTTATCATTTTAGGACTGTTTATGAGTGTAATTAATGTGTTTTCTTCGTTTTGACAGGTATTGGTTGAATTGAGGACTTGCTGGAGGAATTGCTATGGGATGCTGCAGCAACTGGAGCGTGTCCTATTGTAGAAACATGACGATTTGACTTATTTTCTCTCTCCTGACGTGGTCCCACGTGCAAGGACACGTACCCATGTGCCACATACTGCTAGATATTTTGTGAGATGATTACTTTATTAGATGGGCCCTAGTTCCTTTAATTTGAATGGATAAAGTTGAGCCCAAAAAGAGGAGAGAGAGTGGACAACTCTAAAAAGTAAAACCTAAAAGAATATTCTCACACCTTTTTCACCTCAACCTTTCTCCATACGTCTCTCTCTCTCTCTCCATACACAGCCACCACTTTACATTTTCATCTTCTTCATCCATTTCCTTCCATACCCATCACCATTGTTGGGCTATTTTGGAGCTGGTTTGTGCAGAAACACTTGGAGAAAGGTGCTGATTTCAGTAGCTGTAGCAAGAAATTGCTTGGAAGAAAAGGAGCCATCCTCTTGGAAAAGTCGCTGGCCACCTCTTTCAATTTGTTTATGTTTACTTCTCTATAGTTAACTCACATTTCAGTTCTGTAATGGATTCAACCTTGGTTTTTATTTTCTATTTTGTTGTTTTTAAGCTCATGATGAGCTAAGCTTCTTAAGCTAGGGTACAATGAACTTGCAATGACTTGATTTGGGTTAAGGTTATGTTATTGATATGCATTTAGTTTCTTCTATCAAGTTGTGTTTATTTTATAAATTTCTGGTTGAGTTTGGCCATCTTAGCTTGAATGCTAGCTTGTTGAGCTTGGAAAAGTTAGCAAGTGGAAATGCTTGATAGATATGGATTAAGTTGATTAATTGGAAAATTAGTTGATGTTGGATGTAATAGGAATATTCATCCAAGTCCATAGGTTAGCTGGAACATATTTATTCAGAAGGGGGTGTAATTAATGTGAGCTTAGGAATAAGGAACGCTTAATGAAACCCATCTTTCAAGTGTTGGAAAGCACAACTGTTATTTCCTGGAACCAAATGCTGTAGCATATCATAGCATACCTGACCCTGATTAATGAATTATGAGGGATTTGCACGCCTAGCTGTTTTATCTATTTTATTTCATCTCATCACCTTAAGCATTTTAATGTTTATTTCTATCTTTTATCACTGCACTAATCCTTCCAAATATTTGTCACCACTTATTATCTTGGATCTTAGCTACACAAATTAATTAGTTTGAAACTTAGACTTAAACATCAACAATCCTCGTGGGAACGATCTCTACTTACTCTTTATTACTTGTTACGATGTGTACACTTGCACACATCACTATTTTTCACAACAGTACCTCCAAGAGAAAAAGGAGTTACTGGGACAAGAGAAAGCTGCAGAGTTCAGTTTGGGAACTAATGGTATCTTGAGATGCAATGGACGAGTTTGCGTACCGAGCAACCCGGAGATGAGGAAAATGATTCTAGAAGAAGGACACAAGAGCAAGCTGAGCATTCACCCTGGATCAACCAAAATCTATCAAGATTTGAAACAAAAGTTGTGGTGGTCAGGAATGAAGAAGCAAGTGGCTGAGTATGTAGCGTCATGTTTGACCTGTCAGAAAGCGAAGGTAGAACATCAACGACCTGGAGGAATGTTTCAATCCTTGGATGTACCCGAATGGAAATGGGAGAGCATCTCAATGGATTTCGTGGTAGGACTGCCGAGAACTTCTAAGAGTTTTGATTCGATATGGGTGATCATTGATAGGTTAACGAAGTCAGCACACTTCTTACCTGTTAAGATCAACTACTCAATGGAGAAGTTAACTGAGCTGTATATCAGAGCAGTGATCAGACTACATGGAGTGCCGTCAAGCATAGTCTCCGATAGAGACCCAAAGTTAACGTCACGATTTTGACAAAGCCTGCATCAAGCTTTAGGAACAAGGCTGAGGCTGAGTTCAGCCTATCACCCTCAGACTGATGGACAGACAGAAAGACTGATACAGTTTTTGGAAGATTTGCTGAGAGCTTGTGTTCTAGACCATGGTGGAAGTTGGGATGATATGTTGCCTCTTATCGAATTCACCTACAACAATTGCTACCATTCTAGTAAGGGATGGCACCCTATGAAGCCTTATACGGACGAAAGTGCCAGACACCGTTGTGTTGGTACCAGGATGGAGAGAATATGATCGTAGGCCCAGAACTTGTGCAACAAACAACGGAAAAGATTAAACAATTCCGGAAAAAGATGAAAACGGCACAGAGCATACAAAAGAGCTACTCAGATAGGCGAACACGACCCCTCGAGTTTCAAGAAGGTGAACACGTGTTCCTGAGAGTCACATCTATGACTGGGGTAGGTAGAGCGACTAAGTCCAGAAAACTCACTCCCAAATTCTTTGGACCTTACCAAATTCTTCGGCGTATTGGTCCAATAGCTTACCAGATTGCCTTACCACCTTTGCTATTTAACATTCATAATGTTTTCCATGTCTCACAACTTCGGAAGTATATTCCTGATTCGTCCCATGTAATCGAACCTGATATAGTACATTTACGAGAAAACTTGCCCTGTGAGACATCCTGTGTGAATCATTGATAAGAGGATCAAGCAACTCAGGGGAAAACAAGTTCACTTAGTCAAAGTCGTTTGGAATGAAGCAACAGGAGATGCAACGTGGGAGCTCGAGGACAAAATGAGACTATAGTTGTGACACCCGCTACCCCGCATACGATAAAATAAAATAAAGCATGCAAGTTAAATAAAATTTTTAACATAAAAGGTAGAAAGTACCACATGATCCGAAAACATTTTAAACATAAAACAACTGCGGAAAAACATTAACATAAACAAAACCCGAAACCCGATGTCACATGATCAGAGTTGGTATACATATACGGATAACACATCGGAATAAAACTAAACAACTGAATGTAAATCCTATCAACTACTACTAAGAGAGATCTCCATGGGATCACTCCTCGTCAGCATGCTCACCCTCCTCTGCACATGCAACATCATATGCACAAGAACAACAAAAGATGAGGGTGAGAAATACGATCATAAATATACGTAAACGGAATGGAATAGTAATTAAGATGACATGCAACATACATCAATCAACACATGTATAATCAATATATATATATATATATATATGCATATTAAAGATGCATGTCAATGCGAATGCAACATCACTACTCCGTATACATATGGCCAACAACTATAACTCTGGAAAGACGATTAGGAGTACATGTCCGGTTATCAACGTGGATGTTATGCCAGACCATAGGCCATCCCTGAACACTCTCACTAATCCTGATAACGTATAGTGGCTAGTCAGGGTACTCAAGCTTATCCTTTAGGTCACTCCAACAATAGGTAGCTAGCCCATGTCACTTGGAATTTCCCTACCGAATGTACCCGCAAGGCCGGATAACACCCATCGTGGCCTCCACTATCGCGATTCATCGTTTGCTTTCCACCCAACATATCAATGTCAACGTATGATGCATGCTATGCTCAACAACATGCAAACTCATGTCCAACCATCCACCATCATGCCATTACATGGCTATCAACTTTGACCAACAAGCATCAAAGATGATTTATCAACATCAAGCTTGACCAATAAGCATCAAGAATGATTTAACCAACAACATCGGTAACAGTACGTCGTTACCAATAATATCCTCGTCTTATCAATTGTTCTCTTTGTTAAGTCTTAACTTAACATTACTTTTATTACGCATTATACTTGATCTTATTTTCTAAACCCTCAATCCATATTTTATTAAGATTATAACTTAACCTTAATATTTAAACCTCAAGTCATATATTTATTAAGATTATAACTTAATCTTAATATCTAAACCACAATTCATATCCTATTAAAATCATAACTTAAATCTTAATATTTAAACCACAATTCATATCTTATTAGGATTATAACAAGCCTACATAACACTATCCATCAAGCATAAGGGGTCAAAATTGCTCCTGGGCACGTGAGAATCGATTTCCATTCTCTGGAATCGATTTCTCATGTCTTCAAAATCGATTTCCAATCTCTGAAAATCGATTGCAACATGTTCAAATCGATTTCTCCAATCGATTTTGAACAAGGGAAAATCGATTCTAAAAATCGATTTCTACAAGGCCAAATCGATTTCCACGCTCTGGAAATCGATTCTTGGTCGATTCAAATCGATTTCCATGTGCTGGAAATCGATTTCTGGGTGTCAGATCATACAGCAGCGGTTTCGTCCGCTATCATACCAGTCCACGTTCTCTAATTATCATATCATTCGAGCCTAAACTATTTATCACCAACTTGATTAGTCCAACACTCATGAATCATAACCTAAGGGTTCTCAAACTAATCCTTGGTCATCAATCCCACATTGCCTATTTATATTCTCCCTATAACTATGTTCTAATAGTATAGGATTAAAAAAACACCATATCATGGCATAAACAACATGTTCATCATCATCAATTCATCAATAATCATATAAATCATGTACTCATAGTTATAAACATGTTATAACATCAAATTATTCATCAATCAATACTCAGATAGCCAGAAAACAACATAACAACATTCATAGGCATACGCAGGCATACATAGGGGTCATCCCCAAAACCCACATATTCATGACCAATTTTCTCCCCCCATACCTGGTATGACGATTCACAGCCTAAGGGAAAGAGAACAGAGCCAAGTTCTGCTACGGTTCCTTCTTACGGGTTCAGCACTTGATCACGATCGCAACACTGGAAAGCAGAGTCGATCTTTAAGTTAAGGATTGAAAGGGAAAACAAAACTAGGATTAGAAACTCACCTTGGTTTCTAACTTAGGAGATTAACTCTAGCAACAGGAATGGATTAGCTAAACAACGGCATGTTCTTGACGAAGAACACTAAAGCAGGATTCGTCCTTTGGGTTTTCTAGAGCAAGAGATCAGTTAGAGCTCTTAGGGATGAGAAGAGGCAAAAAGTGTGTACAATAGGGTGTGGATACTAGGTTTAGGTCATATGCTCTGTTAGGGACGTTTTAGGACGAATGGGCCGTACACAGCATAGCCCAGTAACCCAAACGCGTACACAAGCTCTGACACGCATGGAAATTGATTTCAACATCCATGGAAATCGATTGGCCAAATCGATTTTCTTATCAAATAAATCGATTTTTCCCTTCAAACAATCGATTTCCTTATTCTGGAAATCGATTTCCCAAATCGATTTTCCAATCGATTTTTGGCATCGACACCTGAAAAAAACTTGTAGGTAATCCTCTAAGCTTTCCAACGCATCCTAGATCATCTCGATCGGATGTCTAGAACTCAAGATATGGCCAAAACCGTGAAACAGGTTATTTAGACTCGGATGAATTGATTATTCTAAAGGCTGAACTATTACAATTATGAACTTATGCACCAAAAACAAGCAAAAACGACATATGCAAGCATCTATAAGTAGTATCAATACATATATACATAGAAGTGAAAGAGCAGGGTGTTACAATAGTATCCCGATCTTTTTCAAGGTACGTAATTTTGAGGATGAGTTTTTTTTTAGAGAGGTAGTAATGTAACACCCCAATTTTCGAGTTTTCCTATGCAGTATTTTAACGTTTGTATTTTATTGGAAGGTCTAGAGAGTGAAATAAAATATTCTAAGAAGATAGGAATGCCCTACACAACCATAGGAAGCCATGGTTAAGTTTCGGCCGAAAGCTCAAACGGTGCCCGGTCTGCGTTTTTCTCGGATAGTAGCCTTTTTCTACTATCGAGACCTAATTTGGACTCGTGAACGAGACAGTAAGTCTCAGGATTTTAATCTCTACAACTTTGTTAAAATCTGTCCTGACGTTCGAAAAATAATAAAAAAAAATATTATATTCGGTCGTATAATCGAACCGAGAGATGTTTGGAGCCGTAAAGGGATTCAACGAGACCCGACAATTGATAATCTTGATACCACATCATTCTAGATCGCTTGGGAGAGTATGCCAGAGTTGTCATGACGATCGAGAATTTCGGGACGCGAAATTACCAGAATACCCCTAACTTGACCTTTTTCACCTTTTACCATTTTACCCTTGAACCAAATGACATTTTTACCCTTAATGAACCCTTTAGAAGGCTGGAACAGCCCTTGGCCAGCCGCATTCATGCACCACATAGCCCCAAGAACAACCAAGAACTCCATCTTCTTCCTTTGTGAAAACCTCCATTGAAATCCTTGAGAAAACCTTGAAATCTTGAAGAAAAACCTTGAATCTTTGATCAATCTTCATCCATTCTTGGGTAAGATCACTTCTATGATCTCCTAGCTTCTTGAATCTCTCTCAACCTCATGATCAAAATCCATTTTCATGAAAATCCAATTTTAGATCCAAATCTTTGAAAATTCATAGGAACTTGTAGAAAAATACTTTTAATGGGAAACCAATTTCTTTGAACTCACTTCATCATTCTCTACCTAAACCGAAGAGCTTATGATTCAATTGTCATTGTAGCTCTTAACCCTCAATATGGCCGAACCCTAAGAGAGAAGATGAATAGTGTTTTTCGTCAAATTTTTGATTTCTAACTCTTGATTCCGTCCTTAGCTTACCTATTGTCTTTGAATCCAAGTGATGGAAAACCAAATCAATTTCTAACCCCTTTTTGCCCAAAATGGCCGAGACCCTCATGAGGAGAAACCTTGAGTTTTGTTTCACACTTTTGAGTCATAGGACTTGTATTAGTGTTAACAAAGTTTATGAACCAACCATCCAAAAGTTTGGAACCAAATGAGATCCCTAGCCTTTTTACCTTGCATGGACGAACCCTATACCTTTTAGGGGAAGGAAAATTTGTGTTTTGATGTTGTATATTGATGTTGATTTGTTGTTTGAATTGTATTGTGTTTAATTGTTTTAGGCGACGCGAACTAAACCGGAGCCGGAGCCGAGAACCGATCGAGTTTGGATTGAACTTTTTGTGAGGTAAAGGGAGGTAGTTCATTTAAGTTTGGTAGCTTCATAGTGCTTGTTTTATATATTTATTGTGATAGCTTTGATTGATGATTTGGAGTTAAGTTTGAATTAGTTATGAAGTTGTTTATTTAATGAAGCATTTTTGAGTAATCATTGATGATTTGTGGCATTGATGCCATGGATGATATCTTATTGTGATATTGAACTATTGATGCACTGGCTATGTCTCGATAATTTATTAAAATTCTCGAAATCCTACATCAAAGTTTTGAAAAACGCGTTTTGAAATCAAAAAGTGGTTTTTGGAAAACGTGTCGCTTTTCAAGAAAAGTTAAGTTTCCTTTTTAAAAAAAAGTTATGTTCTTTTGAAAAGAAAAGTGGTTTTGTGGAAAGTCGTGCAAAACGTGTTTTGTTTCAGAAAAACGTTTTAAATAGGCGCGGAACCTTAGAAAACTGGTTTTGTTTTCAAGAAAGTGTTTTTCCTGGAAAATGTTCTCTTTGATCAGGAAACATTTTATTTCAAGAATAATAAACGTGTTTTGTTTTCCAAAGTTGTTTTGAGGAAATGAAACCAAATGGTGTTTTGTTATCCAAAGTTGTTCTGATGAAATAAAACCAAAAGGAAAAACGATGGATCATTTAAGATGAACCCAAACCTAGAGACCGAGACTTCGAACTAGCGTTTTTTGGATTGAGTACTCGGACTTCGCGTCCTGCATTTTTGATTTTAAGCGGGCTTAATGCGTTTTGAAACGAGTCGTGGACTTTATGTGTTGACAATTGAAAGAATGAACGCAAAGAAAAATAGAAAACTTTCTGTGTATATGGATTAACCTGCAGACGTGCCATTTGGAACCGAGCTACAACTCAAGTAGTTGAGAATTTGACCAGTCAAGACCACTAGGTCTATAAGGGCATTCTGTGTTCGAGATCCCACAAGTGGCTGGTGGCATAGCAACCTCGTGCCATGGTAAATCGGCTTCCAAGCACGAATGAACTCGATCAGAGACTGAAGTATTCAGGATATGGTTATGGCGTGGTACCCTGGAACAATTGGAGTTCGGACCTAAATAGAGAGGCCAACTCATGAGGACAATTGTGTTACGGGTGTTACTACGGCCTATCGCTCGATGTTAGGAAGTTAGAATCTCCGGAGTACATGAATTAGAAAGATGATATTGAAGTCTCATGCATTATTATAACTCGTGATGGTGTTTGAGATGTTGTTATATAAATAACTGTTTCTATAACTGTATTTATCTGTGGATGTTTATACTGTTGTTTGTCGCCTGTGCGGCTACCGTGATAAACTTATTATATGAGTATCTTACCTTTGCCTGTACATGTTGGACACCTTGTTTTTTTTTTTGGAACACATGTACAGATGTTGATCATAGGTCCACGCGAACACGTGAGGACTCGGATGACGGAGACTTTTGAAGGAGCCAACTTTGGGTTATATCCCAATGGTTACTCTTAGCCAACCAGCTTAGGAGTCTTTCTTTTTGAAGCAGTGATATATTATTTTGCGGCATGTATATGGAACTTATGTTTTCAAGTCTGTAATAGTTATACTAGACCTGGATTTATGCTTTATGAACAGTAAACACTGATGTGCTGTAAGGAGTCTATTCCTTTGTCTTGAGTTTGTATTGCCTATGCATGCAGAAAATTTTTAGAACCGCGTTTTCGAACGTAGCTACTTAATTAAAGTATTTTCCGAAAGCAACCAGTGTTTTATTTTCTTGATATTTTCCGCATTTTGAGTTCGAGTATGTAGCACCCGAGGGGGGTGTTACATTAGTGGTATCAGAGCTGGTCGAATCTTTTGGGAATCCTTGGGAATAGGTCTGTTGTGTTTGTGTTGTGTGAACTTTGTTTGAATTGTTTCTCTATTGAAGCATTGTGTGTTGACATACTAGTACACTGTTACTTGACACACTATCACTTAACTCACAAATTTATGTTTCCTTATTAAGGTGTAATTGGTTTGTCTTGTAGGGAAACATGAATCTTAGAGGTGGTCGTGGTGGAGGTCGCGGCACTGCTGACAACAATGCCGATGACAACAACATGAATCGGGCTATCCTGGCCATGGCTGATATGGCGGCTGCTGTTGCTCAACAGACAGCAACAATGGCTCAACAGAATCAATAGAACCAACATAGAGTTGATCTTGTTGCTGGTGCCAGAGGGTTAGTCGATTTTTGGCATCATGATCCTCCGCAGTTTCACGGGGACCGTGACCCGGAAAAGGCTGACCTGTGGCTGCAAGAGATAGAGAAGATTTTTGCTGTTCTGCATTGCCCCGAGGAAGTGAAGGTGGACTATGCCACATTCCTGCTTCTGGGTGATGCAAAGTATTGGTGGGGAGGAACCAGACAACTGCTGGAAGCCAACAATCAAGAGATCACTTGGGAAGTATTTCGCACCAAGTTTCTGGACAAGTACTTTCCCCAAAGTGCCAGGATTGAGAAAGAGCAAGAATTTCTAAAGCTGCAGCAAAGGGATATGACTATAGGGGAATATGCGGCGAAGTTTGAATCACTTGCCAAGTATTTCCGCTTTTTCCAAGCGAAACCTGATGAGGACTGGAAGTGCGAGAGGTTCGAAGGCGGTCTGCGCTTCGAGATCAAGGAGTCGGTGTTACCACTGGAGATCCGTACTTTCCAAGCTCTGGTGGAAAAGTGCAGAAAAGTAGAAAAGATGAGAAGCGAAAGGGAGAACAAGGGTAATGCAGGAGGACCGTCTAGGTCAAGGAACCCGAACCGGTAAAAGGGAAGCAGTCCCAGATGAAGCCATATTTCCGACCCCAAGGGAATAGTCAGAAACAACAATCATATCGTCCTGTAGCTTCTGCTTACGGCGGTGGAAGTGAAAACGACCAGAACCAAGGTCAAGTCCAGAGATGTTTCATGTGTGGGCAACCCGGTCACCCAGCTGAGAGCTGCAAGCTGAAAGGAGTTCTATGTTTCCAATGTGGAGAGATAGGACATTTCGCGAGGGAATGCTGTTGCTATAAAAATGGTTGACGAGCTTGTGCAAGTATACACAATCGTTTAACAAGTAATAAAGTGTAAGAGAGATCGTTCCCACGAGGATTATATGGTGATTCAAGTAACAAGTTTGAGTTAATGGTTCTATTAATCAAGATTAACAAAGAGTAACAAATAATTTGTGTGTGTGTATCCAGGACAGTTTTGGTAAAAATAAATGCTAGAGCAATAAAAACGGATTTGTTAACAGAATGGGTAAAACAGCTACGGGGAAGTATCCCTTGCAACTTCAGTCTAGATCAGTTATGCGTTTGCAATGCTACGGCAATTTGGCTCCAGGAAATGAAAGTTTGTTTGCCAATAGTTCTGAGATGAACTTCACTGAACGTCTCCTATTCCTAGGTCCATATTAGTTACATTCACGCCTCACTTAAGCTCGTTCCAGCTAGCCTAAGAGTTAGAATGTTCATTCCTAAATCACTCTTCATCATAATTTTCCAATTAATGATTTTACTCTTATCTATAAATCAGTTCTGCTACACTTAGCTTTTCCAAGCAGCCGTGAGTTCAAGTTTTAACTAAGGTGATCAAGCTCAATTAAAACACAACCAAATCAGATTTATAGAAAATGCAATGGCAAAGCATAACATAACATTCACTAGAAATCCATTACAAGTTCAATATCCCATAGCTACAACAGGTTTAGCTCATATTGAGCTTACAAAAACAAAGAGGAAAATAAGAAATGGAAGAAGAAGCCATTACAATGGAGGAGATAGAGAAAGGGGCGCAGCTGCTGTCCTCTCCAGTAAGGAAGATGATGTCTGTCTCTCCCCCTTGTTGTCCCCTTTTTAGGGTTCTTTTTCCAGCCTGTCTCAAGGCCCTTTCCTCTCTCATCCTTTTTGGGCTATAAACTGATTAGGACAAGTGTCCTTGGCCCAGTTCCCTGACTTTAATGCACCAAACACCAACCCCACGTGTAGGACACTGTCCTCATCAGCTAAGGACAACTCAATGTGTAAGAGAATGTTTTGAGCCTTTGTCCTTGTGCACTGTCAGCTTCAGCTACAATTGCTACAGCAAATCCCAGAGCAACGTCTCCAGTTCAGCACCTGATTCTCCAAAAACTGCCCTGCACAGAAACTCTCAATTAATTACCAAAAACAGTTCTAAACGACACCAAAACATTAAAACTCACAAAAGACTCTTATAAAACACCCTTTACACAAAATCACACTAAAATACTAAAAACATAAACTCAAAATACTCAAAGACCACAAAAACACAAGCCAAAAAGGTATAAATAACTCTTCATAACAAGAGTTATCACACCCCCAAACTTGAATCATTGCTTGTCCTCAAGTAATGGAAACAAAAGAAACTAAAAAGAAAAGACACAAATTTTTCTAAACCTCGACACATGTGCTCAAATTAGCTCAAACACAAAACTTTCTTCTTTGAAAACCAATTTCTTCACAAGGCATACATGACAATGCATCAACAATCATGAAGTTCAATCAAGCAAGCATTCATGGCTGTCCTCATTTTCAACTCTCAGCAACATGCTATAGCACTAAACTCTCATAACAGTGTATTCTTCCTCTCTTCTCAAGCTAAGATAGGTACTCTCAATCATCATTCAAATGCATACTCAAACACGACCTTGACAAGCTTTTAAACACACCACTCACAATCAAAATTGCACACTGCTAGAGGACTTTATTTGGTTGCAATGGGGCTTGGGTTTAGGTAGGAACAGTTCTGGGAAGGTGGCTACACTAGATGGAGCTTAGGTATGCTTCCTCTTTTTGCTTCACAACTATTTCTTTCATGGCCCAGCTCATACAAGTTAGGGAGGACTTTTTGATCTTTTTCATTTTGTTTGATTCCTTTCCCTTTTTTACACCTCTTTGAATTCGGTTTCCTCCTTTGTACCCTCAGAGCAGTTGTTACAACATTTTAGCATTTTTCCTTGCAACTGCTCTGCTGTTTTTTTTTTTTTTTACAACAAACCATTATTTTTTACCAGCAACAGTTCAATTTTTGATATTCTGTCACATAACAGCTACATGGCACCCCCATACTGAAAACTGTGCTAGCCCTCGAGCACCCCCAAACTTATGTTACAGCATGTAAACACAGGAAGCACACCAGCCACTCCAACTAGTTAGGACATTGGTTTTTCAGGATATGGCTTGTAATGTGGGCTATTAGAAACAAAGGGCTTGCAGGCTCAAAGTGGTTCACACAAAGGTAGGATCCAAGGGTAGGCTATGTAGGCAAGACTAGGCTCAAGAAACAAAATGTGCCTCTAGCAAATGTTTGTGCAGCAGAGATGTGTACACGTATGAAAGCAGCAAGGCAAAATCAGAGAATTATGCATAAGAATGGTATTCACAGAGAAAGAAGGATGAATCTGTTTGGGCCCAAAAGCTCACAAGGTAGATCAGAATTGCTAAAGCATGTGGCGCGAGTGTCAAACAATTACATCCACGCATACAAGCTAGAAAGACAACAATGAAGCCAAAATTGCCATAGAGATGCACTAGTGAAATATTAAAACAGATAAGCTGCATTACGCAAAACCCCAGGATGGGGATGGTTGAGCACAGGGTGAAGTAAAACATACAGGATGTTAAGCTGACGAAAATGGCAACTTCATGCTACAAGTTGAACAAAATAAAACAGCAACAACAACTTAAACCACAAACCAAAAGAAATAACCAAAAAAAAGGGAAACAAGGAAACTCCTGATAGGGTTGCTGCAACAGAGTGCAGCAACCGGCTGTGATGTGCTCAAGTGCTCAATTTCCTGATGCGGAGCTCTTCCTGCTCCCTGTTGCAGTAGTGGTCTTCTTGCTTGTGGGGGTTGAAGTCCCCACTTCTTTCACAAAAACCAAGTCTTCTTGGTTTTCTTCATCAGTGGCTGAGGCTACTATATCCTCTGTACTTGCCCCTGCCCCTTCACTCTCTGCCGTAGACGGCTGGTGACCCTTGCTCTTGACAGCACTTTGTTCAGGCAGCCTATTCTTTCTTGTGGCAAGAGGTACATTGTCCTCCTCATCCTCATCAGAGGCAGGGTAATCAGCGGCTATTTTGGTGATCACATCTCGAAGAGGGGTGGCTGGAATTTTCTTCTTAGGAGCGCGAGAGGGGGTAAAGGTTGTTGTTGTTGCTTCGGGCTCAGTTTCTTCAGGCTCTGCTTCAGTCTCAGCCCCCAAGTCCGGCAAGGGGCTTGCACTTCTCTTTCTCTTGTTACGGCTGATTTCTTCAGTGGTGGTGGTGGGTTGTTGCTGTTGTGAAGGAGCTGGTGGCATCCAGTCAGAAGAGTCCAAGTCATCCGGGACTGCTGTGGCACTTGGACTATTATACTGCCCAGGGGTGTGATGCAGATCAGGTAGAATATTTAGTGGAAACTGTGGAATGGGGTGCACCTTCTTCCATTTGTTAAGCTCCAGCACCCATTGCTGCCATTTAAACTGATCCAGGGTAAATTGCCAATATAACTGCTGTTGTAGCTGCAGCATTTGAGTCAGTGATTCCACCTTTTGTTCTAGCCCTGCAGAGCGGTCCTGCTGCTTTGAGGGCTCCCCTGGTTCCATAATATGCTCTTGGTCTTTGGCCTGGCTTGCTTTAGCCGAGTTGGATATGAATCGATTGATTAAGGCAATATCAATGCTTCCTGCGTTTCTCTCCTCCACTTCCCCTTTTCGAAGCTCGACGCCACATCGCTTGCATAGGTCAGTGATAAAGCAGGGGAAAACCAATTGGCCTTTCGTGCTCGTGGCACAAGTGGAGATCTCCTGCTGGATCAACCTCCCCACATTTATTTTCTTTCCCTCCATTATGCAGTAAAGGAGCACCAAACGTTCCTTCTTAACAGTTTCCGTGTGCGCAGTGGGGGAGAGCTTATGCCTAAGGAAGTGATACCAAACCTTGGCAAAGGGTTGCAACGAAGAGCTTGCTATTTTCAGCTGGTTTCCGGAAGTTGGGAGCCATTTCGTCCCTGGGACCGTCACAGCATCCTTCATATCAGTTAGTTGCTTTACAGTGGCCTTTGTCAGTAAAGGTTGGTACTCATCGTCCTCTTCAGCCAGGTTCAGCTTTAAGTTGATGGTCTTAGCAGAGAAACTGACCTTGCACCCTCTTACCGTGGAGTGGGTTTGTTCGGCACCTCCAATGTTCGCATAGAACTCGCGAACAAAAGATGTACAGAACCCAGTTAGGTGGCCAGCAAAACTTTTCCACTTGTGCTGGTCAATCACTACAGCAATTTCGGCAGGGAGGCCATAAGAAGCCTTGGTGGAGATGGTGAAACCTTTCTGTGCATGAGGTTCTCTGAGCGCAGTAACATTAATGTACCGAGCTGCAGCTTCGGCATCAACAAACACTTCATACCCCTCAGACTCATCACTTGCGGTGGGTTTGCTCTTCTGCACAGCGGCATGCTTGATGCGAGGCATGGTTGGGCGAAGATGAGGGGAAGAGATGAAGGTAGGGAAAAAGAAGAGATTTGGGGGAGGACTGAAGGCGTTAGGGTTCGGGTGCTGGAGGCAGTGGGTTGCGTGTGGGAAGGAAGGGGAAGGTGGGGGCTTTATGAAGAGATTTGACGGGAGAGTGTGGTGATTGATGTGGGTGGTTGGGAGTGCGTGGCTAGGGAGAGACGCGGATACCAAGGGAGAATAAGTGGTCTGAGGGTTCCCCTCTAACCTTTTTGGATTTGTTGTACCTGGTTTGAGCTTGACATGACTTCTTCCCCCAAAACCCAACACAATCCCGAATCAGCTACATGGGCCCCCAACCTTTTTCAACCCAATATACAATCACGGCACGACCGAGATAGTTTTACCACCTTCAGCCACATCTCCAATTTCTTTGTGTTCTGCTTACTTAGTCAGTGTTAAAGAAAACGAAAAAAAAAAACAAAAACAAAATAACATCTAAAATTAAAGAAAATAAAATAAAAATTGCTGAGCTGCCTCCCAGTAGCGCTTGGTTTATAAGTCCTCAGCCTGACTCAGTGCATGTTGAACATTCAAGGATCAGCCATTACTGTGGTGGCCTGTGCCTTAGCAAATGGCTCACCCTAGTAATGTTTGACCCTTTGCCCGTTTACCTTGAAGGTCCTACCAGAGGCTACGTCAAGCAGTTCCATGGCCCCATGAGAGTGGGCATGAACTATTGTGAAGGGTCCAGACCATCTAGATTTGAGTTTTCCTGGAAACAGCTTCAGTCTGGAATTAAAGAGCAATACTTGCTCTCCTGGTGCAAAGTCTCTCTTCTGGATCTTTCGATCATGCCAAGCTTTTGTCTTGGCCTTGTAGAGTTCTGCCCCCTCATACGAAAACATCCTATGTTCTTCAAGCTCATTGAGCTGCAGCATTCGAGCTGCCCCAGCCTGGGCTAGCTCAAGATTTAGTTTTTTTACTGCCCAGAAGGCTTTATGCTGTAGCTCAATGGGCAAATGGCATGCCTTTCCATAGACCAACCTATAGGGTGACATTCCTAAGGGGGTCTTGTAGGTAGTCCTATATGCCCAAAGAGCATCTTCCAAGTGCAGGGACCAATCTTTTCTAGTTGGATTCACCACTTTTTCCAGAATTCTTTTTATTTCCCTATTGGACAGCTCTGCTTGCCCATTTGTCTGCGGATGGTATGTTGTAGCCACTTTATGTCTCACCCCATATTTTGTGAGGACTCCATCAAAGAGTTTGTTGCAGAAGTGTGTACCTTCATCACTGATAAATGCCCTTGGTGTGCCAAATCTTGTAAAAATATGCTTTTGAACAAACTTCACAACAGATCTAGCATAATTTGTAGGGAGAGCTACAGCCTCCACCCATTTTGACACGTAGTCTACAGCCACCAGAATATATAAATTTCCAAAGGAAGGGGGGAAGGGACCCATGAAGTCTATGCCCCACACATCAAACAACTCTACTTCCAAGATGGAATTGAGGGGCATCTCGTGTCTATCTGAAATATTTCCCACCCTTTGGCATCTGTCACAGCCCTTGGCAAAATAGTAGGCATCTTTAAATAATGTAGGCCAAAAGTACCCAGCCTGGAGGACTTTGGCAGCCGTCCTCATTCCTCCAAAATGTCCCCCACATGGGGATGAATGACAATGTAAGAGAATAGTCGGGACTTCTGTTTCTGCTACACACCTTCTAAGCAAATTGTCAGCACAGTGCTTTTACAAGTATGGCTCGTCCTAGCAGAACTGCTTTGCCTGATGGAAGAACCTTTTTCTTTGTTGTGGACTGAAATCTGTAGGGACAATTCCACTGGCCAGGTAGTTCACCAGGTCAACATACCATGGTGGTTCAGCATCTTCCATGGACAGCAACTGCTCATCAGGGAACAGTTTTTTGATCTCAGAATTCTTTGTGGCTTCATTCCCCTCAGACTCTTGACAAATGGTCTGCCACCTGATTCTCAACTCCTTTCTTATCCCTAATTTCCAAGTCGAACTCTTGCAATAAGAGCACCCACCTAATCAGTCTTGGCTTTGCATCTTTCTTGGCAATTAAGTATTTGATGGCAGCATGATCAGTATAGACAATCACCTTTGTTCCAACAAGGTAGGGTCTGAACTTGTCAAAGGCAAACACAACAACCAACAACTCTTTCTCTGTAGTGGTATAGTTCAATTGAGCTTCGACCAATGTTTTGCTGGCATAATATATAGAGTGAAACACCTTATCCTTCCTTTGGCCCAGAACTGCTCCCACTGCAAAATCACTAGCATCACACATCAACTCAAATGGCATAGACCAATCGGGAGCAGTTATGACCGGTGCAGTAATGAGGGCCTTCTTCAGAATTTCAAATGCTTCCAAACAGGTTGGAGCAAAATCAAAGATTCTATCATGCTCTAGCAACTGGCATAGAGGCTTGGAGATTTTGGAGAAATCCTTAATGAATCTTCTATAGAAACCAGCATGTCCTAAGAAACTTCTCACTCCTTTAACTGAGGTAGGTGGTGGCAGCTTTTCAAGGACCTCTATTTTGGCTTGGTCTACCTCCATACCCTTCTTAGACACCTTGTGACCCAACACAATTCCTTCCTGAACCATAAAGTGACATTTTTCCCAGTTTAACACCAAATTAGTTTCCTCACCACGATCCAAGACCTGTTCCAGATTTTCAAGGCATTCCTGGAATGACTCTCCAAACACTGAGAAGTCATCCATAAAAATTTCCATAGATTTTTCAATAACATCCGAGAATATGGCCATCATGCATCGTTGGAACGTTGCTGGGGCATTACAGAGGCCAAAAGGCATCCTTTGGAAGGCAAAAGTGCCATAGGGACAAGTAAAGGTAGTCTTTTCTTGATCTTCGGGTGCTACAGCAATTTGATTGTAACCCGAGTATCCATCCAAAAAGCAGTAGAACTCTTTCCCAGAAAGTCTATCCAACATTTGATCAATAAAGGGCAAGGGAAAGTGATCTTTTCTGGTGGATTTATTCAATTTTCTATAATCCATACAAATCCTCCATCCTGTGACTGTTCTGGTGGGGATTAGTTCACTTTTCTTGTTAGCCACAACTGTTATTCCCCCTTTCTTTGGTACACACTGGATTGGACTTACCCACACACTGTCAGAGATGGGATATATAATCCCAGCATCCAGCCATTTGATGACCTCCTTCTTTACCACATCCTTCATGATAGGATTCAGTCTCCTCTGGCCACTATTCTTGGATTCAGGCTCTAGCAATATTCGATGCATACACACAGTAGGACTAATGCCTTTGATATCTGCCATTTGCCAACCGATTGCTTTCTTGTGTCGTCTCAAGGTTTCTATCAAACTGTTCTCTTGATTAGTAGTTAGAAAAGATGAAATAATCACAGGCAAGGTTTCCATAGCTCCTAAATAAACGTATTTCAAATGAGCTGGGAGCTGTTTTAGCTCCAAAACAGGTGGCTTCACAACTGAAGGTATGTTGTCCTTGAAAGTCTCATCAGTGACTTCCAATGATTCAAATTTTCTAGCCCACATAGGTTGCCTTGCAGTGCAATCCTTTATTTCAGAAAGTTCTTCTAACAAGGGATCATCAGTACCTGATTCATACTCATCATCACTCAATTCTGTTCTTCCTATCAGGAACTGTCGTTGCAACAGATCATCGAATGACTGCACAAACGAATATTCTTCCACTCCTTCTTCAGGATACCTTAAGGCATTGAACACATTGAAAGTCACATGTTGATCATTAACCCTCATGGTCAACTCTCCCTTTTGTACATCAATGAAAGTTCTTCCTGTAGCAAGGAAGGGCCTACCCAGAATAATAGGAACTTCCCTATCTGCTTCATAGTCTAAAATAATAAAGTCCACTGGGAACACAAACTTATCTACTTTTATCAGTACATCATCGATCTTTCCTTCTGGATATGCAATAGACCTGTCTGCTAGTTGAAGTGTCACAGTGGTAGGCCTGGCATCCCCAATGCCCAATTGTTTAAAAATTGACATAGGCATTAAGTTGATGCTAGCACCTAAATCACACAGTGCTCTGCCACAGTAGGTATCTCCAATAGAACAGGGAATGGTGAAACTTCCCGGGTCTTTCAACTTGGGAGGTACTTTGGCTTGGAGCATCAGGCTGCATTCCTTTGTCATGGCAACTATTTCAAACTCCCCCAGCCTTCTCCTCTTTGTTAACACATCTTTCATGAACTTGGTATAGTTAGGCATCTGCTGCAATGCTTCAACCAAAGGTATATTGATGTGCAACTGCTTTAGAATCTCCATGAACTTGCTAAACTGCTTGTCTTGTTGTACTTTCCTCAACCTTTGAGGAAAAGGGGGAGGTGGTCTTTCTGGACTAAATTTAGGCAAGGGTTCAGCTTCTGGAACAGCCTCAGGCTTCTTAGCAGTTCTCTCAGTTGTTTTCTCAACATTTTCACCAGTTGCTGGAATAGTCTCAGTGTCTTCAATTTGCACTTTGCTCTTTTTCTCTACCATGGCTGGTAACTCAGTTCCACTTCTCAATTGTATTGCTTTGCAGTGCTCCTTACCAAGAGGGCTTGAGGATGAAGGAGTTTCAATAGAAGATGGCAGAGATCCACTGGGTCTGCTGTTCATTGCATTGGCCAGCTGGCCTACCTGATTCTCAAGGTTCCTCATGGATACTCCTTGATTCTGGAACTGTGCCCTAGTTTCTGACATGAATGCTTTTAAGACAGCTTCCAGGGACATTTCTTGAGTTGCCGGTGGTGCTTGCTGTTATGGCCTTGGTTGCTGACTTGTGAATCCAGAGGGAGCAGTTGTGGACCGGGCAGGAAAGTTTGAGTTCCATGGCAGAGCATTAGCATTGTTATTCCACGAAAAATTTTGAGGTTGCCTGTTCCCTGGATTGTAGGTATTGAAATAGGGTTTATCTCCCTTGTTGTCCCTGTAGTTAACATAATTAGCAGATGCAGGATTGCTGAAACAGTCTTCAAACAAATGTTCTCCTCCACAATACACACAAGAAACAGTTTCAACTTGGTGCACCTGTTGTTCATTTACCACTGCTTCAGTTACAGCTGCTTGAGATGTCTGGTTATTCTTGTTTGTAATCACTAGGTTTTTCACCATGTTAGTTAAGGAAGCCAACTGAGCAGTAAGTGCTGTAACGCCACTCACTTCATGCATTCCTGCAGCAGTTGTGCTTTTTCCAAAGGTCAGCCTAGCAGTAGGCCACTGATAACTGTTAGCAGCAATACTTTCAATCAATTCATATGCTTCATTATAGGACTTGTTAAGAAGAGTGCTTCCTGCAGAGGCATCAAGCATCATTCTTGCAGATGGCAACACTCCATTGTAAAAGTGCTCCATCTGAATGCATATTGGAATGCTGTGATGGGGGCATCTCTTTAAAAGCTCCTTAAATCTCTCCCATGCTTCATATAAAGGCTCATCATCAAGTTGCTTGCAGGAGGTTATATCATTTCTCAGCTTCGCATTCTTCATGGGAGGAAAGAATTTGGTCAAAAACTTCTCAGCCATCCTATTCCATGTATTAACAGAGTTGGGTTCCATAGAATTTAGCCAATTCTTAGCCTTGCCAGCCAAAGAAAATGGGAACAGTCTTAATCTGAAGGAATCGTCAGTGACTCCTGGATTTCTAAAATTATTAGCCACAGTTAGGAACTGCTTCAGGTGCAAATGAGGGTCCTCGGTTGCAGCACCACTGTACTGCCCAATTGCTTGCAGCATCTGGAACATAACAGGCTTGAACTCAAAATGCCCAGCTGTTATTTCGGGCACCACTATGCCTGTGTTCATTGTTGCCGGATCAAACAGGGCATAACCTCTGATAGAACTGGTTCTATCATTGGCTAAAGCCATGCTAATAGGTTCATCACCCATTTCAGAGTTGTTAGAACTAGTGGCAGCGGAGGAGTAGTCAGGGGTATCAGGAACCAATCTCCCCAACTCGACTAAGCCCTGGTTCTGTCTGTTCAACCTTCTGAATGTTCTTTCAATTTCTGGGTCTAGGTGGAACTCAGGAGCGCTATGCCTACGCATACAGAGTAAAGTACCTGTTGCTATAGCAAAACACTCCACAGATCAGTAGTCTCAACTAATAGAACTATCAATTTAAAACTTGTTAATTAAACACCATTACTAATCCCCGGCAACAGCGCCAAAAACTTGTTGCTATAAAAATGGTTGACGAGCTTGTACAAGTATACACAATCGTTTAACAAGTAATAAAGTGTAAGAGAGATCGTTCCCACGAGGATTATATGGTGATTCAAGTAACAAGTTTGAGTTAATGGTTCTATTAATCAAGATTAACAAAGAGTAACAAATAATTTGTGTGTGTGTATCCAGGACAGTTTTGGTAAAAATAAATGCTAGAGCAATAAAAACGGATTTGCTAACAAAATGGGTAAAACAGCTACGGGGAAGTATCCCTTGCAACTTCAGTCTAGCTCAGTTATGCGTTTGCAATGCTACGGCAATTTGGCTCCAGGAAATGAAAGTTTGTTTGCCAACAGTTCTGAGATGAACTTCACTAAACGTCTCCTATTCCTAGGTCCATATTAGTTACATTCACGCCTCACTTAAGCTCGTTCCAGCTAGCCTAAGAGTTAGAATGTTCATTCCTAAATCACTCTTCATCATAATTTTCCAATTAATGATTTTACTCTTATCTATAAAACAGTTCTGCTACACTTAGCTTTTCTAAGCAGCCGTGAGCACAAGTTTTAACTAAGGTGATCAAGCTCAATTAAAACACAACCAAATCAGATTTATAGAAAATGCAATAGCAAAGCATAACATAACATTCACTAGAAATCCATTACAAGTTCAACATCCCATAGCTACAACAGGTTTAGCTCATATTGAGCTTACAAAAACAAAGAGGAAAATAAGAAATGGAAGAAGAAGCCATTACAATGGAGGAGATAGAGAAAGGGGCGCAGCTGCTGTCCTCTCCAGTAAGGAAGATGATGTCCGTCTCTCCCCCTTGTTGTCCCCCTTTTAGGGTTCTCTTTCCAGCCTGTCTCAAGGCCCTTTCCTCTCTCATCCTTTTTGGGCTATAAACTGATTAGGACAAGTATCCTTGACCCAGTTCCATGACTTTAATGCACCAAACACCAACCCCACGTGTAGGACACTGTCCTCATCAGCTAAGGACAACTCAATGTGTAAGAGAATGTTTTGAGCCTTTGTCCTTGTGCACCGTCAGCTTCAGCTACAATTGCTACAACAAATCCCAGAGCAACGTCTCCAGTTCAGCACCTGAGTCTCCAAAAACTGCCCTGCACAGAAACTCTCAATTAATTACCAAAAACAGTTCTAAACGACACCAAAACATTAAAACTCACAAAAGACTCTTATAAAACACCCTTTACACAAAATCACACTAAAATACTAAAAACATAAACTCAAAATACTCAAAGACCACAAAAACACAAGCCAAAAAGGTATAAATAACTCTTCATAACAAGAGTTATCAAATGCCCTATGCCAAAGCCCGAGCCGACTGTCAACAACATGCAGACTGCTAGACCCACAACGAGGGGAAGGGTTTATACCATGAGTGGCGTTGATGATTCCAAATCTGATGATCTCATACAAGGTAGTTGCATCATAGCTGGTACTCTTCTAACTGTACTATTTGATTCGAGTGCGACACATTCGTTTATCTTTTTGGATTGTGTGAGACAATTAGACTTGCCTGTTTCTTCGCTGTCTTTTGATTTGATTGTCACAACTCCAACTGCTAAGCCTGTTACTGTGAATACGGTATGTTTGAACAGTCCTATTATTGTTCATGATAGTAACTTTCTTGTTGACTTAATATTTTTGCCTTTGACTCAATTTGATGTGATCCTAGGCATGGATTGGTTATCTTCCAACCATATCCTTTTAGACTGTGCACATAGAACCTTAGTTTTTTCCTGACCCTGAGATTTCCGGATTTTTAACTGCCAACCAAGTAAGAGCTTCTTTTAAAGAAGGAGCTCAAGGATAAATGCTTCTATCCTATTTAGAAATCGAGAAGGACGTTGTCTTGAGGGATGTGCCGGTTGTGAAAGATTTTCCGGAAGTTTTTCCAGAGGACGTTCCAGGTTTGCCGCCTGTGAGAGACATCAAGTTTGCGATCGACATAGTTTCAGGATCCGGTCCGATTTCTATAGCTCCTTACAGGATGTCACCTAAGGAGTTAGCCGAGCTGAAGACTCAACTAGAGGATCTGATGTCTAAGCGGTTTGTGAGGCCAAGTGTGTCCCCGTGGGGAGCACCAGTGTTATTGGTGAAAAAAAAGGACGGGAGTTCAAGACTCTGTGTGGATTACCGTCAACTCAACAAGATAACGATTAAGAACAAGTATCCTCTACCCCGCATAGATGACTTGATGGATCAACTTCAGGGAGCCGCTGTCTTTTCAAAGATTGATCTGAGATTCGGTTACCACCAGATCAGAGTAAAGAACGAGGATGTACCCAAGACCACATTCAGGACTCATTATGGTCACTATGAGTACCTCGTGATGCCTTTCGAAGTGACGAACGCGCCTACTATCTTCATGGACTACATGAACCGGATTTTTCGTCCGTTTCTGGATCAGTTCGTTGTCATGTTTATCGACGATATTCTCATCTACTTGAAAAGTCCCGAGGAGCATGAGGAACATCTACGACAAGTTTTACAGATCCTTCACAAGGAGAAGCTGTACGCAAAGATACCCAAGTGTGAATTTTGGCTAGATAAAGTCAAATTTTTGGGACACGTGATTACGAAGGAAGGACTTGCCATCGATCCTACAAAAGTAGAAGCAGTACTTCTATGAGAGAGACCCAAGACCGTGACAGAAATCCACAGTTTCGTTGGACTGGCTGGTTATTACAGAAGGTTCATCGAAAGATTTTCGAAGATTGTTGCGCCGTTGACTCAACTGGCGAGGAAGGACCAACCGTTTACGTGGACTGACAAATGTGAGGAAAGTTTTCAGACGATGAAGGAACGTTTGACTACCTCGCCAGTGTTAGTGTAGCCTAAACCAGACGAACCGTACGAAGTGTACAGTGATGCTTCGCATCAGGGTTAAGGATGTGTGCTTATGCAACATCGGAAGGTTGTGGCGTATGCTTCGTGCCACTTGAAGACTCATGAGTGGAATTACCCGACGCACGACCTTGATTTAGCTGCTATGGTTTTTGTGCTGATGATCTGGAGACATTATTTGTATGGATCAAAGTTCGATGTAGTGACCACAAAAGTTTGAAGTACCTGTTCGACCAGAAGGAACTTAATATGAGGCAGAGACGTTGGATGGAGTTTCTTAAAGACTACGACTTTAATTTGCTGCACCACCCTGGGAAGGCAAATGTAGTTGGAGACGCTTTGAGCCGGAAGACCCTGCACATCTCTGCAATGATGGTTAAAGAGCTAGAATTGATAGAACAGTTTCGTGATCTCAACCTAGCTGTGGAAGTGAACAACGAGAAGATTTGATTGGAAATGATCAAGGTATCTAGTGGACTGATGGAGACAATCCGTGAACTGCAAGCAACTGACGAGTACCTCCAAGAGAAAAAGCTGTTACTGGGACAAGAGAAAGCTGCAGAGTTCAGTTTGGGAACTGATAGTATCTTGAGATGCAATGGACGAGTTTGTGTACCGAGCAAGCCGGAGATGAGGAAAATGATTCTAGAAGAAGGACACAAGAGCAAGCTGAGCATTCACCTTGGATCAACCAAAATGTATCAAGATTTGAAACAGAAGTTTTGGTGGCCAGGAATGAAGAAGCAAGTGGCGGAGTATGTAGCGTCATGTTTGACCTGTCAGAAAGTGAAGGTAGAACATCAACGATCTGGAGGAATGCTTCAATCCTTGGATGTACCCGAATGGAAATGGGAGAGCATCTCAATGGATTTCGTGGTAGGACTGCCGAGAACTTCTAAGTGTTTTGATTCGATATGGGTGATCGTTGATAGGTTAATGAAGTCAGCACACTTCTTACCTATTAAGATCAACTACTCAGTGGAGAAGTTAACTGAGCTGTATATCAGAGCAGTGATCAGACCACATGGAGTGTCGTCAAGCATAGTCTCCGATAGAGACCCAAAGTTAATGTCATAATTTTGGCAAAGCCAGCATCAAGCTTTAGAAAAAAGGCTGAGGCTGAGTTCAGCCTATCACCCTCAGACTGATGGATAGACAGAAAGGACGATATAGTCTTTGGAAGATTTGCTGAGAGCTTGTGTTCTAGACCATGGTGGAAGTTAGGATGATATGTTGCCTCTTATCGAATTCACCTACAACAATAGCTACCATTCTAGTATAGGGATGGCACCCTATGAAGGCTTATACGGACGAAAGTGCCAGACACCGTTGTGTTGGTACCAGAATGGAGAGAATATGATCGTAGGCCCAGAACTTGTGCAACAAACAACGGAAAAGATGAAACAAATCCGGGAAAAGATGAAAACGACATAGAGCATACAATAGAGCTACTCAGATAAGCGAAGATGACCCCTCGAGTTTCAAGAAGGTGAACACGTGTTCTTGAGAGTCACATCTACGACTGGGGTAGGTAGAGCGATTAAGTCGAGAAAACTCACTCCCAAATTCTTTGGCCCTTACCAAATTCTTCGGCGTATTGGTCCAATAGCTTCCCAGATTGCCTTACCACCTTGTCTATTTAAAATTCATAATGTTTTCCATGTCTCACAACTTCGAAAGTATATTCCTGATTCGTCCCATGTAATCGAACCTGATATAATACATTTACGAGAAAACTTGCCTTATGAGACATCCTGTGCGAATCGTTGATAAGAGGATCAAGCAACTCAGGGGAAAACAAGTTCACTTAGTCAAAGTCTTTTGGAATGAAGCAATAGGAGATGCAATGTGGGAGCTCGAGGGCAGGATGAGACTACAGTATCCCGATCTTTTTCAAGGTACGTAATTTCGAGGATGAATTTTTTTTTAGAGAGGTAGTAATGTAACACACCGATTTTCGAGTTTTCCTATTTATGCAGTATTTTAACGTTTGTATTTTATTGGAAGGTCTAGAGAGTGAAATAAAATATTCTGAGAAGATAGGAATACCCTACACAATCATAGGAAGCCATGGTTAATTTTCGGGCGAAAGCTCAAACGGAGCCCGGTCTGCGTTTTTCACGGATAGTAGCCTTTTTCTACTATCGAGACCTAATTTGGACTCGTGAATGAGACAGTAAGTCTCGGGATTTTATTCTTTACATCTTTGTTAAAATCTGTCCTGACTTCCGAAAAATAATAAAAAAATATTATATTCGGTCGTCTAATCGAACCGAGAGGCGTTTGGAGCCGTAAAGGGATTCAACGAGACGCGACAACGGATAATCTTGATACCACATCATGCTAGATCACTTGGGAGAGTATGCCAGAGTCGTCATGATGATCGGGAATTTCGGGACGTGAAATTACCAAAATACCCCTAACTTGACCTTTTTCACCTTTTACCATTTTACCCTTGAACCAAATGACATTTTTACCCTTAATGAACCCTTTAGAAGGCTGGAACAGCCCTTGGCCAGCCCCATTCACGCAACACACAGCCCCAAGAACAACCAAGAACTCCATCTTCTTCCTTTGTGAAAACCTCCATTGAAATCCTTGAGAAAACCTTGAAATCTTGAAGAAAAACCTTGAATCTTTGATCAATCTTCATCCATTCTTGGGTAAGATCACGTCTATGATCTCCTAGCTTCTTGAATCTCTATCAACCTCATGATCAAAATCCATTTTCATGAAAACCCATTTTTAGATCCAAATCTTTGAAAATTCATAGGAACTGGTAGAAAAATCCTTTTAATGGGAAACCAATAACTTTGAACTCACTTCATCATTCTCTACCTAAGCCCAAGAGCTTATGATTCAATTGTCATCGTACCTCTTAACCCTCAATATGGCCGAACCCTAAGAGAGAAGATGAATGGTGTTTTTCATCAAATTTTTGATTTCTAACTCTTTATTCCATCCTTAGCTTTCCTATTGTCTTTGAATCCAAGTGATGGAAAACCAAATCAATTTCTAACACCTTTTTTCCCAAAATGGCCGAGACCCTCATGAGGAGAAACCTTGAGTTTTGTTTCACATTTTTGAGTCGTAGGACTTGTATTAGTGTTAACAAAGTTTATGAACCAACCATCCAAAAGTTTGGAACCAAATGAGATCCCTAGCCTTTTTACCTTTCATGGCCGAACCCTATACCTTTTAGGGGAAGGAAAATTTGTGTTTTGATGTTGTATATTGATGTTGATTTGTTGTTTGAATTGTATTGTCTTAATTGTTTTAGGCGACATAAACGAAACCGGAGCCGAGAACCGATTGAGTTTGGATTGAACATTTTTGTGAGGTAAAGGGACGTAGTTCATTTAAGTTTGGAAGCTTCATAGTGCTTGATTTGTATATGTATTGTGATGGCTTTGATTGATGATTTGGAGTTAAGTTTGAATTAGTTATGAATTTGTTTACTTAATGAAGTATTTTTGAGTAATCATTGATGATTTGTGGCATTGATGCCTTGGATGATATCTTATTGTGATATTGAACTGTTGATGCGTATATATATATATATATATATATATATATATATATATATATATATATATATATATATATATATATATATAATTTATTAAAAGACTCGAAATCCTAAATCAAAGTTTTGAAAAACGCGTTTTGAAATCAAAAAGTGATTTTTGGAAAACGTGTTGCTTTTCAAGAAAAGTTAAGTTTCCTTTTTGAAAAAGTTATGTTCTTTTGAAAAGAAAAAGTGGTTTTGTGCATGGAAAGTCGTGCAAAACGTGTTTTGTTTCATAAAAACGTTTTAAAAAGGCATGGAACCTTAGAAAACGGGTTTTGTTTTCAAGAAAGTGTTTTTCCCGGAAAATGTTCTCTTTGATTAAGAAACATTTTATTTCAAGAATAATAAACGTGTTTTGTTTTCCAAAGTTGTTTTGAGGAAATGAAACCAAAAGATGTTTTGTTTTCCAAAGTTGTTCTGAAGAAATAAAACCAAAAGGAAAAATGATGGATCTTTTAAGATGAACCAAAACCTAGAGACCGAGACGTCGGACTAGCGTTTTGTGGATTGAGTACTCGGACTTCGCGTCCAGTGTTTTTGATTTTGAGTGGGCTTAATGCCTTTTGAAACGAGTCGTGGACTTTTTGTCTTGACAATTGAAAGAATGAACGCAAAGAAAAACATAAAACTTTCTGTGTACATGCATGAACCGGCAGACATGCCATTTGGAATCGAGCTACAACGCAAGTAGTTGAGAATTTGACTGGTCAAGACCACTAGGCCTATAGGGGCATTCTGTGTTCGAGATCCCACAAGTGGCCGGTGGCATAGCAACCCCGTGCCGTGATAAATCGGCTGCCAAACACGAATGAACTCGATCAGAGACTGCAGTATTCAGGATATGGTTATGACGTGGTACCCTGGAACAATTGGAGTTCGGACCTAAATAGAGAGGCCAACTCATGAGGACAATTGTGCTACGGGTGTTACTACGGCCTATCGCTCGAGGTTGGGAAGTTAGAATCTCCGGAGTACATGAATTAGAAAGATGATATTGAAGTCTCATTCATTGTTATAACTCATGATGGTGTTTGAGATATTGTTATATAAATAACTGTTTCTATAACTGTAATAATTTGTGGATGTTTATATTGTTGTTTGTCGCCTGTGCGGCTATCGTGATAAACTTATTATATGATGATCTTACCTTTGCCTGTATATGTTGGACACCCTGTTGTGTTTTTGGAACACATGTACAGATGTTGATCATAGGTACCCGCGGACACCTGAGGACTCAAATGACGGAGACTTTTGAAGGAGCCAACTTTGGGTTATATCCCAATGGCTACTCTTAGCCGATCAGCTTAGGAGTCTTTCTTTTCGAAGCAGTCTTATATTATTTTGCTGCACGTATATGGAACTTATGTTTTCAAGTCTATAATAGTTATACTAGACCTGGATTTATGCTTTATGTATAGTAAACACTGATGTGCTTTAAGGAGTCTATTCCTTTGTCTTGAGTTTGTATTGCCTATACATGCAGAAATTTTTTAGAACCGCATTTTCGAACGTAGCTACTTAATTAAAGTACTTTCCCAAAGCAACCAACGTTTTATTTTCTTGATATTTTACGCATTTTGAGTTCGAGTACGTAGCACCCGAGGGGGGTGTTACACCACGCTTTTCTTCTCTTTCTTCTGTTAGGATTGCTGATGCTTTGGTCTTCTTCTGTTACAGTACTTAATGCTTCATAGCTTTATTGAAAAGGATACCTTATTTTCTGGTTAAGCTTGGACTTTGAATATATTAATACTTCATTCAAAATTACTTTTCCACCCATCATAATGTTCTATATTCTGAGTAGACACTTGATTAGCTTCATTGGACGCTTCTAAAATGAGCTAAGGAGCTTGATTATTCCCTGGGCACATTCAAACGGTTGTTTAACTCGTAGCATTCTGACCAGTTAGCGTATTATGCTTCTTTGACCCTGTTACTAGCCGAATTAGGATTCGATGTCCCCATGAAACTTGAATATACGGCCACCAGACGCTACAAAGGTATGACGGTCAGGAACAACATCTTGTCACCAACTTACGGATGCAATTTAACAAAGATAAAGATCGATTTCGCTATTGACCTCTTCATGAGAGTTGCAGATATTTCTCTGAGCCTTCCAAAGATACCAAGATCGATGCATTTGAACACATAAAGCTATAGAAATTGTCAGCAGATGCTTGCATGTTCTTAATGTCACGAACAATATCACATCTCAAGCTTGAAGAAGGAATTTCACACAGATGGAGATTGATTCAGATCTCGACTTCTGCAGGAAACATGTAGGTATTTCTCTTATCTTTCTAAAAAAATGAAGATCACTACATTTGGACGAGCGTACCTCAAAATACGACATTTCGGATGCCTGATTGTCTGCCGCAGGCGCTTGACTTAAATCTTCAATGTGTTTGCTTGTGCAGCTTTTGTACTTTTGTCTTTGTCCACGCTTTTCTTCACTTTCTTCTGTAAGGATTGCTGATGCTTTTGTCTTCTTCTGTTATAGTACTTGATGCTTCAGAGCTTTATTGAAAATGGTACCTCATATTCTGGTCAAGCTTGGACTTTGAATATCTTAATACTTCATTCAAAATTACTTCTCCACCAATCATAATGTTCTATATTTTGAGTAGACACTTGATTAGCTTCATTGGACGCTTCTTAAATGAGCTAAGGAGCCTGGTTATCCCCTGGGCACATTCACAAGGTTTGTTTAACTTGTAGCATTCTAACCAGTTAGTGTATTATGCTTCTTTGACCCTATTACTGGCCGAATTAGGATTCGATGTCCTCATGAAACTTGTATATATGGATATTAGGTTTAATTAGACACTAATTTCATCCAATTCGGACCCGTACAACTCGATATATGGCCACCAGACGCTACAAAGGTATGATTGTCAGGAACAACATCTTGTCACTAACTTACAGATGCAATTTAACAAAGATAGAGATCGATTTCGCTCTTGACCTCTTCATGAGAGTTGCAGATATTTTTCTGAGCCTTCCAACGATACCAAGATCGATGCATCTGAACACATAAAGCTCTAGAAATTGTCAGCAGACGCTTGCATGTTCTTAATGTCACGAACAGTATCTCATCTCAAGCTTGAAGAAGGAATTTCAATCAGATAGAGATTGACTCAGATCTCGACTTCTTCAGCAAACATGTTGGTATTTCTCTTATCTTTCTAACCAAACTAAGATCACTACATTTGGACGAGTGTAACTCATAATATGACGTTTCAGACGCTTTATTATCGGCAGCAGGCGCTTGACTTCAATCTTCAGTGTTTTTGCTTTTGCAGCTTTTGTACTTTTGTCTTTGTCCACGCTTTTCTTCTCTTTCTTCTCTTAGGATTGCTGATGCTTTTTTCTTCTTCTGTTATAGTATTTGATGCTTCAGAGCTTTATTAAAAAGGGTACCTTATTTTCAGGTCAAGCTTGGACTTTGAATATCTTAATACTTCATTCAGAATTACTTCACCATCCATCATAATGCTCTGTATTCTGAGTAGACACTTGATTAGCTTCACTGAATTACTTCACTGGATGCTTCTTAAATGAGCTAAGGAGCTTGGTTATCCCCTGGGCACATTCACATTGTTGTTTAACTCGTAGCATTCTGACCAGTTAGCGTATTATGCTTCTTTGCCCTTGTTACTGGCCGAATTAGGATTCGATATCTTCATGAAACTCGTATATATGGTTATTTTGTTTAATTAGACACTAATTTCATCCAATTCGAACCCCTATAGCTCAATATATAGCCACCAAACACTACAAAAGTATGACTGTCAGGAACAACATCTTGTCACCAACTTACGGATGCAACTTAACAAAGATAGAGATCGATTTCGCTCTTGACCTCTTCATGAGAGTTGCAGATATTTCTCTGAGCCTTCCAACGATACGAAAATCGATGTATCTAAACTCCTAAAGCTCTAGAAATTGTCAGCAGACGCTTGCATGTTCTTAATGTCACAAACAGTATCTCATCTCAAGCTTGAAGAAGGAATTTCACTCAAATAGAGATTGATTCAGATCTCGACTTCTGCAGGAAACATTTAGGTATTTCTCTTATCTTTCTAAACAAACCAAAATCACTACATTTGGACGAGCGTAACTCAAAATATGATGTTTCGGACGCTTGATTGTCTACAGCAGCGGCTTGACTTCAATCTTCAGTGTTTTTGCATTTGCAGCATTTGTACTTTTGTCTTTGTCCACGCTTTTGTTCTCTTCCTTCTGTTAGGATTGCTGAAGCTTTTGTCTTCTTCTATTACAGTTCTTGATGCTTCAAAACTTTATTGTAATGGGTACCTCATTTTCTGTTCAAGTTTGGACTTTGAATATCTTAACACTTCTTTCAAAATTACTTCACCAGCCATCATAATGTTCTATATTCTGAGTAGACGCTTGATTAGTTTCACTGGATGCTTCTTAAATTAGCTAAGGAGCTTGGTTATCCCCTGGGCACTGTAACACCCCGATTTTTCAAACTCTCCAATACTAATTAATCAGTATTTATATATTTGTATTTTATTGAAGGGTTTAGAGAGTGAAATAAAATAATCCGAGACCATAGTCATGCTCTACGTTTTCGTAGGAAGCTATGGTGAAGTTTTGGTCAAAAACTCAGACGGAGCCTGGTCTGCGTTTATCATTGACTACTTATTTTACTGCTATCAAGACCTAATTTTGACTCGTGAATGAAACAATTAGGTTTTAAATAAAATTGCGAACAATATCGGTGATTTTGAAAAAAAATTCAAAATAAATAAGTTCTAACGACTTTCTTGGGCGAAAACCTAAATCGGGTGAACAACGGAGCTGAATACGGGATTTATCGAGACTCGCTACGGATAAGGTTGAAGTCACATCAGCTAGGAAGGTGTGCCATGACTCATCAGTGTAAGGATTACGTTTAGAAAATATCTGAACGCGAAAATACAAAAATGCCCCTGACCTTTTCCATAATTACCATTTGCCCTTGGATGAAAAGACTGTTTTGCCCCTGAGAATTTATGAAATGACCATTTTGACCCTGTGACTCACCAATGTCATCATTACTTCTAGAAAATACCTAGATATTTCTAGGGGAAATAACAAAAATGCCCCTTGTCTTTTAAGAAAATTACCAAAATGTCCTAGGCTTAGCTAAAAGTTTGCCATTGAGACAAAAATTTATCTCACCTTTACTCACTCCCTCTAGGCCATTTGGCCACCCATTCTCTTCCTCCCTCCTCATTTTTGTTTCTTTTCTCTCTTTGTTCTTCAAGTTTTCTTCATTTTAGAAGCTTGAAATCTTGAGAAAAGTTGGTGATTCAAGCTAGTTTTCTTCAAGGAAGTTCATCTAGGAGGTATTAACTCCATCCTAGCTCTATCAATCTCTCTTTTCATCTCTTCAAGTTCATGATTCATGGTGGTTTAAGTTTTGATGCTTAAACTTCAAAATTCCTAGAAAATTCTAGAAAAATCCTTTTAATGTCAAACCAATTTCTATGAGCTAGTAGCATCATCCTCTTCCACTATCCAAGAGCTTGTAACCAAAGGAGCCCTCTAGCTCCAATGGATGATGAAGGCCGAACCTACCCCCTTTTTGGGTGAGTAGAGTTTTGGTTGGATTTTGGGTATTCTAAGCTTGATTCTAGTGTTATCACACCTAGGAGGTATAGAATCTAAGAGATGAGAACTTTTGAAGCTCTCTAGCCATGTTTTATAGCTATATGGTCGAACCCCCAATTTGGGGAAAACATGATATTTTGATTCAAGTTTCAAAATTGAGATTTGATTTGGTGTTAAGGATACTTAAGGATCCTTACTCCAAGAGATAGGAATTTTTAGACATCCCTAGCTATTTTTGGCACCCTATGGTCGAACCTAGCCCCTAAGGGATTAGAGAAATTTATGTGTTAAATTGTTGGTGATTGGATTGGCTGTGTGTTTGTAGTTGCTGTCGGGTACTCGGACGAGGGATCGGGAGAATTCGCAGACCGATCGGGTGACTTTACCTTCGGAGGATGACTTCTAAAGGTAAGGGGAGATTAGCTCCAATAAGTTTGATAGCCTCATGAGTTTCTTGTTGAATGTTGTAACTATGATGTGAAGTTGATGTTTTGCCTAGTTGATGCATTATGTGATCTATATGCTTGTTTGGTGTTTGAAGACATGTTATATGTGGTGTATGTACTTGATTTATTTTATGAAGTATATGCTTGGATGTTTGAAATATGAATTGTGGCATGGATGCCTTGAATTGATACTTGATGCGTGTGTGTGTGTGTGTGTGTGTGTGTGTATATATATATATATATATATATATATATATATATATATATATATATATCCTGGACTGGTTAAGAGCATAGCACTGACTATAGCTCAATAACGAAGATTAAGCTAACTAAAAGACTTAATCAACGTTTTGAAATGTTTTGATTTTGAGGAACAAAAAGCTTCTAAGCTAAACGTTATGATGGCCGTTTTTATTTAAAAGCCACTAAGATTAAGAACTTGAAATGATTTTGAATAAGACTTAGGAAGTTGAGTGTTGGTAAGGAAAATAGTGAAAAATTGCTTTATCATTATTTTCTAAACATTTTGAACAAAGAAAAGAAAACCTTGTAAAGTATTTAGTTTGTCAAAGAAAGATCTTCTGAAAGTATTTGATGTTCCGAAAATGAAAATGTCTCTTCATGAAAGTTGCTTTGATAATGATCTTTAGAAAAATGCTTTAAAACGGTGGAACCTTTAGAAAAGGCGTTTAAAGACAAAATCCTTGGAAAATGCATCTTTAGAACTTGAGCCTTTGAGTTTGTTTTGTAAAGAAAAGCTTTAATGGAAAATGGTTTTAGAGCGAAAACGAGTTTTGGTTTATACTAAAGAGAACCTATGTTTTGTTTTTGAGTTTTGAACTATGAAAATGGTTTTGATAAAACTAGTGATTACCCCTTCATGCATGTGAAGCACATGAACTTAGCGACCGAGACGTCGGGCTAGTGTTCTGTGATTTGAGCACTCGAACTACGTGTCCTGTGTTTTAAAAAAGAACGGACTTAGTGTCCTATGTGTAACACCCTATTTTTCGTATAGGTGTATATGTGTTGTCTAACACTCCACTTTAGGGGTCACGATTATTCAACACAAGACCATAATTGAAAGCGGAAAATATATAAATAGAGCTTACTGAAAATATGGGTTTTCTTTTTTCCTTTCTTTTATACTCGAGTTCCAAAACCATACACGTATACTTACACAACAAGGATAATATGCATTATCATAACAATATTAAAAGGTAGAACTTCTGTCGACTTTTCATAATACACATAGTAGTTTAACATCTAACTACAAGGAAAAACAAAATAGCATAAAGACCATCTGACCCTTTACTACGGGAGACACAGCTCCATAACATAAAGGGAAGGGGTACATAATAAATATACAGACACTAGGAAGACTCTAGAGACTGGCCAAACACTGGCACTGTACTACTCATCAGAGTAATACTCCTCTGGGTCCTCCTCCTCCTCGTCCTCATCCTCCAAGGCCTGCATGTCATAACAGCTCATGATCTGCTCCGCATACCGCAGCGCCTCCTTGTTAGTCCTCAACCACCACGGGCTTGTAAGGGCTACCTCAGGAACTTCCTCCGGAACATACTCGGGCACTTCATCTTCCTCCTCCTCCTCAATCTCCTCATCGTCAGACGAGAGGATAATGAGGGGAGCAGAAAAGGATACCTTGGCAGGAGCCGGTGTGCTCTTACGAGCAGTCATCCTCCAAGTCGCCCGATGGCGGGGAATCAAAGGGTGTAGCTCGGAAGGCTCATAAGTAGGCCCTGGGGGTAGGACAACAGGGACAGAAGGGCCAGCCACAGATGCAGGTACAGCAGAAGTAGACGGTACAGTAGGTGGAGGTGGCATAGAAGTAGGGTCAACATATATGTCCCGGTGCTCCTCCCGAGGAACTGCAGTCTGGGTGCTGGGCTGTCGAGGATGATCAGCAGGTGGTGGTGGTGGTAGCTGGGTGACCCCTGTGCTACCCTCACCACTAAACCATACAGTAAAAACTCTCTCAGTCAGGCTCGTCATGGAGAAAGGCAACTCCCTCCTACTCGTGAAACTCACTGCTCCCGTGTATGTGCGACGTCCGTCAGGATGGATCGTCCAAGCATCCGCTCCGTCGTGAAGCGTCAAGTCCAACGTCAATCGAGAGGGTGCATCGCTCATATCTTCTCACCATAGTAGAAAGAAAACCACGCGAGCAGCATGACAGCAAAAGTAATGAGGTGAGATTCCGCATATCGCACAACCAGAATAGCAGTGATAAAAGTCATGCACACACGTACCCAATCGGCATAATAGCGCATGGGCTTTCACAACATAATAAATAAATTGCATGGCATCACAGTGAATATATATATCACAGTTAACATGTCACTCATAGTTAATATATCTATCACATGTATATGGGTCAAGGATCAACTCAAGTATACAATGGCACAATGCAACATGACTCCGACCCCTACTCCATGGAGCTAAACATAACAAGAGTGAGTGATTGGGAGAACATTGTCTGCGTTATCTCAGCCCACAGTGCCACATCCAAATGATTGCAATCATCATAACGGCTCACGCTAGGCATTCTTTACCCAAATCGTGACTTGCCCGGTGTTTCAGTCAGGACATCAGTGTTTTTTGATGGATATCCACGACACAGAGGAGCTACTCTCTAGCCACATGTGTTTTCCCCAACCCCCGACGTCCCCAAGATCCTCATGATTGACACCTCAGACAATCGCACCTGCACCAAGGTGTAATCTCAACTCCTAGGCATCATGCCCAACTCATGCAGAGATGCAGATGCATGTCAAGAAAACCACACAAAACAGCCACGTACTACCTCATCACTGTAGTACCTCGTTTCTCCCTTGATAAACCACAGGATACCCTAACATGACCGACTTTCACACAACTTGCCATCAGTCGCCCATCCTTAGTTCCGTTCCTTACAATCACGTACCACTTCGTCGTTTGTAACACGATGTTCATGTCTTATGATACATTAGTCCATAAACTAGATGTATTATGGAGGTTAGGGTTCCACAAGGAATCCCTTCATCAATCTTCTCACTTGTCTAGCAAGGAACATTACTTATGCTTTATAAGTAACTCTTAGTGATTAAACATTATGGAGTCCTTAGATGATCTAAATCATCAAGGATGTGGAACATGGTTTTGTCATGCCCACTAGGTATTAGTATACGTCTTTTACTAGAATCTTATGAGTCCATTATGGAGTTCATATAGATTCCCTTAGGAGATTACGCGTGTTTATACTATTATAGTGAAAAACTTCAAAGTACTATCCTTATAGCAAAGTAGTTGATGAAATCTCCTTTATTAGGTATAGTTTAAAAACTCTAATCAAGTATCCATAGGTGTCTCATTTAGTGTAGAACTCTTTGAGTTAGTTCCCTTAATTCTCTATTACTTAGTGTAGAAGAAAGCATGATTCTGTAAAACTCCTTGTTTTTAAAGAAAGGTTTTGTAAGAATCCTATTCTCAAGGAAGGCTTACTAACTAAAATTCTTTAAAAACCATCTTGATTAATTATGAAACTCTTGGATCTTTGAAAAAAATTTCTTTAAAGCAACTTATTAAAGTAAGTGTTGATCAACATCAAACCAACCTATTCTTAACATGGTTCCTACATGAAGTCCAAAAACCCTTATTTCACAACACATGGTTCTTTGGAACCAAAGCTTGGTTTCTTTGGAAACCTTTTCAATTTATATACTTTCTATACTTTAGTATAAACATATAAAACCCCTTAGCATTAACATTTTAAGGTCCTAACCCTATTTTTCTACACCAAGGCCGAATGCCCCATAGGAAAATAGGATAGGTTTTTCTTTGTTTTATTGCATTGTTAGAACCATATTAAGTTCATTTTACCATCACTTAAACATAGAAGCTTTGGCTTCCCTCCTAAATCATATGGCCGAACCAAACATGCCCATATACCACCAAAATACAGCCATTTAACAACATCGAAGGTAGCATAGAATAATCACATCAACATATAAGCATGTTATCAAGACAACTTAGAACATAAACAAGTCCAAATCATTCAAAAATCCTATCCTTAGATCTTTCGACCTAAGAATAGTTTTTCACCATGCCAAAATACTTTTCTTCTAGCACATACAAACATTATCATCATATCAACACAGCCACATAATTTAATATGACAACAAAGTAAAGAACTTTATAAGGAAACCCTAGATCTAGGGTTTTCCTTCAACAAATTAGGAGGCCTTTATCACCACCATTTAAGGTGTGATATGGTTCACTTCGCCATTAACTTTGTGAAGCTTCATTTAAGAGTACATGATGAAAACTTGGTCACCAAAACCACTATGAAAACCGTGACCTAGAGGAGAAACAAACAAGTTCAAAAACTTGATTTTTCAACTTCATAAACAATGAGGACACAATGATTTTTCAACATCATGAGGATGATAACATAAAGATGTTCTCAAGAGTAATAAAGAGAATAAACTAAGTTAGACACTTACTCTTGAACAAGGGTTCAAAATCAAGTTCAAGAAGCTTGAACCTTCTTGAATGATTCTTGAATATCTTGAAGCAAACAACTTCAAATGAAGAAATTCCAAAGAGGAAAGTTGTTTAGATGAATGAGATAAACAAGAATATGAAATTAGAATGATGAAATAAGGTGAGTAAGACTACTTACCAGGTCTGGCCGAAACTAGGAAGAAAGGAGAGAGAAGATAGAACTTAGGAGTTTTAGTGTTTTCAAGTGAGAGGTTAGAATGAATGGAATGGTGACTTTGGTGTCTTGGACACCTAAAGGCCGAGCTTCCCCTCCTTGTGGACTCCAAATCCTCATTCAATTTTATTCATAGAGAATGGAGGGCCAAGATTCAAGTTGATGAGTGTGTTGTTGCTTAAGGACAAGATTAACAAAAAATGGCTAAGATGCTTTTTCCATTAATGGTTAGTGTCATAACTTTCTTGGATATGATAAAAGGAGGATTTTGGGCTCTTCCCCAAGCATCATGGCCGAATGGCCTTGACTAATGTAACTAGAATAGCTACATTCTCATTTAGTTAGGAATTAGGTAATTAGGGTTTTTACCAAAAATGGATAATTGGTTTTTACTACTTTTGGTAAAATTTTGGATTTTAAGAAAGCTAATCCTCTTCATTAGGAATAATCAACAAGGTAATGGAAAATGTAATTCAACATTACATCTCACCTAATTCCCCATTTCCCGGCCTCCGGCACGCAAAACGAGAAATTACCCGATAACGATCAAAATAGAACTTTTATCGGTTTTTCGTCTTTTGACGACAAAAGAAACATTACCAAACATAACCATGGATATAAACCATCATATAAACATTTACATATAGATATAAGTCATATCAAACATAAGGTAGCGATCACAATTAAATGTTGATCATAAACAGTTGCAGAAACGGGGGTGTTACAACACTCCCCTACAACAAAAAGTTTCGTCCTCGAAACTTGAGGGCGTCAAAACAATTGCGGATACTACTCCTTCATCTTCTCTTCTAGCTCCCACGTCTCTTCCCCTGACGCTCCATTTCAGATGACCTTCACCAGAGCAATATCCTTTCCTCTCAGCTGCTTCATTCTTCGGTCCCCGATCCTGATAGGAGAAGTTTCAAAAGTTAGGTTATCCTTTAATTGTACTGCATCAGGCTCTATGAGATGCATGGGATCAAGGATATACTTTCGCAATTGCGAAAGATGAAATACATCATGAAGATTTGAAAGAAACGGGGGTAAGGCAATTTGATATGCTACTGGGCCAACCGAAGGATTTGATAAGGTCCAATGAATTTTGGTGTGAGTTTCCCGGATTTTATTACTCTACCTATCCCAATCATGGACGTGACTCTCAAGAATACGTGGTCCCCTTCTTGGAACTCAAGCGGTCGACGCCTCTTGTCCGCATATCCTTTTTGTCTACTCTGAGTAGCCCTCATCTTATCTGGAATCAACTTCACCTTCTTCGTAGTCTGACGTACGAGCTCAGGTCCTAGGGTAAGATGTTTCCGTCCTGATACCAACATAACGGTGTTCTACAACGCCTCCCATATAGAGCTTCGTAGGGTGCCATCCCTATGCTAGAATGAAAACTGTTATTGTAGGTGAACTCTATCAGCAGCAAAAATCCTTCCCAGCTCCCTGATTGCTCAAGCATAAAACCTCTCAACAGATCCTCTAATGACTAAATCGTTCTCTCTGACTGACCATTTGTCTGCGGATGGTATGCCATGTTGGAACCAAAGTGGTTATGGTCCAAATAGTCCCTTAAGTTTTGATGTTAACAAAGGGCTAATTTAAAAAGAACAAAGATTTCTTATGGACTAACGTTTTATATTAAGTGTGCAGGATAAAACTTAATTGAGTCCAAAGACTATCCAAAGTCCAAAGACTTTATCTCGTCCAACCTTTGAACGTGGTTTATGTCTTACTCAGACTGGACGGTAATAAATAGAACCATGAGTCTAAAGACTCTTTCGGTTACTTTTGTAATAGCTAGTCCAATAGTGCTTTTATATTTTAAGCGTGAATACCTTGTAAAAGTATTTGAATTTATTATTGCCTGTAAAAGGCTTATATCCTTGGGACAAAACATTCTTTGTAATATTCATTCAAATGTAAACCGTAAGCCAGAATGTCTCTGACACTTAAAGAAGTTGACCTTTTTCTTTTGGAAAAACAAAAGGCAACTTTCGTTCTATACAGAGGATATGTCAGCACCACTTTTAGCTATCATCCTGATAGTTTATCCCGCTGATCAGAAACTTCAGAAGCTATCAGACTCAACGGATCAAATGCATTCAATGCTCATCAGAACGGATCCTTTTCCATCCGATGAAGACTGAAGTCTGTTTAAAGACAAAAGGCTATATATACCTCTATCCCTTGAAGATGCATGTAACGCCCCGATTTTCACGTTTTATAATTCTTCAGTATTTTAATGTCTTTATTTTATTCGAGGTCTTAGGAATAGAAATAAAATATTCTGAGACCATAGTCATGCTCGATGATGTCGTAGGAAGCTATGATTAAGTTTTTAGTCGAAAACTCAAACAGAGTCCGGTCTGCGTTTTTACACTGACAGTATGATGAGATCCCTCATGACAACACTCACCAAGCATCACCTAAAGAGGAAGAAGAGGACTCAAGCTTAAGGAACATAGTTGGGCCTATGACAAGGTCAAGATTGAAGAAGGCCCAAAGTGCACCTGAAGTGAAAGTAGTCAACCTCATGGACATGAAGATCAACCTAGAGGAAGAACCAAGAATGGTGAACCTCTCACAACTTGAGGTCACGGCTACATAAGCTAGTATAGGAAACCATGTCATAAAAGTAGGACTTTTAGTACTTTGACTTTTCTAGTTTGACTTTTGCATCATGGACTTGTAAATGGGCCAAGATGAAGTCATCAAGGCCCATCCAAGTAAGGAGAGGCGCACACATGCCTAGCTTAGGAGGAGCTTAGGCGCGCCTAAGCATGAGAGTGTTAGGAGCCATATAAATACCTCTTTGTACTCATTTTGAATCTTAATTGACAGTTTAGAATTTTTCTCACATTGAGAATTTAGAGAGAGTTGAGAGAGAGTCTCCTCTTGAAGGTTCTAGAGTAGAACCTTGTGATTCTCATCAAGAGCTCCTTACTCTTGTGGCGGATCTTCCTTGAGCTTATCACTCCATCTAATCCATGGAGTTGTGGCGCTTTCTTCCATTTCCCTTCCCCTTCATCTTTCCCATTTCTTTTTGAATTCATGTTGCCTCACGCCTAAAGCCTTAGGCTTATCTTAGGATTTACGCATTTTAGCTTTATGTTGCTTAGGAATTGTGGATCCATGATTCTTGTGATTTGATGATCAAGCTTTGGCTTGAGGTGGAGCTAATTCTCTCAATTTTCCTCAAGATCATAAAAAATGAACAAGTTTGGATTTCCCTCCAATTTTTAGTTTGAATTTTTCATTTCAATTTCGGATCAATTCTCCTAGAACGATCCTAAATTCAATAGATCCATCTTGGATCATAACATAGTATGATTTTACTGTTCAGAAGACCTCAGATGGACCCGTGAACGAGACAGTAAGTCTTAGAATTCGATTCTCTACGTTTTGGTTAAATTTCACAAAAATTTCAAAAAAATAACTTCCTGACCTTTGTTCGAGCGGAATCCTCAATTGGGTGACGAACGAAGCCACATATGGATTTATCGGGACTCGCCAACGGATAATCTTGATATCACATCATCCCAGGACATTTGGGAGAGTATGCCAGAGTCGGCATGACGTTCGGAAATTTCTGGAAGCAAAATGACCAAAATACCCCTAACCTTAGTCTTTTACACTTTTACCCTTTTACCCTTTTGGGAAAATGACCTTTTTACCCTTAAGTGAGCTCTTAAGAGCTGAACTCGGCCCCTCAATCTCTCATTTTCGCACAGCCCCTCCAAACATAGAGCTCCGTAGTCGTTCTTGAGAGAAAACACCATTGTTGGTCTTGAAGCTCCTTGATTTCTTATTGGAATCACTTGATTCCTTGAGCAATCTTCCTTCATTTCTAGGTAAGATCACTTCTATGATCTGTTAGCTTCTTGAATCTTTCTTTATTTCAAGATCAATCTTCATTTTCATGAAAAGAATTTCTTAGATCCAAAACTTTGAAAATCCATAGGAAATTGTAGAAAAATCCTTTTGAGGTAAGACCAAGTTCTTTGAACTCACATCATCATTCTCTACCTAAACCCAAGAGCTTATGATTCAACTCCCATCATAGCCCAAAAGCACTTTTTGGCCGAACCCTATTTGATGATGATGAATAATGTTTTCATCAATTTTTGATTTCTAACACTTGATTTCATCCTTAGCTTTCCTAATGCCTTTGAATCCATGAAATGGGAAACCAAGATCAATTCCTAACCTTTTAACCTAGGGTGGCCTAAATCCTCTTTGCTAGAATTGTTGAGATTGGCTTTGATTGTTGTTTAATGTTGGATTGTTGTGTTGTTGTTGTAGTTTGATCCGGGAATCTGCTCATCAACAGGTATGGGGGGGATGAACCTCATCACACCAAGATGGTGGTAGTGAAGATGGTTGTTTAAGTTTATGTGTGGGTGAAACCCTTTAGTTTGGGTTTACTTTTATGTGTTAAGTTTTGTTAAGTTCTCTTGGAGAACAAGATTGTCATGATGAGTTTATGCTTTGGTATATTGTAGTGTGCTTTAGCATATGTTGATGATGAGATGATTGAATGAAAATAATTTTCATGTATGTTGGAAAACCTACTTTGATCACTAGATCAAGTATGGACTTTTATGCTTGATTATGAGACCATGATGTGTGATTGACTTGGATGTTTGATTATGATGTAGTAATGTGTATTGTGGTTTATCATAATTGTGTGAGCTTTTGAGCTACATTTGCTTTGTTGGAGAAGCAAGTCTCCATTTTTCATTGGAGTAGGCTTGTGGCCTTAGTAAGAGGAAATATAAGAACATGCTTTTGAGCAACACCATATATGTATGTTTTCTGTTGGTACTTGCTATTGCTGCTTGAACAGATGGACGTGACGATGGTTCAGTTTGGTAGTTTCCTTGAGCCCGGAGGCGGACTCTTTGCTGTTTTAGTTTTGTTGTCGGCCAAACTATGTTAGTTTTTGTAGTACCTTTTGGGAGCTACGACTCCTAGTACTTATTGTATTTCTTATGTCAGTTATACATTAGACCATACATTAGACCTATGTCTGTATATAGTAACGTTGATATTTCTGTTTCTGTTTTGTGTTTATTATACAGTATATTCTAGAAATGCATGGCGAACCTAAGTTCGTTTATTAGTATTATTTACCTTTGCTAATCCCATTATATCTTGTGAAAAGAAATAAAAAAGAAAACCGTATTTTCCGCATTAAATAATATTTTCGGCCTTATAAACGTTCGGGAATGTGACACTCGGGAAAGGGTGTTGCATTATTTGGTATCAGAGCTGGCCAAGTCTTTTTGGGGTTTGTAGGTTATGGTCTGTCTTGTTTGTGTTGTGTTCTCTGTGTGTTTCTCTGTTGTTTGCTTTAGTTTTGTTGTGGTTTCTTGAGTTTGACAGTTCTGGTTTTGAAGGTAGCAATGGCTGCTCAAAACCTGACTGCTGCTGTGAACGCCATAAGGGAAATGGCTGCTGCTATGGTTCAACGTGACGAAAGAGCTGCCGGAGGTAGAGGACTAGATGAATTTCTTCGCAGGAATCCACCTCAATTCAAGGGCGAATTCAATCCTGAGTTAGCTGAACGCTGGATCCAGACGCTGGAAAAGATCTTTGGAGCGATGAGGTGCACTGAGAATGACAAGGTTGTCTATGCAACCTATATGCTGGTGGAGGATGCTGAATATTAGTGGGAAGGAGCCCGTCAGATGCTGGTGCATGATCAACAAGCTGTTGACTGGAATGCTTTTAAGGGAAAAATCCTGGAGAAGTATTTTCCTGCGAGTGCAAGACACGAGAGAGAGATGGAGTTCCTCCAGCTGAGACAAAGAGGAATGACCGTAGCTGAATACGAGGCCAAATTTGAAAGTCTGGCAAAGTTTTCAAATTATTTTCTGGACGACCCAAGAGAGGAGTGGAAGTGCAGAAAATTCGAAGGAGGTCTGAGGATCGACTTGGAGAGAGTTGTAGTTCCATTGGAAATTTCAGTTTTTTCGAGACTGATGGAGAAGTATCGTCTGATTGAGAGTTTGGAGCCCAAGGACATGCGGGTACAGAGTTTTGGGCCGAGCAAGTTTCAGAGAGGAAGCGGTGGTCGAGACAACAAATCTCGATGGAAGCCGTAAGCAAAGCAACAAGATCGACAACAACGTTCTGTTGGAGGAAGCAGTGGGAGTTTTAGTCAGTCTGGAAACGCCCCAAACAAGTGCATGAAGTGTGGGAAGAGCAGCCACATCACCAGAGATTGTTCAATCAAAGGGATTATCTGCTTCAAGTGTGGGAAGCCGGGACACATCTCACGTGAATGTATGCAACCAAAAGTGGAACATTCTGTCAACAATTTTCAAGCTGCGAGGCCTAAGGCGAAAGGCAGAATCTACACTATGGGTGGTGCTGAAGCTTCTCAAAATGAAGACTTAATCCAAGGTCAGTGTGTCATGGGAGGTAAAACCTTAACTGCACTGTTTGATTCAGGCGCAACGCATTCCTTTATTGCCTATGACTGTGTGAATCTGTTGGGATTACCGGTGCCTTCTTTACCTTTTGATTTGGTAATTTCTACGCCTACTGCAAAGCCTGTTGTAACTGCAAAAGTTTGTTTGAATTGTTCTATTTCTGTTAAAGATAGAATATTTTTGATTGATTTGATCTGTTTGCCTCTTTCGCAAATGGATGTAATCTTAGGAATGGATTGGTTATCTTCTAATCATATCCTGTTAGACTGTGCAAATAAAACCTTATTTTTCCCTAGTTGTGAGAATTCTGGATTTTTGACCGCCAACCAAGTAAACGCTTCTTTGAGAGAAGGAGCTCAAGGATACATGTTACTATCTTCTTTGGAGGTCAAGAGCGAGCTAGTCTTAGAGCGTGTACCTGTCGTGAACGAGTTTCCGGAAGTCTTTCCTGAAGACGTACCAGGTTTGCCGCCAGTTCAGGACATCGAGTTTGCGATCGATCTTGTGCCAGGAACAGGACCAGTGTCTATGGCACCGTATTGTATGGCACCTGCTGAGTTGGAAACTTTGAAGGAACAGTTGGTAGACTTATTGGGGAAGCAGTTCGTTAGACCCAGTGTGTCGCCGTGGGGAGCACCTGGGCTGTTGGTGAAAAAGAAAGATGGAACATCTCGCTTATGCATGGATTATCGCCAGTTGAATAAGGTTACTATTAAGAACAAGTATCCACTTCCGAGGATAGATGACTTGATGGATCAATTGAGGGGAGTGGCAGTTTTCTCCAAGATTGATTTGCGATCGGGTTATCACCAGATTCGTGTGAAGGTAGAAGATGTAATGAAGACAGCATTTCGAACATGCTATGGGCACTACGAGTATCTCGTGATGCCGTTTGGTGTGACGAATGCTCCAGCTATATTCATGGATTATATGAATAGGATCTTTCGTCCATACCTGGATAAGTTTGTCGTTATCTTCATAGATGACATACTCATCTATTCGCGAGACCAGGAAGAGCACACTGAACATCTTAGTGTGGTTCTTCAAGTTCTGAAGGAGAAACAGCTGTATGCCAAGTTGTCCAAGTGTGAGTTTTGGCTCGACGAAGTGCTGTTTTTGGGTCATGTACTTTCAAAGGAAGGAATTGCTGTAGATCCGTCGAAGGTTGAAGCAGTTCTTGAGTGGGAAAAACCAACCATAGTGACTGAGATACGCAGTTTTGTGGGTTTGGTTGGGTATTATCGGAGGTTCATTGAGGGATTCTTTAAGATTGTAGGACCTATTACCCAATTGACGAGGAAGGATAAAGGGTTTGAATGGACTGAAGCTTGCGAGCAGAGTTTTCAGGAGCTGAAAGAGAGGCTGAATACATCACCAGTGTTGATATTGCCAGATCCAACCGAACCTTTTGAAGTGTATTGTGACGCTTCATACCAAGGATTAGGCTGTGTTCTGATGCAGAATCGGAAGGTGGTAGCGTATGCCTCGAGACAGTTGAAAGTGCACGAGAAGAACTACCCAACTCATGATTTGGAGTTAGCAGCGGTAGTCTCTGCATTGAAGATTTGGAGGCACTACTTATATGGTTCGACGTTCAATGTTTTCAATGATCATAAGAGCTTGAAGTATCTGGTCGATCAGAAAGAGCTCAACATGAGACAAAGATGGTGGCTGGAATTTTTGAAGGACTATGACTTACAGTTACAGTATCATCCGGGAAAAGCTAATGTGGTAGCGGATGCCCTGAGTAGAAAAGTGTTACATGTGTCTGTCATGATGGTTAAGGAACACGAGCTGTTGGAACAGTTCAGGGATATGCATCTGTCCATGGTTAGTATGCCAGGAAGACTGTGTGTGGGTATGGTTACGGTATCTTGTGATCTGATGGATCAGATTCGGGAGAAACAAGTATACGACCAGTATCTGGAGAAAGAGCGGAGGAATCTAAAGAAAGGGATGACGTCGGAATACAAGGAAGGAGCGGATGGAATCCTAAGACGAGGAGAACGGATTTGTGTGCCAAACAACCCAGAGATAAGAGGGTTAATTCTGGACGAAGCTCATAGAAGCAAGTTGAGTATGCATCCAGGGTCAACTAAGATGTACCAAGACCTGAAGCGGTTGTTTTGGTGGCAAGGCATGAAAGGAGATGTAGCTGATTATGTAGTGTCTTGCTTAGTATGTCAAAAAGCAAAGGTTGAACATCAGAGGCCAGTGGGAATGTTACTTCCATTGGATATCCCAGAGTGGAAATGGGACGGCATAGCGATGGATTTCGTAACATGTTTGCCAAGGACACCTAAAGGACACGATTCCATTTGGGTTATAATTGATAAGCTTACGAAATCAGCTCATTTTTTACCGATTAATCTCAAGTATTCTATGGAAAAGCTTACTCAGATTTATATCAGTGAGATTGTGAGACTGCATGGAGTACCTTCAAGTATCATATCGGATAGAGACCCGCGTTTTACTTCCCGTTTTTGGCAAAGTTTACATGAAGCTTTAGGGACAAAGTTACGATTAAGTTCGGCTTACCATCCTCAAACTGATGGACAATCGGAAAGGACGATCCAGTCTTTAGAGGATCTGTTGAGGGCGTGTGTGTTGGAACATGCCGTAAGTTGGGAGAATTTCCTACCGTTGATAGAGCTCACCTACAACAACAGTTATCATTCGAGTATAGGGATGGCACCCTATGAAGCTTTATATGGACGACGTTGCAGAACACCTTATTGTTGGTACCAAGATGGAGAAAGTGCTTCATTAGGACCTGAACTAGTGCAACAAACAACCGAGAAGGTGAAACTGATTCAAGAAAAGATGAGGATAACTCAGAGCCGACAGAAGAGTTATGCGGATAAAAGATGTAGGCCACTTGAGTTCGAGGAAAGGGATCATGTGTTTTTGAGAGTCACTCCAATGACTGGGGTGGGCAAGGTCCTGAAGTTCAGAAAACTCACTCCAAAATTCATTGGACCCTATCAAATTCTTTGTCGGATAGGTCTAGTAGCTTACCAAATAGCTTTACCGCCTTTTTTATCCAACCTTCATAATGATTTTCATGTTTCGCAATTGTGAAAGTATATTCCTGATCCCAGTCACGTCATAAAGTCTGATTCAGTACAACTAAAGGATAACCTAACCTATGAAACATTGCCGGTTAAGATCGAGGACAAAAGGATAAAGAAACTACGAGGGAATGAGATAGCTTTGGTCAAAGTTATCTAGAACGAGAATACAGCTGATGCTACCTGGGAAAGAGAAGAGGACATGCAACAACAGTATCCGAGTTTGTTTTAAGAGGTACGTATAATTTCGAGGACGAAATTCTTTTAAGAAGGGTAGGAATGTAACGCCTCGATTTTCACGTTTTATAATTCTTCAGTATTTTAATGTCTTTATTTTGTTCGAGGTCTTAGGAATAGAAATAAAATATTCCGAGGCCATAGTCATGCTCGATGATGTTGTAGGAAGCTACGATTAAGTTTTGAGTCGAAAACTCAAACGGAGTCCGGTCTGCGTTTTTACACTGACAGTATGATTTTATTGCTCAGAAGACCTCAAATGGACCCGTGAACGAGACAGTAAGTCTTAGAATTCGATTCCCTACGTTTTGGTTAAATTTCACAAAAATTTCAGAAAAATAACTTCCTGACCTTCGTTCGAGCGGAATCCTCAATCGGGTGACGAACGGAGCCACATATGGATTTACCGAGACTCGCCAACAGATAATATTGATATCACATCATCCCAGGACACTTGGGAGAGTATGCCAGAGTCGTCATGACGTTCGGAAATATCTGGACGCAAAATGACCAAAATGCCCCTAACCTTAGTCTTTTACACTTTTACCCTTTTACCCTTTTGGGCAAATGACCTTTTTACCCTTAAGTGAGCTCTTAAGAGCTGAACTCAGCCCCTCACTCTCTCATTTTCGCACAGCCCCTCCAAACATAGAGCTCCATAGTTGTTCTTGAGAGAAAACACCATTGTTGGTCTTGAAGCTCCTTGATTTCTTGTTGGAATCACTTGATTCCTTGAGCAATCTTCCTTCATTTCAAGGTAAGATCACTTCTGTGATCTATTAGCTTCTTGAATCTTTCTTTATTTCAAGATCAATCTTCATTTCATGAAAAGAATTTCTTAGATCCAAAACTTTGAAAATCCATAGGAAATTGTAGAAAAATCCTTTTGAGGTAAGACCAAGTTCTTTGAACTCACATCATCATTCTCTACCTAAACCCAAGAGCTTATGATTAAATTCCCATCATAGCCCAAAACCCCTTTTTGGCCGAACCCTATTTGATGATGATGAATAGTGTTTTCATCAATTTTTGATTTCTAACACTTGATTTCATCCTTATCTTTCCTAATGCCTTTGAATCCATGAAATGGGAAACCAAGATCAATTCCTAACCTTTTAACCTAGGGTGGCCGAAATCCTCTTTGTTAGAATTGTTGAGATTGGCTTTGATTGTTGTTTAATGTTGGATTGTTGTGTTGTTGTAGTTGTTGACGATTATCAGGAGGTTCACAAACCGATCAATTGACTTTGATCCGGGAATCTGCTCATCAACAGGTATGGGAGGATGAACCTCATCACACCAAGATGGTGGTAGTGAAGATGGTTGTTTAAGTTTATGTGTGGGTGAAACCCTTTAGTTTGGGTTCACTTTTATGTGTTAAGTTTTGTTAAGTTCTCTTGGAGAACAAGATTGTCATGATGAGTTTATGCTTTGGTATGTTGTAGTGTGCTTTAGCATATGTTGATAATGAGATGATTCAATGAAAATCATTTTCATGTATGTTGGAAAACCTACTTCGATCACTGGATCAAGTATGGACTTTTATGCTTAATTATGAGACCATGATGTGTGATAGACTTGGATGTTTGATTATGATGTAGTAATGTGTATTGTGGTCTATCATAATTGTGTGAGCTTTTGAGCTACATTTGCTTTGTTGGTGAAGCAAGTCTCCATTTTTCATTGGAGTAGGCTTGTGGCCTTAGTAAGAGGAAATATAAGAACATGTGTTGTTCTTGTTCTAACAAGGTTTTGAAGTAAGAAAAACATGATTTCATAACCTATGTTTTCAAGAGAAACAAAAGTGATTTTGATACAAAGATCAAATAAAGTTTTAACCTTTAAAATGTGTCACCAAAGTGGGAAAATGTCTTTTCTTTAGCCATAGGTATTTTAATCAAACTAAGTGTTTCAATTGGAGAATTAATGAAGGAGTTAGGGAAAAGTGAAAACAGGGCACTCGTCCAGCGAACCCCGTCTCGCCACGCGAGACAGAGGGAAAACAAGGCATTCGGCAGGCTAACCTTGCTTCGCCTCGGGAGACAGTGGGCTAGCCCGAGCATCAAAGATGCAACTCCTCGGCCTCGCGTCGCGAAGTCGTTCTCGCCTCGCGAACCGCCTAAGTAGTGAAGATGCAGCTTCTCTGCCTCGCGTCGCGAAGTCGTTATCGCCTCACGATATAATCCTCGCCTTGCAATGCAGAAAGACTGTCTAAATAGTAAAGATAACTTCTCAGCCTCGCGTCGTGACATAGACCTTCGCCTCACGAGAAATGGTTTGTTTATAAAGAGTGTTTTTCAACTCAAACTGTAAAGTTTTACGCATTAAAACCTAATTTAAGTAATTAACTTAGAGTTGAAGACAAGGGTTAATTAAGTATGGTATGTGGTGGAACAAGACCATATACTATACCATTGATGACTTAGTACATCAACGACTTCATAAGACATAAACACAAACATGAAACGTTTTGGGTTTTGAAACAATAGTTCGATGACGGACCGGTGATTCAGACCTCGATCAGTCGTTCAATTGTTTCAGTATTGTGATGACTTGATCCCGGAGGGATCACGAGATTTATCTGATGGATAAAGGTTCTGTTTTTCAAAAGACACGTATAGTTCCTAAGGAAGAGAACCTTAGTAGACTTCGAGGTTTATTCGGGGGATAGACATTGCTTGATCGCATCTGCTTTGTATAAGCATTGGCATTTCATTTGCATAGTTGTAAGGCCTTGAGCCTAGGAGTTGAGCTTACACCTTGATGCAGGTGCGAATCTTACGGTGACGATCTTCAATGGTGTTTTTGGAGGTATCAGGGTTGGAAGGGCTTACATGTGACCAGTTGGTACCTCATCTGTGTCTTGGCAAATCCATGCAATGCACTAATATCCTCTACTAGATGCCGTACTTTTCATGTTTGGTCGAGAGTGTTTCAGTAAAGCCAGATACGTGCACGTTACGAATGTTGTAGCATCTTGCTCATGGCTGGCAGAAACCGAAACATGTCCTCCAATTCACTCTCTCCGACGTTTTGTTAGCTCCATGGAGTAGGGGTCAGAGTAGTACCCAGTGACATTGGCATTGAGTCATATACATTGCATTGCATTGCATGGCCATTGATGGTTACATTTACTGTTATACATCGTTGTACTGTTTAAGAATGCCTTACGTAATGCTATTAATTGTATAGCATGATATTATGTTGTTGACTGCGTAACATGATTTATATTGAGAATTCTTGTAAGCATGTTGGATACGCTGTTACTCGGTGAGTCGTCCCGTTTTTATTACTACTGTTTTGTTGTGTTGATGAACGGGAATCTTACCCATATCTGTATGTTTTCTGTTGGTACTTGCTGCTGCTGCTTGAACAGATGGACGTGACAATGGTTCAGTTCAGTAGTTTCCTTGAGCCCGGAGGCGGACTCTTTTTGTTGTTTTAGTTTTGTTGTTGGCCAGACTATGTTAGTTTTTGTAGTACCTTTTGGGAGCTACGACTCCAGTACGTATTATATTTCTTATGTCAATTATACATTAGACCATACATTAGACCTATGTCTGTATACAGTAACGTTGATAATTCTGTTTCTGTTCTGTGTTTATTATACAGTATATTCTAGAAATGCATGGCGAAGCTAAGTTCGTTTATTAGTATTATTTACCTTTCCTAATCCCATTATATCTTGTGAAAAGAGAAAAAAAAAAGACAACCGTATTTTCCGCATTAAATAATATTTTCGGCTTTACGTCCAATATATGCTCGTCCATTGTACATTCTGCTTGCTCGTCTAATGCATTAATGGAACTCAATCTTTGTCGAATGATCTATTATCTCTCATTCCCTTAACTGAGTCAGTTTTTGTTTTCATTGTTTGCCAAAAATGCTTTTTACGGTTTCAAAGTCTGAATGTGTGTCAGGCATTTAATGCACATCGTTTAGCTCTCTCTCTCTCTCTTTGAAAATACAAAAGGTTTTCGTTCTCTCTTCTCTTCTCTTTAAAACCTAAGTCTTGTTAAAAATCAAACCTTTACAAAAGCTTTCATCTTTCTTCTTTCATCTTCAAAAAGGGATACTCTTTCTGAAAAACCATTCTTCTCTAAGACCTCTTCACTGAAACTATGGCAACCTCTTCTGCTGCTGCTTCTAAGAGTAAAGGAAAAACCTTTAATGCTCAGAATGCTGATGTCTTGGTCGAGTTCAAATTTAATCTACAATTCCTAGCTGATAATGGGATTGATATTTTCTCTAACATCCATGCTGCTGGTTGGTCAAGCTTCTTCGAAGGGTCTCCAGTAATCTACCCTATGCTAGTTAGGGAGTTCTGGACAAACCCTACTATCTCTGCAAGGGAGATTCGTAACAAAGTGCTTGATACTGAAGTAATAGTATCTGAAGCAACCGTTTCAAATGCGATTGGGTGCGCTCAATCTGGAATAACTGTTGAGGATAATTGGGAGGAAGAAATTGGTGATGCTACCACCATCAGAAACTGTCTATTGAAGAACTCGGATGACAAACTCATAACCTCAAAGATGACTGACAAGACTAGGGTTCTTCACCAAATACTGAACAAGTCAATCCTTCACAAGGCTAGGTCGAAGGATAATGTATAAAAGGCTCACCAATTCTGCCTAGTTCATTTGATACTGGAGAGGCAGATAAACCTTCCCCACCTTCTCTTTTCTTTCTTCAAGGATGCCATTGAAGGCTCTGGAAAGAATATTTCGATCATCTATGCTGCTCTTCTCTCAAAAATCTTCGAGAAGCATATGGTCTACGATGACCTCAAGAACTTGGCTCCAGAAAGAAAAGTCAAATACTACGGTGTTTATGGTATTGAACGATCGCATCAGCCTGAGTTTAGTAGGCAAAGTTTGGTGATGATGCAGCTGGACTGCCTCAAAAAGTCCAAACCTGAAGGGAAACAAAAAGGAGCTCAAACGCAAGGCTTAGAAGAAACATCTGAACAACGATTCACTGCTGGACGCTCAACTGAACTAGCTCGTCCAACAGCTAGGACTCCTCCTTCTCGTCCAAAGCTCATCGTCCAGCCATCCAGAAAAAGGAAGCTGATTCTAGCTCCCATTGATGAGGACGAAGAGGACGATTTGCCCATGTCCAGGGTAGTCAAAGGTCCAAGATTGGAGACCTCGTCTGTTGCACCCCTGCCTAAACCTATTTCAAGAAGGGCAAGGACTGCTCGAGCAAAGGCAAAAGGTAATACTGAACTCATCTCTAGTTCAGTTATTACTTCTTCTGTTGTCCAATCTTCTGAGATTGAGGACTTGACCATTGAACCTTCCTTACCACCCTCACCCACTGCCCTACCACAAGCACAAACCCTAACCTCACCAAATGAACTCGAAGACTGGTTCACACCATGGGGAGATCACCCCCTTCCAACCTTATGGTGCTCCCTACCCCAGAAGATTTTTTTTCAAAAGAAAATATAGACGCATCCCAGGAATGAACCACAGTAACAAATGCTCAATTTGGGTTGAGGTCAAACGCAGCTTTCCTGCTCTATTTCTTCAACACTCACCCCCACTATTGAACCTCACCCCAAAAGCCCTCTTCCACTACCTGAATATGAATATGAACAACCACCCACCTCTGGACCACCCCCTGAACATGGCTACTACCCCATCCCTCACACTTTAACTGAACGTCTAGCCATTGAGATGTACACAGCTCTTGGACCCTTGGTTGTCTGCCTTGAGAAGAAGACGTTTCCTCCAAGGAAAGTCTATCCCAACCTCATCAAGGACAAGGCATTCCAATGGTGCCACTACAATGTAAAAAGGCACGTAGCTCTACGTAATGAAGACAAGAAAGGCTGCAAAACTGAGTACGAAAGGAGAGCAAGGACATTTGGTCTAACCAACTACATCCTTGATCCTGATATGACGTTCATTCCAAGCTATCCAAAAGCATGGAAGGAGTACTCTGATGTTCGTTACTTTCTTCCTTATTATGCCGTGCACAAGGAGTGTGACATGTCTCGGGAAGCTAAGATTCATCATAACCTTCCAATGAAGTTTTGGTCAAGGACTTCCGGCACAAGAGTAGGAGTTGTTCCTCCTCGAGCTTGTCCAAGGATTCCTATTCTGGATCCCAACAAGAATAAGGACCTTCGCAAAAAGCTTGAGACATGGACGCTGCCTTAAAGAAATTCCTTTGATCCCTTGTTTTGGAAGAAACCTCGAGATGACTCTGTGGCTCTAGGAGGCATTTGGAAGAAGGACCCTAGATTCAGATATGACCCAGATGGCTAAGATCTACTGGGAAAACCACATCTGGAGATGCTCTCAAGAAGCATCATCATCTGGACTATCAATTGAGGAGAAAGAAGAGATTCGTGTCTACCCAAGACAGTATCGAATCTATGAGGCTGACTTCATGATCAGAGACGATATCTTTGGAATACCTCTTTATCCTAGAGATGTGTTGCCTTCACCTGCTCCCAGATGTAGAGAAAACAAGTATGATGATGCTGAGATCATACTTGAAGTGCTGCCACCTCCACCCAAACCTGTCATTGATCCTGATGCTCCTCCTCCTGCCCCTCCTAAGCCGATTATTCCTGAAGAAACGGGGGACACCGAAATTGTTTATGAGGACCCCTCTTCTGAAACTCATGCTAAGGAAGTGCAACAAGTTGCAGACTCAATCCCATCTAAGTCTCAACCTATCCCTCTCTCAGTGGTCCATCCTGTTGATCCATCTCCTTCTCAGGCTCTCAGTGTAGTTCCTGATCAAAGAGATATTGACGCAACTAGGGCCACGGCTGAGAGCTTCGCCTCTGTTATTCCTCCTGAGTTTCAAGAGTTCGTCCAACGGTCCATTGAAGCCAACAATGCGGTTCTTCTTCAGCAAATTGCGGCAATGTTTAAAGATTACCTTCCCAAACCTCCTCCTCATTCTTAAAATTGTTTTATTTGTTTGTTTTCAAAAATATTGACTATGATGTGGTTCTCACTCTTTTGTCTGATGACAAAAAGGGGGAGAAAATGGATTGATTGATTGAATATATCTTGCTTTTATAACATGTCTGGCTATCCATGCATAAATGCTATATCTGTCTTATATGCTTTAAATATTTAGAATGTTTGTCTTAGGGGGAGCTTTTCAGCTCTCTAGGACTCTTTGTTCTATCAAATTAGTATGTTTTGTCATCATCGAAAAGGGGGAGATTGTTGCAACCAAAGTGGTTATGGTCCAAATAATCCCTTAAGTTTTGATGTTAACAAAGGGCTAATTTAAGAAGAACAAAGATTTCTTATGGACTAACGTTTTATATTAAGTGTGCAGGATAAAACTTATTTGAGTCCAAAGACTATCCAAAGTCCAAAGACTTTATCTCGTCCAACCTTTGAACGTGGTTTATGTCTTACTCAGACTGGACGGTAATAAATAGAACCATGAGTCCAAAGACTCTTTCGGTTACTTTTGTAATAGCTAGTCCAATAGTGTTTTTATATTTTAAGCGCGAATACCTTGTAAGCACCACTTTTAGCTATCATCCTGATAGTCTATCCTGCTGATCAGAAACTTCAGAAGCTATCAGACTCAACAGATCAAATGTATTCAATGCTCATCAGAACGGATCCTTTTCCATCCGTTGAAGATTGAAGTCTATTCAAAGACAAAAGGCTATATATACCTCCATCCCTTGAAGATGCAAGGTTACCGAACTTGAGCAAAAATACAAGTGAAGCAATACTCAGCAATTCAAAATATTTCAAGAGAAACAAGCAAACATCTGCTCAAGCAATCAAAGAGAAAATCTCAAGCTTACAAAGCTAGCAAAGGTACTCTGATCCTCATTTTCATATCACTCTCTGTGTAGAGTTTTTAAGAGTCTAAGCTTTAGTTTCGAATTCTCACATTTAGTGAGTTAGTAGAACAAACTCTTTTCAAAACCATAGTTTGGTTGAGCCTGAAGAGGCTTGTCTGTAAAAGAATACTTAGAGAACCTGAAGAGGTTGAGAATACTGCCTGAAGAGGTGTTGAATACTTTGTAACAAAGGGTTTTTGTTATAGTGGATAAAGCTCTCAAGTAGAGAGGACTAGGCGTAGCTCTTTGGTGAAGAGTGAACCAGGATAATATCTCAGTGTTCTTTTTTCTCCCTTACCCTTACTTTAGTTTATTATCTAACTAACTAACCGGGATTGAATTGCTTTTTCCTACGCTGTTTTCTTATCTTAATCAAACTAAGTTAGCGTCCAACTTGGTGTTTGGAAGAGCTCTCTTTGCTTTTAATTGTTTTAGCGTCCAACCTTGCGAAAATTATTATCTGCTTACGAAAAGATTTTAAAATCTTCAGAAACACAATTCAACCCCCCTTCTCGTGTTTCAAACAGGTTCCTTCATGCCGAACTTAAACGTAGCTTCGTTCCTAGAGCCTCTTGCAAGCTTTGCCAAAAGCGAGACGTGAACCTCGGGTCTCTGTCTGAAATGATACTGGATGGTACACCGTGTAACCTAACGATCTCCCGATATAAAGCTGGGTCAACTTCTCCATTGAGTACTTGATGTTTATGGGTAACAAGTGTGCCGACTTTGTGAGTCGATCCACAATCACCCAAATAGCATCGTAACCCTTCGGCGTCCTAGGTAGACTAGTCACGAAATCCATGGAGATGCTATCCCATTTCCATTCAAGAATATCTAAGGGTTGCAGCATTCCCACAGGTCTTTGGTGCTCCACCTTCGCTTTCTGACACACTAAGCATGACGATACAAAATTGGCCACATCTCTCTTCATCCCGTGCCACCAATACATCCGTTTCAGATCTTGGTACATCTTCGCTGATCCCGGATGCATACTCAGCTTGCACATGTGAGGTTCCTCAAGTACCAACCTCCTTAGATTCGCATCACTGGGTACATAGATTCTGCCCTTGAACCTCAGAATCCCATCTAGTCCTTCCACAAACTCTGACGTGGTCTCCTGCCGTCCGGCTTCTCTCTCTTTCATGAGATACTGATCCCCACTCTGTTTCTCTGTAATCTGATTCAAGAGACCACTCTTCACGGTGATCATACCCACACTAAGCTTCCCTAGAGATGCTTCTACAGCTAACTTCAGATCTCTGAACTACTCGATGAGCTCTCTCTCTCTGACCATCATGGCAGACGCATGGAGCACTTTTCTACTTAAGGCATCTGCTACAACGTTTGCCTTTCCAGGATGATAATGCAACTCGAAGTCGTAGTCCTTCAAAAACTCTAACCATCTTCGTTGTCTCATGTTGAGCTCCTTCTGGTCAAACAAGTACTTCAGACTCTTGTGATCACTGAAAACGCTGAATTTTTCCCCATACAAGAAATGCCTCCAAATCTTCAGAGCAAAAACCATCGTAGCTAACTCCAAGTCGTGAGTCGGATAGTTCTTCTCATGATTCTTCAATTGCCTTGAAGCGTAAGCTACCATCTTCCTGTTCTGCATCATGATGCATCCCAAACCTTGGTACGAAGCATCACAAAATACCTCAGAAGGTTCGTTGGGGTCCGGAAGTACTAGCACTGGTGAACTGGTCAGACGCTTCTTCAATTCCTGAAAATTGGCTTCGCAGGCCTCGGTCAATGCCAACGCTTGGTCCTTCTGCGTTAACTTGGTCAACGGTGCCACAATCTTGGCGAATCCTTCAATGAACCTTTGATAGTAGCCCGCTAACCCGACGAAACTATGGATCTCTGTTGCTGTCTTTGGTTGTCCCCACCGTAACACAGCTTCTACCTTCGCCGGATCCACAGCAATCCCCTCCTTTGAGACAACATGACCCAAAAACTGAACCTCTTCTAGCCAAAACTTGCACTTTGAAAACTTGGCGTACAACTGCTTGTCTTTGAGTATTTGCAGTACAACTGCTGATCGGTACGGTGCCATAGATATTGGTCCAGATCCCAGCTACAACACCCTTTCCCGAGTGTCACATTCCCGAACGTTTATAAAGCCGAAAATATTTATTAATGCGGAAAATATGGTTTTCTTTTTTTTCTTCTTTTCACAAGATGTAATGGGAATAGTAAAGGTAAATAATACTAATAAATGAACTTAGGTCCACCATGCATTTCTAGAACATACATACTGTATTATAAATACAAAAACAAAAAACAGAAGCAGAAACATCAACATTACTGTATACAGACATAAGTCTAATGTATATCTGACATAAGAATAATAAGTACTAGGAGTCGTAGCTCCCAAAAGGTACTACAAAAACTGACATAGTCTGGCCGACAACAAAAGCAAAACAGCAAAAGAGTCCGCCTCCGGGCTCAAGGAAACTTCTAAACTGAACCATCATCACGTCCCTCTGTTCAAGCAGCAACAGCAAGTACCAGCAGAAAACATACAGATATGGGTGAGATTCTCGTCCATCAATACAACAAAATAGCAGTAGTAAAAATGGGACGACTCACCAGGTAACAGCATACCCAACATGCTTGCTAAAATTCTCAATATAAATCATGTCAAATAGTTAACAGCATAATATCATGTTAAATAGTTAACAGCATAATATAAGGCATTTTTAAACAATACAGCGATGTATAACAGTAAATGTAAACATCAATAGCCATGCAATGCAGTCCAATGTACATGACTCAATGCCAATGCCACTGGGTACTACTCTGACCCCTACTCCATGGAGCTAACAAAACGTTGGAGAGAGTGAATGGGAGGACATGTTCCAGTTTCTGCCAGCCATGAGCATGATGCTACAACATTCGTAACGTGCACGTATCTGGCTTTACGGAAACACTCTAAACCAAACACGAAAAGTACGGCATCTAGTAGAGGATATCAGTGTATTACTCGGATTAGCCGCGACACAGAAGAGCTACTAACTGGTCATATGTCAGCCCTTCACACCCCGATACCTCCAAAAAGACCATTGAAGATCGTCACCGTAAGATTCGCACCCACATCAAGGTGTAAGCTCAACTCCTAGGCTCAAGGCCTTACAACTATGCAAATGAAATGCCAATGCTTACACAAAGCAGATCCGAAAAAGCAATGTCTACCCCCGGGTAAACCTCGAGGTCCATTAAGGTTCTCTTCCTTAGGAACTATGCGCGTCTTTGAAAAACAAAACCTTTATCCACCGGATAAATCTTGTGATCCCTCCGGGATCGAGTTATCACAAGACTGAAACAATTGAACGACTGATCGGGGTCCGAATCACCGGTCCGTCATCGAACTACTATTTCAAAACCCAAAATGTTTCATGTTTGTGTTTATGTCTTATGAAGTCATTGATGTACTAAGTCATCAATGGTATGGCATATGGTCTTGTTTCACCACATACTATACTTAATTAACCCTTGTCTTCAACTCTAAGTTTATTACTCAACTTAGGTTTTTCATGTGTAAAACTTTACGATGGAGTTAGAAAACTCCTTTTGTAAACCAAACAACTTTTACAATTGAAAACTCATTTGATTTGAAACAACGTTTGAACCTCTTGTTCTATTTTTAGCATTTTTTGAAACATGAAATTCGGTTAGCGGAGTTCAATTCGCTTAGCGAAATTTAGGCAGTGATACCTCTCTAGAAACTCCTCTGTATCGCTCGGCGAAACATATTTCGCTTAGCGAAATGTGTTGTATTCGCTTAGCGTATCTTAGTTCGCTTAGCGAAAATGGAGGCGGCTACACCTCCCTTGAAACTCCTCTGTATCGCACGGCAAAACAGAATTCGCGTAGCGAAATTCCATCATATTGGCTTAGCGAAGCTTAACTCGATTAGCGAAAAGGAGGTAGTGATACCAAGCTTGGAATTTCTTTGTTTTCGCTTAGTGAAATTAAATTCGCTTAGCAAAAAGTTGCCTTAAAACAAGACATTAAAGAAAAGCCTTATGGAACTATATTGATTCTCATGAAAACATTCATTAATTCACTTTTAAATCACTTCATTAACTAGATGAACTAATGATAAGATGGATGGCATGTTTCACTTTGGTGAAAACACTTAAAGATTGAAACTTTGTTTGATCTTTGGATCAAAATCACTTATGGTTTTTCTTTGAAACATAAGCCACTAAAGCACTTTTCTTACTTGAAAACTTAATTATTCAAGAACTACTCACACTCTTCCTTTTCTCAAGGTCATGGCCAAAAGCCTATTAGGAACAAATGTGAAGATTTGCTTCACTAACTTACCAAATTATGGCTCACAAAACTTACACAATTATGATAAACAATAACATACATCATGGCATCATAATTAAGCACAAAAGTCCATACTTGATCTAGTGATCAAAGTAGGTTTTTCAACATGCAAGGTATTATTTTCTTACCAAGACAACATCATCATAAAGCACATGTTAAGGCAAACAAGCATAAACTACAAATATTACACATTGTTCTCCAAGAGAACCAAATTAATTGGTGAACCCAAACCAAAGGGATTTCACCCACACATAAACTAAACAACCATCTTCACCACCACTATTTTGGTGTGATG